>OY728127.1:1011503265-1012103265 GCA_963277665.1 Viscum album | reverse complement strand
AAGAAAAAAGAAAAGAAAAGGGGGAACACCCGCGTAGAAGGAACCAAAAGGGGTAAAAAAGAAAGAAGAAAAAGTAAGTAAATAAATAAATAATAATAATAATAATAATAATAATAATAATAAATATAATAATAATAATGATAATGATAATAACAAAAATTATAATAACCTTAATTACAACATTAAAAATGATTAAAATTATTAACCATGAAATTTTTTAAATAACTCAATTAACATTTATTTAACCATTTTAATTTATCCGAAGATAGGTGGATTGTGTCGTTGCATGGTCAAAGCCGCATAGGGTTTTCAAAATGCGCTCCACCCGGGCGTTCAACGACGTCAACTAAAAAACACACGTTTTTTGACAAAATTCAAAAATCTTGTTCAGGATTCAACCTGAACCTCGACAAAAATTTGAAAATCAAAGAAAATAATAAAATAAAAATAAAAAGTTGGTCGGGGTGTAACAGAAAGACATGAATATTATTTTTGAAAATGGAAGACATGATAAACTAGTTTTTACATGCTTAACGGTCAAAATGTTATATATTAATAAAAATTTAAATATTAATAAAACCATTAAATAAGGATTAATATGACAATAAATCATTATTATTACATAATATTACCATTATATGATATTACATAATCATTTGTGACATAAACAATATGACATCGATCATGTAGTTTGTTAAACCGACCAAAATAGTCACATATTATAATGTTTTCATGAGCAAGGAAATGTATTTAGATAATTAAAATATGAAATATTTATAATATAAAAATATTAATTATTATAATATATGATTTTTAAATCCAATTTTAGAGCCATCCATGATGGGTGGTAATGAAAAATTAAATTCGTAGTTTGTGGAGGAAGTAGTATGTCGTATGCATGATTACCGTTCTCATTTATCAACAAATGGATGAAATGATTATATTTAAAATAATGTTCATTTAATAATTTTATTTATTACATATATGAAATACTTATTCATAAAAAAAATCCTTTATACCATTCTTGAGAGTTTGTTATGAAAAATGAACAACATCACTTGTAGAGGCGGTAATCTGCATATACACATGATTGATGTTATTATGTTTTCTTAGTGGATGAAAAGGATTGAATAATTTTTTTTACAATTAATATAATGAAATTTTAGCATAAAAATGACTATTATTTAATTATATTAATAATTATATATAATTTTATGATATACAAAATTATTAAGGAAACACTAAGAAGAAGCGGATACTCACGTCGGGGACTTGAATTTTCACTAGGAAATCTTCATTAAAATGAAGGCCCTATGCTATCCAAATGTGATCAGAATATTAAGGAAATGGGAGAGGGATATTAGAGGACAAAACGTTATTATTCTCATGGATAAATTCAAAGCTAAGGTGAGTATTTATGTGCTGGAAGTGTTGGATTTTTATATGTGAAGAGAATGTTTGTTTTGGGAGTTACCCTTACATTTTGAAAAATGTAAAGTTACTAGTCAAGGGTCAATGGATAAAAAATTAAAAAAAGTTGATGTTAGTTAAGTGTGATTAAAAATCACCAAAAAAACTCATTTATTAGGAAAACTTTAGTGTTTTATTGATTTTTCCTTTATATTTTTAACTTTTACCATAATTTTTTTACCTTGGAAATTAATTTTTAACCCTGGTAACTAATTCTAATGAAAAAATAAGATTAAAAGTTTTCCCTAATTTTACTCTTATGATTTAAATTTTTAAAATAATTTCACCAAATAAAATTTTGAAGGATTTTAAAAGTTAATTTTAAGATAAGCGTATATAACGTGAAAAACAGCTTTTAGAAATAGTACGTTTTGAAGCCTGCAATTTTTGTGTAAGCCATAGTTATTAAAGCTATCAATTACTATAAAAAATGGTTTATTATAAATAAAATAAAATTTATATGGATCATAAATTAACATAAGACATAATTGAATCATAAAATAACATATTTATAAAAAAATATAGAAAATAGTGTTATTAAAGTATCATTTTAATTTAGTTCTAAATATCTCAAACATGGGATTGATAAACACAAATAATATATTAAAATTCATAATTTTATTACAAAAAGAAATAATTTATTGTAGTTTTTTTTAAAACTTCTTGTCTATTCTTACATAATGATAAAATCATAAAAAATATAATTTTCATAAAAATCACATTTTTCAACTAAATCACATCCTTTTCAGAAAAAATATCAAAATTAATACAAAGTAAATTTTGATTTGAGGAACTTAAAAATTAATTTTATTTTATAAAATTTTAATTATAAAATTTCTAAATTTATCTTTTATAAGAAAATACATAACATAAATAATACCAAATTTATTTAAAATAAATTTTTTCAATATAAACTCGTATCAATTCATTACCTTCTAAAGGAAATAAATTTTAATGGTTTATCATCAAAGTGTTTATTATAAATTTATTCATAATTTAATCTTAAAATATTTTATTTTTTTACATTGGTTGTAGTGTGTAACTAAAGCTATCAAACATAACATCATTATTACAATGTCTAGAATTTCAAGTCCTTACAAAGACCAGTAACTGACATTTCTCTTGCTCCTAATAGAAAATATATTTTTTAATCAATTGAAAGGAATAAACAATATAATTACCAGAATTATTTATAATATAATCAGCTAAAAGAGCCTCCATCCACTCCTACTTGGCCAAAAATTCATGATTCTTTTTATGGAGGGTGTGGTAGTAGACCCCACAAATCACTTGGTTCTCTGTCTAGTGGTGTATGCTTCTCATCCAATGACCCATCTAATTTAGTATGGTGTGCTTGATAAAGACTCATATTTCGTTCCATGTATATAACATTCACTAGGTCACTAGTATGTATATAATTTGCTTTTTTATTTTAATTTTATTTATATTGGATATTGTAGGATTTGAGTGTCAAAATAGGATTTTTTTTGGGAAATAGACTAGGGATCATGGATAGATTATGATTAGAGTTAACCATGAAACCAACCATGTAAAGGGGATAGGAGGACCTCTAGTGGGGTTTTCACTATTAGAGAATGGGTTTACAAGTTGTATTGGATTTCTAGGTAACCATGAAACTCTTTTTTTTATATGGGGGTGACATGTATTGTTCTGACATGGTTAAGGATTGTTGTGCAACCAAGCGGTGCAGTTTTCCCAATTTTCCAAAAAATAAAAATTTATGTTTTTTCCTTTATGAATTTAATTCTCCCTTCTCCCCTATTCTTCCCACTCATGTGAACATACCTCCCCCAACTATAAAATATTCTATCTCTTTTCCTCTATGGTGATTCTCCTTAAAACTTAGTTGATTTTTCCAAGGTAAGGGTGGATTTATCTTAGAATTATCCTCTTCCTTTCATCTATTAATTTATTCTACATTTTCCTTTGGATTTTGATAACCCTATATGGATTTGGGGATGAATATAGGGTTAGGTATGGGTTGATAATGAAATTTTAGGGTGGTTTAGGAGTGTAGGTATCCTTTTTTTTATGAAAGCGATGAGGTTTACTTCATTTTGTGGTAGGTATCTCTACCTAATGGGTATTTCCATTCGAACACCTTAGGTTATTGGATTTAATTTGGTTTAAACTAATTAATATTAATTTATATAAGTTTTTTAGGGTTTTTCATTGATCTATATTTGTTATTATTGGTTTTTGATGGATTAAAGGGGGTTTTCAAATGAATTTCGTTTAAAACTAGATTTATGCCTGGAAGGTGTTTAATTAAATTATTAAATGAGGTTTTTAGTTTAAAAGGAATGAAATGGGTTATCTTAAAGGGTTTTTTAATTTTAAATGATATTATCTTGATTATGGTAACCCTTGATTATGTGGTTGTGTTTATATTAGAATTTTTGGTTGATATTTGTTACACAAGGGAGACCTTGGGATAGTGTGTACCTCAGATGAATACAACCCAATTGTATATTATGATCTATCTAGGATATATTTGAAAATTAAACAATTTTATCTAATGGGATAGATTAGTACTCTCATGAGAACATGTGACCTTCTAGAACTATTAGGTAAATGTATTTCAACTAGTGTTCCTTCAACACGTCCTAGAAGACTCATAGGTCTAAACCCATGTTTTATATAGGAATATGATTAGGATGTGTTACTAATTATTTCCCATTTTATCATTAATAATATAATGATATTCATGTCATGTTTCCCTTGATTTGTTTATGATTTCTTTATTAATATAATTTATAGAACTTGGACTGTTTAAAAGAAGTAAAATGATTTTAATAAATATGTTTTCATGAAAAAATATTTCATTATTTTTTTTAAAATATAACTAAAAGGTGTATGTTAATGACAAATTTTATATTCATGGTGGTATGTACTTTTAATTGACTTAAATCATGAATATACCTATAGGTTATATGAAAAGTTTGTTTTCAAATATATGAGTAAAGGAAACGGTGTCAAGAATTTGGGTGTCTCTTCATGATTCTCATTATCTTATTTTGATGTAGTGGTTGGGGAGACCAAGGATAACAAGGAGTTTGTGATCATGTAGAGCATTTTATGGGGGGGGGGGTATTTAGTTGTGATTTGGGATATTTTTTATTAACCAATTTGAGCTTGAACATGTTTTGGTATGTTTATATATATATATATATGTTACTTATATTTATTTATACTCATGGTGTGATTTTTTTAGTTATAAATTATTATTATTGTATTTTAAAATGTTTTTAATCTTTCGTTATTCTATTATCTATTAATTATGTTCATTGGAATTCCACCAATGGATGGGTCATTATGATTTCTCAGGTGTAATTTTTTTATGTTTTTTTTGGATTCCATGGTTGAAACCATTTCTAATTGTTGTATTTTGATCCCTCGATGATTGCATCCAACTAGTGGTAATTGAGAACATGATTTAGGAATTGTGTAAAGATGGATAGGGTGACATGTCAAGTCGACACAATCCGGTTCATTGAAAATGGAATTCAATCCCATTTGTTATTATGGGAGTAAAGGTGGAATGGAGATATGACTATTAGATATTGATGGGTAGGCGTGGCGAAGTTCCTCATCCGCTCTTCATTATTTTAAACCTTTAGTTTCCATGGGTAGTTAGGAGTTTTTTTAGGGTTTTGAACCCAGTTTTGGGTTTTTTTATGAAATTTTATGTTTTTTACTGATTTTTATTGGATTTGGTAAGAGAAAATGTGTTATTTTTGGGAAATTTTAATTTTCAAGGTAAAACCAGGAAGGAAAATAGAGGCACATGATGAGGTAATATTTTACGGCAACCATGTATCCTGGTTTGGAAACCCTTATAATGTCACATTCATGTTTGTTGTATAGTCTCCCTAATAATGATACCATAATACAAATAGTGATTAATTACTAAAATTTTCAATTTTTCCCCTCTTTGGTATTTTTAATTTTTATTATTATGGATTTTAATAGTTTAAGACTAATAAAGTTGGTTTTTGTGATTAAATTAATAATTTTTGAATTGAAATTTTGTATTAATTACCCATTATGGATTGTTTTTATATATAATTCCTCCCACAAAGAGCCCTAAGAGACAAATAGAGGGAGTTATAGAGAATTTCCTATTGTATATCCCTTATATAGACCCTTCTATCATCGAATCAATTATCTAGATAATCCAATATTTGGTCTAGGATGATGGAAAAGTCAGACATAGATAGTGGACCATGCTCAAGAGTTTACTAAGAATAACCAACTATTCATGCATGGTGATAAAGGACCACAATATCCCAAGGATTTGGTGGAAAGGATTGAGTGTATCATTAATTTTGTTTTGATAACAGAGTTTTATAAATTTTACTTCTCAACATATATGTTGGATGGACCTAGTCGGAAGTAGGGGGAGTCCATGGTGGAATACATGTTTCATGGGGATCTCACTTGGGACATCTTCAAGAATATGTTCAGTCAATAATTCTATTTGGAAAAAATGAATGTGGTAAAGGAACATGAATTCATGAATTTTAGGAAAGGGATTCATTCAGTAACTGATTATTCCGCTCATTTCACTATGTTGGTTCATATTTCTTCCAAGCTCATCAGGAACAATTATTACATGACTCGATGATATGAAATGATGTTAATGCCCAAAATCTATTTGAATATTATTCTCATTTCCAATCCAACCTATGTGGGGGTGTCTAAAAAATAGGTTATGGTAGATACTAAATTACTAGTCTTGATCAGGCTTAATGGTTCCTCCTCTGCGCTGGTATATAGTCAAAGTTCTCTGTCAAGATAAAAGTGGAAGTAAGGGGAGTTCTGTAAGAGTATTTATGAGGAAAACCATAATTCATCATATTATCTTCTATTTTAATCTTTTGGGACCAAGGTGTTAACTTTATTCTTGTTTAGAAAAGGTGAACATGCTAACCAAGAGTTATAGGAGGCATTGAGGATGTTCCACCACTGTGGGATTCTAAGATACCTTTTCTGTTTTTTCAAAGAACCCCCTTAGGGTAGTAGAGTCAGATATTATTTCACCAGAATATCTCAGGTTCAGGCCGATGTATCTAAGGGTCTGAGACTCCATTCCCAAATAAAATGATACTTTATCCGGACCAAGAATGAATAGAGTGGGATAGAGTTTGGGTATCTATATATTTCTGATCATGTACTAAAATATTATGATGTTATTCCAAAAACCATGAGAGGTATGGTATTTAGTATTTACTCTAATGATTTTGAATTATTTTATATAGTAACATCCCATTATTTTATCTCTACATAGTTGATTGATTTTTTAAAATTTTTGTTATAGATGATACAATTTAGGATAGATCTTTCCATTCCATTGGGAAAGAGTGATGTTAAAGGATTAATGTGTCCAAGGTTCTAGTTTTTAATTTCTCATTTTGATATTGTGTAGGATTTCTTAGTTATAAACATTGAAACTTTTTATCTCATTATCAACATGGATTGGATGATCAGTTTTAAAGCCCATATTGATATCATCGTAGGGTTAAGTTTTATTATCTTGATTGGAACACTCATATTTTCCAAGGTTAGTGGGATCTGAGGTCACAGAGTGTAGGACATATTTTTTGGATTTTGGATTAATCTTGTTCAATTTTTATATTTTACTCTTCAATTTAAGTGATCATTGTTTATTTTCCTAGATTCAAGTAGTGGTATATGAGTATCCTGAAGTCGTTTTGGGTGATGTTTCTATGTTTTTACCCAAAAGTAATTAGATTTCTCTTTCCACGTGATTTCTATGATAATCCCCATAACCTTTTCATCTTACCAGATGGATCATACTGATCTAAATTAATTGAAAGTCGAGTTAAATGATCTTGAAGGTAAGGGATATATTTAAACATTTTTATCACCGATGGCATCACTGGATCTCTTTACAATGAGGGTATATGAAGACTTAGATTATTCATCGACTAAAAAAGTATCAAATAGGTCACCATCAAGAAGAAATACCCATTTTCATGGATTGGAGATCTCTTTGATCGTATCATGGGGATCAATAGTTTTCAAAAATCGATTTGAGATTAGGATACTACTAGTTAAGAGTTCAGAAAGTAGAAGTTCCTAAGACCAAATTCAAGAGTATGTATGATAACTATAAGTATTTGGTTATCTAATTTGTCCTAATTAACTCTCTTATAGTTTTTAGGGACTCAAGGAAATATATTTTCCACTAAAATCTTGATTCCTTCATAGTGTTTTATATGGATGATATCTTGGTTTACTCTAAGTCAAGGGAGGAACATGAGTACTATCTAGTTTTTATCTCAAGAACTCTAAAAGAGAACCACATATAAGCTAATCTATTTAAATTTCTGTTATGGATTCAATGAGTGAGATTTGTGGGTCATGTGATATCTAAAAAATAGAATCTTAGTGGATCCAAAGAAGATCCATGTAGATATTTCTTAGTAGTATACTAAGAATGAATTTGATATATAGAGCTTCTCAATTTTAATTGGATATTGTAGGTTATTTGTTTTGAAATTTTCTAGTATAGATTCACTGTTGAAAACATTGACCCAATTGAAGTCGAATTTTGATTGAGACGAGAATTTTAGAAATCCTTTTAGAAGAGAAAAGTGTGTTTAACTTTAGGTATCATCCCAATTATTCCTCCGCAGGGTAGGGGTTATTCCATGTATTGTGATTTTATGGTTTTAGAATTGGAGTGAGTGTTGATGTAGTGTGATCATGTGGAGGCATGTGGATTTATTTAGTTATTCCATCAGGAGAATAATTACCCCGCTCAAGGCATAGGGTTAGAAGCTACAATGAATTCTTTGAAAACATAGAAAAAATATCTTTTTAGGGATTGGTTTATAAATTATTCCAATAATAAGAGCCTAATATATATATATTCACCCATATAGACATGACTATTCAGTAGTGTTTTTTTGGTGAAGTATCCCTAGGTTTTTAACTTTGACCTAAAATGCACCCTTGAAAAGGGGATTATGGATGCCAATGCCTTGAAAAGAAATTTCCCTCCTAGGAAGTGATAGAATTATAGGATGAATAGTTCTTTATGCGTCTATTTTTTAAAATGCATTTGTATTTTAAAGGGATGGATGAGAAAGTTTGTTTTTCTTTTGTTCCATCCATATCATCTTTTGAAGATCATGTTCATATTGAGCTAGTGGTAGACCCTAATTTTCAATATAATAGTAGAGTTTTAAATGGTGGGGATACCTCTATTGAATAGATGGTTCATTAAACCATGGGAGAATAATATGATTTATGACCTGAAAAACCAATATTTGAGGCTCATAATGAATTATTTGATTGTTGATTTTATATATCATTGCCTTAAATATCAAAGGATTAATTATGGGAATTATTTAACATTCAGTCTATTTCCTCCATTCCCATTCCAATGTGGAAGTGGGATTTGATTTCAATGGATTTCATGATCATCCTTACTTAAACTCCATTTGGGAATGATACAATGTGGGAGATTATTTATAAGTTGACAAAATAAGACCATTTTATTTCTATTAAGTAGTCAATGAATATGGAGTAGGTCAAACACATGAACATTTAATAGATATTAAAGATTCATGTCATACCATAATCCAATATTTATGATCTATATCCTAACATTACAACATGGTTTTGGAAAATTATTCATGTGGAGATAGTTTCTTTGCTGAAGTGGAGCATGGCATATCAACCTTGGATGGATAGTCAGACTAATCACACCATTATACTCTTTTAAGATATGCTTTGAGCATATAAAATTTATTTTGGTGGTTATTAGGACCATAACCTTTAATTAGTTGATTTTTTAATAATATCAGTTATCAATATTTGATTAATATGGATTTATTTGAATCCTCGTGTTGGATATCATGTTAATCTCCTCACTTTTAGATGTAATTGGATGAGTACTCCTGGTAGAGACAGAGCATAAATCAGGACATGATAGAGAATTTGAAGTTGATACAGAATAGGTTAGAGATATAATTGAGATATTAGAAATCTTATTTTTATAATAAAATTCATCTATTATAATTTCAGTTTGTTTATTAGGTATTTCTAAGGGTTTATCCTAGGTTGGGTCATTGTCAGCTGGGGAGATAGTGAAAGATTGTGTCATGTTAAATTCGTTCATTTGAGATCATTAATTATGTCAAGAAACTAGCATTTAATTTAGTTTAAACACCTAATATGACATCCCTTCATGATGTTTTTCATTCCTCCCAACTAAAAAGGTAACATCCGAGGTCATCCCATGTGATTGAGTATGAGGATTTAGGAGTGGAATCAGACACCATAGTTATTTGGTAGCTTATTAATATCAAGGATTTTCAGAATAAGGTGATGCATGGTAATTTCATCCCCTTGGTTGGTGTGTTATGATAGTACGGTATAGATATACATGATACATGAGAGCATAAGGCTTTGGTGGGGGAGTAGTGGCATGACCTTTTCTTTAATTCAGAACCTTAAGGACTTCCTTGTTGTAGAATGTTGCATGGTGGGGAAAATTGTGACACTCATCAGGTCACTAGTAAGTATTTATTTCTAATTTTTTTCATTTTATTTATTTGGTATTTTTTGGGAGTCGAGGTTCAAAAATTCTAATTTTTAGGAAAACATATTTGGGTGCATGATTTGTGCATAGTTAGTTCTAACCACACTCACAACCATGTGAAAGTGGAAGGAGGGAATCTTGTGGGGTTTGTACATTTAGATCATAGTTTACCAAATTGTGTATTATTTCAAGGTAATTTCATATATATTTTATGCATGAAAGGGTGGCCTTCAAGGTTGAAACATGATTAGGGATAACGGTGATTTCTTCCCACTTTTTTATAAAATGAAAATTTACCTTTTTTTCTTTATGAATTTTACTCACCCTTCTCCCCGCACTCACAAATCATCCACTCATAGCTATGGAAGATATGCCCCTTTTTCTCCATGGTGATTTTACTTCAATATTAATGGATTTATCCAAGGTATGGATTTATTTCACCTGGATTCCTCCTCTTCTCTTCCTCTATTTCTATGTTCTACTATTTCTTTTCAATATATGAACACAGTGAGGGACAAATATAAGGATAGGGATTGGTCTATAAGTAAATTCCATCATGGTTTGGGATTGTGGAAATCCCTTATTCTTGTTTCTTTTGTTTTTAGATGAAGGCAATGAGGTTTACTCTGTTTTGATGTAGGTATCTCAACATAATGGGTTTTTCCATCGGTACATCTTAGGTTCTTAGATTTAATTTAGTTTAAACTGAATAATTATTATTTATATGAGTTTTTTTGGATATTTGTAGCACCCTAAGACTTTATAAAGTTTTCATTAACAATTGTTTTCATTTATTACTTGTGTTACATGAAACACTAAGTTTAAATAGATCGGGATATAAAATTAAAATATTATTATTTAAACATGACTGATATAACCTAGCCATTAAATTTTAGGGTACGAATATTATTAACTAATATATAAAATATATATAAATGTTTCACTCAATTTATAAATTATTAGGAAATAAAGACTAAATTTTTCATAGACATTTATTCTTCAAAAAAACATTTTCTACAAAAGGGATTTTTATTTCTTTTTATGAGAAAAATATTATAACTACTTTTAGAAACATTTAGAAATATTATTTTTTAAAATGAAATTAATTTTAGAAATCAGTATATTAATATTAACTCAGGGTGAAATTTTTGCATTTTCATAAAATATTGATTTTTCAGTGAATAGTTAAAATTATTGATGTTTGGTAAAATTGTCATTTATTTTTATTGAATTAAGAAATTTTAAAGTACCATAATTATTTAATTCTGATTCCAAATTAACATAAGTAAAATTTAGTTAAATTTAATAAAATTAGTTACATTTAAATTTTCATTATATTTTATTTAATATAAGTTTATTTTTAGGCATAAAAACACATTTTTCTGAAAACTGTTTTAAATTAAATAATGACTCTTTAATTTAACTAATTAAAATAACCCCTAATGAGAAACTATTAAAATTAAATTTCTATATTATATATATATAAATATTAATTGAAATTAATTTAAATATTATTAATTTTCATATAGTTATTATAATATAACCTTACTCTTAAAAAATGTATTTCGTAAAGAACCTTTCTTTTGACACAATTATGGGTTTATTTTTAAATTGAATTTTACCAATTATGTGAATTTAATTTGACAATTTTTTTACCCAATTGGATTCGAAATAATTTATATTATATAATAAGTTCAACTTAGTTATTGATCACAATGAATATTAAAAATTGTAAATAATTGTTACCATAGTAAAAAAATTAAAAGGGTAAAAGTGAGTAACCTTAGAGGTAAGAGGGAAAACTATTTAAAAAATGTTTCTTTTTAGTCTTAGAGGTGTTTTTTGGACTTATATATATCCTAAAATCCTTTATTTTTAAAAATTTTAGGTACTTTTCTTGAGAGTGGCTTCCCATTATTGAATATTTTTGAGTATTTTCAAGAATTCCACTCTTCCTACCTTATAAAAGAGTACCCCATCTCCTCTCCATTACACACTTCCAAAACCAATTGGTTTATCCAATACCTATGAAAATAAATCACTTAATTCCATCCCCTAATAATATAAGACATATTTTGATCATAAATTTTATCTAGTAAGGATTTAGGTATAATCCTAAAGGGGTGGTCTCAAGAAGAGGAGACATTCTTAATAGAGAATCTTCGTTTTATTTCTTCTTCCACCTCTAAAAAATATTAATCAATAATTATAATATAATAAAATAAATGTATCCAATATAATAATATATTATTATGTTAATTTAATAAACTAAATATATCTCCACTTCTATAAAATGAGAAATGAATCCATCATCCATGTGAGTCATGGACTACCACCTCGTTGACTGATGTAATATGTTTTTCATCATTACCACTCAAGGTTGTTCATAATGATGGATTTAATTTTTATATATTATATTCATGAAATATTAAAAGTTATTTAAAATTAAAACATCATATACATTCTTACCTTATCATCCATTGAAAAATAATATCATTGTTCGTCTGTACAGCAAACTTCCACATTGTGAAGCGATATGACTCACTTTTTATCACCGTATCACATGGATGGTATATGTAAGTATATTTATAGAAGTATTATTATATTTGTGATATTATTTTAATAATTTAAATATAAAAAACACTTACATAGTTTCCACCATGTTCTTTGACAAATAGAAAAGTTACACATGTGTATGTATGACCTACCATCTCTGTGATTGTAATGTAATTCATTTTTCATGACCATAATTCACGGTTATTTTTAAAAGTTAAATTTATTTATAAAATTGATAATTATTTAATTATTATTATTCTTTATGTTATGTAAATAGTAACCCTTTGACCATGTTTAACACACTGATTTTGTTTTTGAAATTATGAACCAAGTACCATCAAAACACCCGACAGAGACATATCTGATTAAGAAGTTAAATACCCCATTAATATGAATGAATTAAATAGTTTAATCACAATATATTAAACCTGGAAAAGGTTCTTAATAAAAAAACAATTGATATAATTTTATCATATTGGATATAAAAAAATATACATGATAATTTCTAGACTTGAGGTAAGGTTTCATTTTAAAAATTCCTTATTTGAGACACATGTTATATTATGCATCTAATTTATTTTAAATAGATAATACACTTCCAATTTACATATTATATCATTAAACCTTCATAATTTAATATATATTAATCTATAATTCATTATTTTGATTTATTATTTGAAATCTATCAAAACTGTAAGGGTTTATGTTTCTATCTCATTTTAATTAGGATTATTTATGCTTGAATTTACATTGTAGGAAATTTTTGACAATTTTATTACAAACCCATTAATTTTATTATAATAATTTTATTCTTGAAATTTTCATGTAATATTACCATTTTTTCTCTATTTATAACTTAAAATTATTGTGAAATGTTTTTTTTAATGAAAATGGATATTATTTCTCTCTTCGGCCGAAAACTCTTTCTCTTCCATTTTAATGTTTTCATTCAAGTGCCTTAAATTTTTTTAAAATATTATTCTATTATAGTTTAAATTCATATTTAACCTTTTAAAATTTTAAAAAATGGTTTAAAAGTAATATTATTTTTATTTTTTGAACAAGTTAATTTTGAATTTTTATTGAAAATATGAAAGGAATATTTTTTTACATGTACAACATGAATGGTATTTTAATATACTATAACCATTATTTTACTTGAGTTGTACTTTATATTATTCCAATTTTTTTTTCAAATAAAATAATTTCCATAATATTTTGTGAATTTTAGTTTTTCAAGAGTGATTTTCAAAGTGTAAAGTTTATTTTCCTTTAGAATGTTTTTAATATTTTTAAATATATTTTTATTCATCAATGATGACAACCATTAATGTTATTGAGTTATTATAAATCCTATATATATTTTTCTTACATATGTACCTTTCTCACTCTATATTACATTGATGTGGTAATATATTCCTTATGTTAATCTATCAAATTCCTATATTAAGAAATTTCCTTTGATTAGGATATAAAACAAGATAATGAAACCCATTTTCTTTATATGGGTAATTATTATGTTATTACATATGATTGATTTCCTTTATGTGGAACAAATAAATTATGAACATTTTATGATGGGTGCACCCAGATACTACTATATTTCATTGGGTAATGTTTTTAGTCTCATGAGAAGCCATGTATTGGATTAGGGAATAAACCTAATTAATTATGGGAATTTTTCCACCATGTGATATTGTCAAGTAAATTATCCTTGACTTATATTTATGTAATATTATATATTTCTGCCACATTTTATATGATTCCATGATCTTATGATACCATGTACATTATTTTATTCTCCATTGTGATTACTCTTGAGCCTTTTATTTTATGATATCATGTTATAAATTTGACTCACATGTTATGATTCTTTATCATGTTTATTCTCATATGGGGATTCTTAGATCACCCCTTTTTCCTATGTATTCCCTAGGTTATCCCATGTAGTTTTAGAAGCTTGGAAGGTTTTAGGATCTCATTATGGAGAATAAGATAAATATTTTTCACCCTCACTTTGATGTTTTATGAATCTAGTCTTCCAAATACACTAGTCCCCATGATCTTTGGTTTATAATTAATTGATTTTATTGTTAGTAAACATGTAAAAATATGTGTAAATATCTTGGGTCACTACAGTTGGTATCAGATAAATTGTGTAGTTAACCTTTGGAAACTAAGAATAGAAAAATTTATTGATAACCCTAAGCATAAGTCTATAGAAAATTCTATATATATGAAAATATCCTTGAATATTGGTGAAGTATATAGAGAGTGGGTTTTGAGAAATTACATCCCTATATAGATATTATAATTGGATATGGTTCTTGTACAGATTTACCTAGGGTCAATAAATCTGATAAATGTGCGTCAATATTGACTCAATCATTACCTAGTACCTCATAATGGGCATTACTGCACACCCATTTTGACACTCCCGAGGGGTATGTTTTGGAAATTCATAATCTCCATATGAAGAATTATGAAGGACTTGAAAAAATTGTTATGTTAGAAAACCTAATATGAAATGTTACCATTGATAACCTAGATTTTAACCTGGAGACTCATAATTTACGATATACATATCATTTATAATTTATTCTTTCTAGGTTTATAAGTTTCCCCTTTTGTATGATAATTAATTCCCATATTATTTCTATTATTATTTTTAGTTAATAGTGGTAAATAAGAGAAAGAATGCCAACAACCAATGTGATGACAAATATAATGATTTCCATAGAATGATTCTTAAAAAATTTAAATAGCAGATAGACAACTTGTAATAATTAAAAATGATAAATCATGGATTATGATAAAATACTGTAACATAGTTGAATTTTCGACCATATAAAATAATAGAGGGATGGTGTATCATGGAATCTCAAGTGTTAAATATGATACAGAAAAGAATATTCAATTTCCTACATGTCAGAACTATGGTAAGAGGAACCATGGAAAACATAGTAAAGGAACTGGAAGATTATATATGTTTGGGGGATTAGGGAACAAATCAACTACTAACAAAAGGAAAATTAAGTGTCGAGTTTAAAATAAGCAAGGAAATAAAGTTTACCCTAATGAACCACTACCAATTCAATTTTATATATATGGGGATCTTTGATGTTATCTATGTGAATTCCTTAATCAAAGGATTAATTCCTAAGGGCCTATGTTATAAAAATAATTTAATTAGAGTGATTTAAGTATTTAGGTTTTGGAATTCAAGATTCACATTGATGAAGTATTTTTATTAATGGAATTATGTTTATGAGAATCCTGAAACTTAAAAGTATTATTCTTTATAGTATTTATTTAATGATTTTTGAGAATATTTTGAATGGTAATAATGATATAGAAAGTTTATTTAACGGTACAGTTATATTATAAGGAAACCCACATGATTAAGGAAAAGATAATCTTGGATATGTTCTTTATGTTTATGTAACTATAGTAAATTAAAATTAGTTCATTTTATAGAAAAAATGTGCCAGATAGATTACCTATGAGGTTGAAAAAAGTGACTTGATGAATAATGTTATTTTTGAATATATTCATCATATTCATCAGAATGTTATAGGATCAAGGAAAATTATGAATATGATTATCACATGATTATTTCCATAGATTTAGAAAAAGTATAATCCACAAGATGGGTGAAAAATCCTCATATCTGATAAGGCTTCGAGACATGAACCCACAACTATAGGGTGATATGGGTGCAGTTCCTACCACATACCAACATGATGTATTAGTTTAGTATAATTTTTTTTCATAATATTTTTGGTGGATAAAATTTAATTTGATTTTGGGAAATATATTAAATTATTAAATCTTTTATAATTTAATTTATTTTGAGGTGACTAATGATATTTTCAGAAATGTTTTATTAGGTTGAGATATATATAACATTTAGGTTTAATGTAAATTATTTTTTGGGATGAATACTATTTTTCGTAGATAAAACTTTAATAGTATGAGACAACCTTTATGGTTAACATGTTGAGGTTATTGAGGTTATTTGGGATATAGGGTTATTTATTTAAAGAATGATCTCTGTTAAGCCTTTAGTTTTATTATTAAATTTTAATGTTTAATATATTCATGTTCATTTTGAGTATTATCTTACATTGTGCTAACTATTTTGGTTTTAATAAAAAAAGGAGGAATATATTTTTATACTTATAAAGATCTTATGATCTGTTAAAATTTAATTTAATCACTTTTAGAATTAAAAAAATTATTAGATATTCATTCCATAGAGTAATATGTGAAGTGAAAATTGATCGAAACATAATTAAAGGAATAAATTGTGTTTATGTAGTACGAAGATATAATGTATATTTCCCAATTCTATATATATTGATAAAAAATAATCCATAAACTATAGGAAAATGATATTGAAATAAAAATTTTATTCTACTACCTTCATATCTGATGAATCAATGGTATTTTAATTCATCACAATTTTAGAAACACATTTATCTTAAAACTGTATTAAAGTGAATAAAGTTTCTCCATTTTACCTAATTAAAATAAACCTTAATGAAGAATTTAAAAAATTAAATTTATATATTTAGTATATATAAATATTAATTTAAATTCATTTATTTATGATTAAATTTTATTTATTTATTATAAGATCATCTTATCCTCAAAAATTTCATTTCTTGGAAAATTGTTCCTTTGACATATCTGTGGGTTTAATTCTAAATTAAATTCTACCACATATACGGATTTAATTTGATAAAATTTATTCCATATTTTTATTCATCATAATATATATTATATAATATGTTCAACTTAATTTTTGGTCATAATAAATAGTAAAAACAGAAAATAAAATAGTTTTTGTGGTAAAAACATTATAAGGGTAAAAGTGAGTAAACTTAGAGGTAAAGATGATAACATGTTTTGTTTAGTTTAATATGTTTTTTAGTAATTTTATATCCTAAAATACTTTATTATTAGATTTGATATAAAATTTTCTTGAGAATGACTTCCCATTATTGAATAGCTTCGAGTATTTACAAGAATGTCACCCCTCCTCCCTTATAAAAGCGAATCCACTCTCCTCTCCATTCCACACTTCCAAAACCCATTGGATCAGTAAATACATACCAAAATAAATCTTTTAATTCACTCCCCTAATCCTATAAACCTTTTTTGATAATAATTCCAATCTTAGAAGGATTCACGTATAATCCTAAAGAGGTGGTTCGAAGAAGAGGTAATGTTCTTAACCGATAATATTTGTTTTATTTCTTATTAAACCTCAATAAAATCTTGATAAATCATTATAATAGAATAGAATCATTACATAATATATATTAATATATTTTTTATATTAATTTCATAACCATAATCCATCTCCACTTCCATCAAATGGGAAATTAAACTATCGTTCGTGTGTATGGAGGACTACCGCCACGCCAACCAATTTAATTTGTTTTTCATCATCTCATATCATGAATTTTCATGATGATGGATTTAATGTTTATATATGATATTAATTATTTTTTAACCATTCGTTAAAAATAAAAAATCATACACTTTCTTAAATTATTATCCATTGAAAAATGATATTGTCATTCGTGTGTATGGTGAACTACCGCCTCACAAAGTGGTGTGATTCTTTTTTTATTACCACATAACATTGATAGTATATGTAATTTTATTTAAAGAAATAATATGATATTTATGATATTATTATAAATTTATAAATACAAAATAACACTTACCTTATTTCCATCATGACCATTGAAAAATGGATATGTTACACATGTGTACACACGACCTACCGTCTCCCTGATTGTAATGCAATTCATTTTTGATAACCATAATTCATGGATATTTTTAAAAAGTATGATTAATTTATAAAAATTGTAATCATTTAATTATAATTATTCTATAGATTATTGATTAATGAACATTATAACCATGGTCAAAACACCGATGTCATATTTAAATTATAGAACAAGAATCCTCAAAACACCTGACGTGCACATAACTGATTAATTAGTTAAATACGACATTAAAATTAAGGAAGTAAATAGATTTATTATAATGGATTAATCATGAAATTTTTTATTAAAAAAATTATATGTTTATTATACTGTAGATAAAATATATACATGACAATGTTTGGACTTGAGGTAAGGGTTTCATCTCAAAACATCCTTCTTTGAGACACATGTTATTTTATGCATATTTTTTTAAATGGTGTATATACTGAAAAATTACATATTATAACATGAATCCTCTTTAATTCATGATCTTTTACGATACAATTCATTAAATTCAATCATGTGAGTTATGATTTAAAAGTTACCAAAGTTGAAAGGGTTTATATTTCAATATCATATTAATTGGTACTGTTTATTATAAAATTTCCACTGTATGAAATTATTTGATCATTATACAAGAAAAAATTTTCATTTATTATCATGTTTTTATTTATAAAGTTTTTATGTAATTGGTCTATTTTCCTTCATTTGGTAATTAAAATTATTATGAAAATATTTTTAAGGAAAACTGACTTTATTTCTGCCTTAGATTGAAAAAACTTTCCCTTCCATATCCATGTTTTTATTGAAGTGTTTTTTTAAAAAATTAATATTCTTCAATGATTGTTTAAATTCATTTTTTACAATTGTTTAATTTTTAATTTTTTTTAAAACTAATATTTTTATCATTTTATGAATGAGTCACTTTTGACTTTTTACTAAAAATGTAAAAATGAATATTCATTTTAACACGTACAACATGAATAATATTTTCTTCCTTCATAACCATTATTTTCCTTGATTATTCCATTATAAGTTTCCAATTTGTTTTAAAATAAAATTATTTACACAATATTTTGTTAATTTTAGTTTTTCAAAAGTTATTTCCAAAGTAGAAAGGTTATTCTTTTCAAGAAATTATTTTATATTCTTAAAAGTATTTATTTTCATCAAATAACAATAACCTTTAATGTTATAGAATTATTATAAATCGTGTATATATTTATCTTACATATGTACCTTTTTCACTTTCAATTAATTTGATAGGTAAATAAATTCCTTATGTTCACCTCTCAAATGACATCATTATGAAATTTCCTTTGATTATGATTTGAGACAAGATTATGCATCTCATTTTCTTTCCATGGGTATTTATTACATTTTTTCCTTATGACTGATTTCCTTTATGTGGAACACATGAATGATGAATATTTTATGATGGGTATTCCCACATAGTTCTCTAATGTATTAGGTAATTTTTTTAGTTTCATTATATGTCTTGTATGGGATTAGGATTAAACCTAGTCCATTGTGGGACTTTGTCCACCATGTGATATTCTCAAGGCAGTTAGCCCTGATTCATGTTTTTGTCATGTTATATGTCGCTACCACATTTTATATGATTCCATGATCTTATGATTATGTGTTATTGATTTTATTTTCTCATGTGATTACTCTTGAGCCTTATCTTTTATGATATTATGTCCCCGAATGGCCTGAAGGCATTATTTTTTATGGATAATCCCCCTTTTATGATATCATGTCATTCATTGGAATCATACATTATGTTTCCTAATCATGTTTAATCCCTTACTATGATTTTAAACTCATCCATTTTTTCTATGTATTCCTTAGGTTATCCCATGCATTTTTATGATCTGAAAAGGATTTAGTATCTCATTAAGGAGAATAAAATAAATAAGTTTTATTTTATCTTCATTTGATGTATTCTGAGATTATTCTTCCAAAGACATTAGGCCTCATGATATTTGGATTTTATTTAGTGGATGTTTTTGTTAGAAATCATTTAATAATATGTGTAAAAGTATTGGGTAATTATAATATTTTTTACGTTTCACTAGGATTATTGGTTCTTGATGGATTAAAGGGATTTTTAAATGAATTTCCTTAAAATTTCATGTTTTATGACTAAAAGGTGTTTAATAAAGTTCTTTAGGGAGGTTTTTAGTTTCAAAGAAACTAAAAAAGATATTTTAAAGGTGTTTTAATTTGACAATAAAATTCATTAATTATGGGAACCCATGATTATGTAGTTATGTTTATATTGGCATTTTTACTTGATATTTTATTACACATGAGAGACCTTATGTGAGGTAGTAGCTTGGGTGACTGCAGCTAAATTGTAGATTATACCTTGGCTAGGTAATGTTTATAGATTATAACGGGTTAGCTAATGGGAAGGATCAATACCTTGATGAGATGGTGTGTGTAACAACCCGAGATTTTATGATAATTGTTCTTTTTAATTTCATTGATGTCTTGTGTTGTATGATACAATAAGATTACCTTGCACTATACGCAACACCATATTAGCTTGTAGTATACGCAACACTATTCTTGGATCATGTTACACACAATTTCGATAGTAGTTATTCTACGCAACATTAAGTGTATATATATATATATTCAATGTATAAATGACATATGATTGGATTCTGTTATATGAAATAATGGAGGATTCTTGCACAACACGCAACCCTGACTTGGCTTGCATTACACGCAATTGCGACCTTCCTCGATAGCGTGTGTAGTACGCAATACCGGGTTTCACTAAACAGCGATATATTTTTATAATATTATTATGGACTAGCCTTTATGAATAGTATTAACTACATTTTGAATTTTATAACATTATTATTCATGTTACACATTTTCTAGAATATGGTATGAGGACAAAATAAATTTTTCGTGTAAAATACATATTTTTCAAAAATTGCTGTTTTCCCGCCTTTTGATGGTGCACCCACCTTAAATATTGTTTTTTACATGTCTATAAGTTCAATTTGACAAAATAAAATTCTTCTTTGGAATCAGTATATAAAAATTTACTTTAGATAAAATTTTCATATTATTCTGATAACTTTCATATTTTAATAAATAGTAAAAACACGCTATATTTTAATTAAAAACAACTTTTTTCATCGCAATAATTTATATGGTTAGATTATATTTTTAATTGGTTTTAAAGTTTAATTAGAATATATTTTTACCATTTAATCCAATGTTGTTCATTGGAATTAATTTCACTTTGAAATTTGATATAAACAAGTATCAATCTTTTGATGGTTTTGGTTTCTTAAAAACATGCTATTTGTTTTGATAACGGGAATTAATTTTAAAATTAATTAATGCCACTTCTATGTTTTGAATTTTTAAAAATAGACATCAATTTTGAATTCGGAATATAAAATAATTCTTAGGCTGAATTTTTGTTATTTTTCTGAAAAACTTCAATTTTCGATGAAAAGTGAAACCACTTAGTGGTAGTTAAAAAACTGACTTTTTCATTTAAATTAATTTTTACCACTTCTGTGAACTGAATTTAGAAAATCCGAGAGACACAGTTAATATCAAGGACTAAAATGTGGTTCAATGAGATGAAAATAATTTTTGGTGAATATTAACTTTTTACTTTTATTTACCCCGGTTAAAAGTAAATAGGGTAATTAAGGGTACAAATGATATTAATATTACCCTAAAACATGTCTTAATTCTATTGGATAAGTATAATTCGACCAAAAACAACCTTAGGAATAAAATATGACCATTTAGGTCTACTTGGATAAGATTAGGACATTTATTATTAATTTATTTAAAGAAGGGTTAAAATAGTTAAAATCAAAGTTTAATAAATAATTCATTTTTAATATAGTGTTATACATAATATAAATTCTACTATAAATATTCATTATAAAGATAAAACTATTTCCTACATAATGGTATTTTATCTATAATTTTTAGATATTAAATAATTTAATTTATTTATGACACAATGATGATGCAGTAATTATCTCATTAATGAAATATTGACATAATTGATGTTATAAATACTCAAATAAATGTAATTTGAGACTTTTTATGAATTAAAATAATTTTATAGGTTAATATTACATGTTATTATTGATTTAATTAACTTTTCTTGAACTAATAATTCTGTTATTATTTTCGTAAAAATCAATTACCAAATAGTGTCAAAATTGACATAAAATAGTTTTTAAAACAAATATTATATTATTAATTTTTATTTGATTCCTAAAAATCTGAGGTTCAGAAAAATGACTTAGATACGGTTATATATATTAATAATAAACAACTTGGGGTTCGTTTGTCTTGTTATAGTAAGTTTATTAACCTTATAGTGTAAGAAAACAAGAAGACACAGTAAAAGTAAAATTATTTAACTTAAAGTTAAATCTAAATTATAAGGTTAAAATAGAAATCTAAACTTGTATAAATTATATTGGATGAGTTTATTTCGACCCATCCCCACCTTATCTTCGAAATAAATTAATTTTGAGCTATTAAAAACCGAATATGACTTTATAATAAAATAATATTTTTAGTTTTTCCAAAGGTGCCCCTCTCCTCCCTTATAAAAGGGCACCCCTTACCTCTTCTCTTCACACCATTTTGAGCCTTGATGCTCGTCCAAACCATGAAAATTTCTCTTCTCCACTTCCCTAGAAACATCCTAGAGGTTCTGGTCTTCTTAAAAGACCATCTTTAGTGCCCTAATAGGAGGTTAAGAAGAGGCGCTTCAAAGAAGAGGTAATGTCCGTTACCGATTCTTTCAACTTTATTTCTTCTTCTACTTATTCTTATTTAGTTTTTTCATTATGAAGTAATAACATTAGTATCAATCATATACTTATATGTTATTATAAGTATGAAACAACCATTTTTCACCATCTATCCATCCTATGGAAAACGAAATCACCGCGCGTGCGTACGTACGGAATACCGTCTCCACGCCGTGGTGTAATCTGTTTTCGACCACCACCTTACTTGGATGGGTATAATGGTGTAAATAAATAACTATATATAATTATTTTAAAGTGATATTTATTCTGAAATATTATACATACAATTCAATACAATTCCACGATCATGGGAATGATATCATCGCTCGTGCGTACGTACGGACTACCGTCTCCACGACATGATGAGATTCATTCTCCATGTTAACCATTCATGAATGATTATAAAGTATATATAATGAATAATAATGAAATATATGACATAATAATGGTACTGGATTTATTTATATATATATGTATGTCATTTACTTAATTCCATTCAATTCAATAAGGAAACGAAAACAGCGTTCATGCGTACGTACGACCTACCATCTCCATGAACGGTGTATTTCATTCCATTTATCAATCTATGATATATATATATATGCTGAATATATGTTATATATAAATCATGTTTTACATTATTGAATTATGTAAATCAGTATATAATTAATAATATCAAGAACAAAAAGTCGAAAAACATACGATAAATGAAACGATTTTACCCAAAATGATGCTTTAACATGGAATTTACAAAAGAACGGATAATATAAAGTCATAAGTGAACCATATATGATATCATAACAATTAATATGATTCGGTAATAAGTCAGTGAAATTATTTAAATCATTATACATGAGGTTTGGATACGTATGAAGCATATCGGACCTAAGGTAAGGGATAATTTTGCAAATCTCATTTTTATCCGAGATTTCTTATACGTAAGTATTTACTGGGGTTATTGTTATCATCCATGTCCATTTTTTATAAAAGTGTTTTTATGTATTTTTAAAGTCCTTTTTACCCATTTTTGACTTTTAATACATGGTATGTATGGAATCTATCTTTTACGAGGTACTTTTTGACTTTTCCGGCAAAAGTACAAGAAGAATGTTTTTTTAACTTATACGGTATGAAAGGTTTTTTACGATTTTATAAAGCCTTATTTTCATGAAGCTTCCTCCAAAAGATTTAATTAATATTTTAAACAAAATCTCTTTCTTTTAAAATTTCATGTAATTTTGTGAAAAGAAAATGATTTTCAAGAAGAAAGGATATTTTCCTCAAGAATTCATTTCAAGTGCTTTACCAAAACCATTTTCCATATAAGATGACATTATTTCATATGTGTATGTTTCAAGTATAATGTCTATTTGATTTACATGGTTTCACTTTTCTTATTATGAAATGATATCCATTTCTTTTATATATATTATGTGATGATGGAATGATGTTTATGAAACCCATTTTATTATTTAGGTTATGATGAATGATTTATGTTCATGTTGTGGCACAAGTAAGAATGATTTCATTATGAGATGGGTGGGACCTATATCTCCCTAAAATGAATTGGGTAAAGATTTATATCTCATGAGATAGACATGGCTGGAATGGTAAGTTAATCTGGTTCAGTGATACAGGTCTGGAACGAGGAGTGAACTCGATTCAGAAAGGGACTTTGTCCACTAAGATGGTCTTGGCAGTAATGGCTTGGATACTATGGAAATCATAACAAGTGTTGAATGGTTGACACAATTACATGATTTATTCCCATGATATTTTATCAAGATTGTTTTTCCTTTATGATATATTCCTTACGTACGTCCAAGATTTATGTCATTTCTCAAGATTTTGATGTTTAGATTTTATTTTTAAGCTTTTTCATTCAAATGTTTATGGATTGTTTTATGTTCTCTATATTACCCTTACTGAGCATTTTAGCTCACCCTTTTTATGTTTTCTTTTCCCCAGGATATAAGGAAAGGTTTTAGGTAAGAAAAAAAAGGGGAAGATCTTTATGGGAGATGTTTAACATCTTTCACTACAATTAGAAGATTACATTCCAAGTTTCCAAAGACCCTAAACTATTACGGTCCTTGTGTGTCTGTTTTTGTTATGTACTAAGTATTCCGCAAAAGTAATGTAATTTACATGTACATCAAGCTTTGGGTCTCTACATTGTGAGCCTCAAGTACCATTAGTTTCACATATTTCATTGAGTGTTCCTTGAGAAAGTCCTAAATTCCTTAAGACTCATAGGTTTGAGCCCATTTTTTATGTTGGAATTGGACTAAGATGCAATAAAAACTATTTCCAATTTTATTATTTATAATTTTTTGTTATTAATTCCCTATTTACCACCAATTTATTTAGTATTTCCTTGTTTATATTATTTATAGAACACAGATTATTTAAAATAAACCAAAGTTTTTCAATGAAAACCTTTTTAGGAAAATGTATTTCAATATTTATTTCAAACAAGAACTATTGGGAAAATTATGAAATACATTATGTAGATTCATGGTGGTATCAAATTGGGATTAAAATCATTTAAGCACTTCTGGTTTTAGGAAATATTATTATTATTATTATTATTATTTATTTATTACTATAATTTTAAAGAATGTTTCTCTATTTTTTTAAATGGATTGAAACATGATTAAAAAATGTTCCCTATAAGATATAAACCAAAATAAATACACTTTATTCATTCATTAGTGTACATTACAAAAAATGACATAAAACTACATATTTTTCACCGTGGAATATTACTCACCATTGATGAAGTACATCATTTAAAAGAACATAAATCAATAGAGTCAATAGATAAAAAATAAAAAATATTTATTATTAGGAAATATCATAGATAAAATTTTACCATGAGGTTCATTAATAGAAAAAACCCTATAATGATGAAGATTTCCATGAAAGGATAAAGAATAATGAAAATTTTATAATATGAAACTAGAATGTACCGACTCGGGAGCCATTGAAATGGTGCCCCAAACTAGTTGGTCACAAGGCCCCAATCATGCCTCCCCATATGATAGAGACTATTAACTATCAGTGAGGGTCTAATGATGGTATGGTGGGGAGATTATACCCTCTTGATAAAAGCAACACAACAGAATAGTAATAAATAAAGCAACAACATAATCATTATAAATGAAAGGCTATGGAATAATAATAATAAACTTGTAAAATGGCTAGCGCCAAATATACATCCATGAATTCATGTCTATATGATGCAATAAACTCTAAATAAGTTAGAGTAAATCAGGATATATAATATGGTACATGCATAAATAAAATAAATAAAATTCCAAAAGGATAAATACTTGGGCATCCTGAGCTCCGACTCAGTCATGAGATCCTAAACTCCCATGTACACATGAAAATCCCAAGAATAAACCATAAAACTGAACCTGAAATCATGATATTTTTCAGATACCCCAGTGTAATGGTTGCCCAAAAAGGGTGTAAGGTATACATAGTAGGCCACTATAAATAGTTTAAAATGCTATCTAGTCCAGGAATATAAAATATAGACGTGTGTAGGTATATCAATAAATATGTAACAAATAAATAAGTTAAAAATCCATATTTAGGTTTGTCGAGGACATGAGGCTGACTATACCTACTTTGGCCTAAGCCAGAATATCACTGATGAGACGTCACCATATATTTATATGCATGTATGTATGTATGTATATATATTCACTATATATTTATTAACATACATAACCATATATACAGATACCAAGTGTTATCCCTGACTTGAGGCATAACTGAGGCATCCAAGCTTAGTCATGAATGTCTCATAGAATAATGGGGGATGCCATGCCAGAGTATCACAGTTTATAAGGGACACCATTCCTGAGGAATGTTATTCCCAAGTATCAAAATATATAAGGGACACCATGCCCAAGTATGACAATATAAAAGGGATTCCATTCTAGAGTATCACACTATATAAGGGACACTATGACTGAGTGTTATAATATATTAGGGACATCATGCTTGAGTGTCAAAAGTAATGAGGGATGATATGCCCAAGGGATTTTATTCCCAAGTATCAAAATGTATAAGGGATTCCATGATAGAGTATCATAATATAAAAGGGACTCCATGCCCTAGTATCAAAATATATATGTGAAACCATTCCCAAGTATCACAAATATTGAGGGACGCCATGCCCGAGGGATGCCATTCCCATGTATCACATTATATAAGGGAAATAATGTCCAAGTATAACAATATAATATAGGTAAATTAATTTAATAATTAAGTATAGGCCCTATTAGTAAGCATGAAATATAAAAAATCATTATAACAATTTAATTATAACGATCCACTATGAATGTTCAAGGACCATGGGGTATAAAACATCATGTACAACCCACCTGCAAATTTATTTAATTATATTTAAAATTCAATATTATCTTAGGGAAGAGACAAGTATTCACACTTAAACTGCTAAATTTGTTCAATTGTGATTCTATTCTATTTAACACATCATTTAATTTAATTATCCACTCCATAAAAACATTTATAAATAGAATTGATTGTAATTTATTTCCCCTTTATCAATTTTCTTAATTATCTCACTAATCCTCCCACATCCATTACCTATGGTCCAAGTGTGTAAAATCCACACTTATCTTTTATTTAATTTATCCTTACAAGACATTCTTATGTGTCAAGGACAACACACCCATGTGATGGTTTGGTAAAGTGTGCCACCATGTTCAATTTTAGTTTTTAATTTGAGAGTAACTTAAGTGGTGGTCTGGGTTAAAGTCATAGACCACCAACCAATCTAGGAGTCTTATAAAGGGTCTAAGTCAAAGTATATACAACTAATTTAGGGTGCTAAAAATTTTAGGATTAGGGTATGGAAATTCAAGTGTGAGGAAAAATGAAACATTTTATAAACATTGAAACTTTATGTGAAAAGCATATAAACTACCTACCTTTTACCATGCTAGTTCCACTTGTCCATTATCGGTATTTAACTTGAACCAAATTGATAATATTCACAATATTTGAAAAAAAACGTGAAAATAGGTAAAAATAGATCACATGGATTTTG
Source organism: Viscum album (assembly GCA_963277665.1). Classification (NCBI taxonomy): domain Eukaryota; kingdom Viridiplantae; phylum Streptophyta; class Magnoliopsida; order Santalales; family Viscaceae; genus Viscum; species Viscum album. The sequence continues at coordinate 1,012,074,951 of OY728127.1, read as the reverse complement.
AATTACACATGGGAATACAAACGAAGGAAATAAGTAAGAGGAATAGAGAGATTATCAAGGGTAATCCAACATGGAAAATAAAACTTCAATCAGAACTTGGATGGTGGAGATCCAAGGATCCCTAGGAGAGGGAGAGGATCCACTTTCGATACCACCTGGGATCCCTCCTATCGCATGAAGAAAAATGAAGCATTTGAGACATTATTAATTAAAAAACCCATCCCCATACAATTCATGATGTGAACTGGAATCACATCGTTTGTTCCTCGGGTCAATCCCTTAGGCCTTGACATCATGAATCTTCCATTTTCACACACTACGAAACCCATTCACATCATGAAAGGAATTAATAATGTGATTGGCTAGTTGTAGTATTATTCAATATCCTAGGAAGACCTCCCTTTATATAGTGTTATCCCAAACCCTCAGGCTCTACTAAATCATAAACAATGTTCAAAAACATCATTGATTGATGATAAAATAATCAAAACCTCATTATAATCCCCAGCCACTAAAAAAACCCATCCACTAGTAGAAAATATCAAATTCCCTTGGAAACATGAACCGATTCAAAACATGGTATCTTACCATCTCCCCACCATAGAATATATCATCCTTGAGAAGCCTTGGAGAACAATAGAAACAATCACCCGACCTACTATAGTAATGAAGTTTCTTGAAAATTGTTGTGTTGTGTTTCCAAATTCCCAATGCACCAAAAAACATCACATTTAACAAATGGCATGTAAGTCGTTAAATCTTGAGCTATCACTCATATCAAAAACTGAATCACTGAGAAAACTCTTACCCAGTCTCATCAGACCTGAGATACCAATAAATCATCATCTCTTTCCTTATCCAACACATGGATATTAACACCATAGTTTCCAACTTTTTACAGCCAGTTTCATGCCATGGTTCCTCTACTATTAGAATTATCTACTTAAGCATTCCTTTAGCATTGTAATGATGTTCACAAAATGATTATTAGATTTATCTAGTGGCCGAATCCCAATAAACTTCATTTAAAATAGTTAAGACATATTTTCATGAAAATCCTCAGATAATATGCACCATTATAACCTCATCCCAAATACATTCCATGAAGCATCCCCTCGCCACCCACATGTTAAAAAAAATAGACCTCAAGTAAAACCACCTCTGGACGACTACATTAAATAATGCATGATTTAGATGGATGATCCATTTCAAAAGTAGATCTGAGTGCCTTTAAATGATTGTACCTTAAGATTTATTTGAGAACATAAACTGAGGCCCATAACTAGCATATAGTGACGTCTCTAGCCAAAATTTTCAGTTATGATGTCCTGTTACAACACAAACATGGTTGTATACATGATCTAGCACACATGGATTGTCCCCATAAGAAAAACTCATTCAATCTTGACTAAAGTTTGGATTAACCATGGAATAACTAAATGGAGTCCAAGGAGTTCATCCAAGGTAATATATACTCCTACATTTACATGTGAGACATTGGTACATTGTCCAAACATTAATATATAAAAACACTGGAGGAACCCAGAACCACCATATCTCTTAGATATTCAGTTAGATAGTTAGTTGGTTTCCATGAGTATATCCAAGTACTTCTTACATAGAAATCTTAGTATCACTCATAAAAATCCACACTCCTGCAATAACTATAGTTCTGAATTTCTTCTCCCATAGAGTCTATTTATTGAAACATAAGGGAATTTTAATTAGCTCAGTGTATAGCTAACACTCTCTCAGTGTGTCCTAGAAAATGTCAAGATAGGGGACATGATCATCCCCAATCGAAGAGTATACTAAGAGGATATGTAAGATTACCAAGAATACTTGAGATACTCCTGTCATATCACATATGAGGTGCCCAGTATAGTTTTGAACCAACCATATATAGTTACGAAGATGGAGAATAGTCAAATAAACTCCGATTAACTTATTTTGAAAGAGCTATACAAAAACTTTTGATGCATCATTATTAACCAACCATGATTCCTTTACCACCATTGGAATCACATTCTCGTTCACGAATAACCTACTAATTCCATCCCAGACTAACGGTGTTTTAAAAGGTTGCATACATATCTAACCATACCATCATCATGATACCTTACAAGCACTGACACGTTTCCACCTTACTAGCCTCATGGGAATTTAAAAACAAAATTGTCCATTTCCAAATTCTCATTTAGCATTGCGCTCCCTTTACCTGGAATAGAATAGTTGAACATGGTTGATGTGATTCTCCCCACCTTAAGAGTGTCCTAATCATTGTTTACTAAATATGGTAGATCATCCCATGTAACACTCTCCATCGACTACCGACTAAAGCTCCTAGACATGGTCAATATGATTTTACCAAGAGCTACAGTGAGAAAGGATCATAATTACATGCTTACAATCTCATTGGGTTAGGTTCACTATATATGTACATGTGATTCTCCTACGAACCATGCTCATGCACATCACCAAAACCGTGATCAGAATCTAAAACCACATTGATGGGCATATTACAACACATTATCTTTTTACAACATTATCTCAAACATTGCATCAAGTTAGATTTACTTTAATTCCAGGTCACTCAACCTTGTAGATGTCCCTTTATCAAATGTACAATCTCAATGGTTTCAATATTACAGCTAAACTCATAAGATTCACTTAAATACTCTTACCAACTTGACTGGTATCGTGTGTAGCAATGCGTACTACCCTAATTTCACCATAGTGGAACTGGAACATTTATATTACTTTAATTTCGAATACCAATGACACTATAAATCTCTAAAATGGTAATAGATTAGAAAATTTAATGAGTGGTTTTCCATGCCCTATGCATGTCTAACATAATGAATTCATGTGTTACACAATGATCATGCCCCTTAATAAGGGTTAAAATATTGCATGACCACCCATCCAACCCCGGTGTCCTTTCAGAAGTAAGAGTCCTATTTGAAAAAAACAGTACCTGAATATCACCTAATATATAAAAACTCATCACACCTTTTAGAATCTCTTTAATTTTTTATGGAAATACCTCAATCATGCGATCCCCTTCTTTTTTAATATAAGGTGTCAATCCTGAAACTAGAGTCACATCAAAAATATCACTATACTTAAAGGCCTAAACTTGATCATACAATAAAAGAAAAGTTCAACTGAGAACTATGGGAAACATACACATTCCCTCTCAAGGAAGATATAAATAAAACCTTTCAACTACCATTACACGATGGTAAAAGAAAAGAACAACACATTAAGGTTTAATTTAAGCTGTCACATTAATTCAAATTTTATTTTTTAACATTTCAAAGTCCTAGGTTTATAGAAATTCAAGTACCAGTTATAAGGGAAAAGGACTTGTTACTTTATTTAGCTGACAACATAAGGAATGCAGTCAAGTTATATCAAAATTTATTTCAAGTATTGATTAGATAACAACCTATCATAATTATGAAATTTATCTTATAAATTTCTTTAATCCATCAAATTAATCCTTAAATATTCTCACAACTGGGATTATTTAAAGAAAATTACAATTAAAATATTTAGATAAAAAAACCATTTAGTTTGAAATTTTAATTTTAATGAACTAAGCCTTAATATAATAAATATGAAAAGAAATCTACATGGTCTTTTATCATTTTAAAGGGGAATTGGTTAAACGAGATGCCACCATATGTCTATATGTAACATCATACAAGTGGTTGTGGACACATTAAATTACTATCCACTACGTAGCATGAATATTCCCCCATGGGGTTTCGTACTAAGGAACATCGAAGTAAAGGCAACCTCTAAGGGTCCTGTTAAGAAATTCTGGGTTTAGTTAAGTGAAACCACAAGAGTCCTACTATTAATATTTCAAAACACCCTTAATGGGTTCATCTCATAAGAAACATACCCCAAATAGGCTACTTGAGTCTAGTTGTACATTTTAGAATTTAGTCATATGGGTTATCATTCCCAATTGATAGAGTTAATTTCTTTTGTATAGGAAACCATTTCTAAAATGAAATACATTTCATCATAAAAATATAAGCACTGGAGTTCTGTTAGATGAATTACCATTTCCATGATATAAATGTACTTTCCCATATAAATTAAAATTATCATTCATATAACTAAAACCATGTTTCCTTTAATTTCATAATATAATTTGTTTATGTAATGTTTTGATTATATATTCTACCCTTACCAATTTATAAGGTCCCATACACCATATAAATTTATATTGGTTCCCCATTTGATCAAAATCATAAATATATCATCCCATGTGACCAATGGTTCATGGCTCAAACACGTCCAAATCGATTGGTTAAATAGAATTTCACAATAAATCTATGTGGGAAAACACTATTTAGGTTTATGTTAACACTTTATTTAACCAACCATATATCAGAATCATAATGTGGAATGCTATAAAAGTGATGAATATGGGTAAACATGGAAATAATCTTGGTAAGTCACTACATAATTAAGACACCCAAAAATCATGGTATATAATAAAATCATGCTTAATAATCACCTAAACATGGTATAGATATATGAATGCTTCTAAAACACTCAAGTCACATCTAACATTTTATTAGGTTGTCAAACAATTCAACCTACATGGAATGGAATATGTATGGATTGTAAATATATATGGGCCTATAGTGATGCATGTATGGACACTTCCTTTCCATACTGGGATAAGGGTGAAATACCCTAATCTCATAAATCATTAAGAAATAGAAATTATAACAATCACCGAAGGGGAGATCATAATCAACCATAATAATGAACATCACGAACAACAATCTCATCCCGGGACACTTGGTCTTTTCCCCATGTGTGGGGTGATCACTTCCAGACATGGTTATTTCCCAAGAACCGACACACTTCTATTCTCTTGTATACCAACCTAATATAATATGAAAAAGGAAAATAAATCCTCTAATATCACTTTGTAACATCCCGGACTGGTAGCCACTGATACGGTGCCCCAATCCAGTTAGTCACATGGCCTCAAGTGTGCCTCCCCATATGTCAGAGGTTGCCGACTACCAATGTGGGTCTAATAATGGTACGATGGGGAGACTACAACCTCATGATCATATAATAATATCAGAATATTAATTAATAATGAAAATGTGGAAGCATTTAAAATTAATGGATATGGAAGAATAATAATAAATTTTGAAAATGGACAATGCCAAATATATAACCATGCAAGCATGCCCAGACGATGCTATAATATATAAAGTAGTAAACATACAGAAGGTGATAAAGTATAGTAAATAAATAAATAAAATGAAAAAAAATCTCAAGGGTCTAACTCCTTGGGCTTCCTAAGCACCAGATCAGTCCTATTCTCCTCAAAACCCATGTACAATGAACAACACAAGCATAAAACATAAACCTGAACTGGCAATCAGGAGATCTATTCGGGTACCCCCGATGAAATGAAGTCTCAAAAAGGTTGTGAGATATACTCATAAGACCAACACCAATGGTTTCTAATGTTATATAGTTCATGAATATAAAATAAAACATTGTGAAGGTATATTAATATAGATGTAGCAAATAAATAAATGTAAACAAGTCGGACTCAGGTTCCTAAAGTACACCTGGACGACCGTAACTACTTCAAACTAAGATGGAATATCTCTGATGAGGCATCAAGAAATATTTATAATCATATAAGTATATATGCATATATATTCACTATATATGTATTAACATACATATCCAGACACACACACACACACGTAGTGCTATCTAGGACCTGAGGCATAACTCAGGTCTCCACACTTAGTCAGGAACATATCATGGAATAATAGTGGATGCCATGCCTGAGTATCAGAATTTATAAGGGAGTACATGCCCAAGGGAATCCAATTACATATATAAAAATATATAAAGGATTCCATTCTTGAGTATCACAATATAAACGGGGCTCCATGCCTGGGTATCATAACATATAAGGGCCACCATGCCTGAGTATCACAATATATAAAGGATTCTATGATCAAGTATCATAAATAATGAGGGATTCCATGCCCGAGGGACTCCATTCTCTCATATCACAATATATAAGGTACTTTATTCTTGAGTATCACAATATAGAAGGGATTTCATACCTATGAATCATAATATATAAGGGACATTATGCCTAAGTATCATAAATAATGAGGGACCCCATGCCTGAGGGATGTCATACCCAAGTATCACAATATATAATGGATTTTATTCCTAAGTATCCTAGTTTAATATAGGAACATTAATTCAATAATTAATAACATGTCATGTTAGAAACCATTAAAAATTACAATCCATTAAAAAAAATCAGAATGGTCCACCATGAATGGTCAAGGACCAAGGGGTATGAAAGGTCATGTCCAACCCACATAAAAATTAATTTAATTCTATTTAACATTTCATTTTCCCATAAGGAATATCAAAGAATTCACATTTAATATCTTGGATATAGACAAGTGTGGTTCCATGCTGTTTAATACATCATTGAATTTAATTAGCCACTTATTCACCCATTTAGAAATGGGGTCAAGTGTAATTCATTTCCCATTTATCAATTCACTTAATTCTCTTGAAAATCATATCATGTAAATTTCCCTAGGTTAAGGTGTGTAAACACAACAATTACCTTTCATTTAATTCATCCTAATAAGCCACTCATAAGGGGAAATTCCAAAAAATCCATGTGGTTGTTTGGTAATGTGGGAAACCTTGTTCAATATTAGTATTTAATTTGAACACACATTAAGTGATGATTCGAGTTAAATTTAAATACCACCAAACAAGATAGGGGTATCTTAAAGGGTCTAGGTTGAATTCTACACAATTAATTTAAGGCCTTACACATTTTAGGATAAATACATGGAATGTAAAGAATGAGACATAATGGAACATTTTATAAACAATTCAATTTTAATGGAAAAGCATATAGATCACCTATCTTATACCAAGGATATTACACTTATCCATTATTGGCCTTTAACTCAATAGGAATCGAAATAAATCATAAGAGTTTACAACATCCATAGAAATTGGGAAAAAGTGCTCGCATAGATTTAGTATTCCATACAGCTAGATAAATGATGGAACAAAGCAAGAGGAATCAAGATATTTACAAAGGCTATCCAACACGATGAATGATTATTTGATCCTAGATAGGATGGAGGAGATCAAATGATTCCAAGGAGAGGGAGGGGACCCACTACCGAGACCTCTTTGGAGACCTCTCATTTCCTGAAGAAAAAGGAATGGGTTGAGCCCCTCTTAACTTAAAAAAACCATCCTCGCAAGATTCACAACATTAACTGGATTCACATAATGAGTTACTTGGGGTAATACCCCATGAATTCATGTCCTAAGTATTCCCTATTGTCACCTTGTGAAACCAATTTACATCATGACAAGAATTTATATTGTGAACGGCTTGATGTAATAGTTTTTAGTCGTCTGAGCCATCCGTCCTTCCTTTATTGTTTGTCTAAACCCCTGGGCTTCCACAAATTCATAAACCACATCCAAAAAACATCACTTATGGGAGCTCAATCCATTATAATATCACTTAAACTCTCAAAGTACACAATGAACCATCCACCAATGGAAATTTTCAAATTCCCTTGGAATCTAGATATGGCTCAAAATTGGATATCTTACAGGAAAAAGAATTGTGACTTGTGTATTGAGAGTGGAATGAAATAATGATTTAGTAAGTATATATATTGGAATAAAATATAGTTGTTATAAATATAGTCAGTAAAAATATTATTATAAAAAATATGGTCATTAATCATATATCCAATATGTATACTGGATTTGTGTACTGTTAAGTAGTAAATTTAAAATAATATAACTCATAATAGAATAAAAATATGATATCAAAATATTATAAATATATATTTAAAAATTACATATAAATATTGATATCATTTTTTTAAAATATCATATGATAAACATATAAAATTCAAATAATGATTTTAACATCAATGGATTAGTAAAATTAAATTTTAGAATATAAATAATTAATTTTAATGGAATTTGTACAATCTTATTTAGTATAAAACTAGTATTTACTTTTTTAAGAATAATTTGGATATTTATTGTATATTTTGACCTAATGTTTTAAACTAAACATTTAAAATTTTATTAAAATCCTTAAAATTAGAAATTAATATGAAAAATATTAAGAACACTAAATGTTTAAAAATATCAATTTTCAATAAAAGTTATTTTTATTTATATTTATATTTTCATTTAATAAATAAAATTATAAATATAGAATATAAATTAAATAAAAATAACTTCAATTTTTTGTTTATAATTTATAAACTTTCTTATCATGAATTTTAGAGATATTTTTATAAAAATAGATTTGTAGGTGAATAGAGAAATATATCTATTCTATGATTTTTATAAAATTATTAGAATATAAGTATGAAATAGAAATTTATGCATACATTTTCTTGGAAAATATATATTTTATAATATAAATTATGAATTTATAAACATTGGTTGTATTTTAAAAACTTATGATTGATATTTCAGAACTCAAGTTGTATTTTTCTCAAATTTTGTTTTAATAAATTATACATTTATGATATTAAAAATATTTTTTTAGAAATTGAATCAGATAAAATAGATTTAAAATTTGAAATTTTAAGGAATAAATTATAAAATAAGGACCAATTTACTTTTAGGCTTAAATATTAAGTTACCTTATATAAAAACAAGTTATCGTGGAGAATACCAAAATGGTAAAAATGAGTAACCTAACATGTAATGGTCCAAATATCTTAAAATAAATTTAGTTGAGTATTTGAGGTTTTTATTGACCTCATCTCTTATCCTATCCATTATTTCTTAATTTTGAATGAATTTTACTTGTGAGTGACTTTCCATTATTGAAAAGTTTTGAGTATTTACAAAGATGCAACTCATTTTCACTTATAAAAGGGGGATCTCCTATCATAAATTCCCCTCATAAAAAAACCCATGTTCATGCCAATATCAACCTAGAACTATACTTCGCATTCCTGTAAGCCTTATATAGTCTCTTATATTTTTAAAATACATCCTCTCAAGGTCATAACTACCTTTAGAAAAGAGATAATCTAAGAAGTAAGGTATAAGTTCATAACCTCAATTTTTCTTTTCTTTTTATTATTTCCAAAATTTCTTTTATAAAACAAAAAATGATAAAATTAGTATCACATTCATAATTTTATTTTATTATAAGGATTTTACAATGTAACATCCTGATCTAGGATCCATTAATAAAGTGCCCCAAGAAATTTGGTAACATGTCCTCAAGCAAGCCTCCCCGTATTCCAAGGGCTTCTCACTAGCAGCAAGGGTCCAATAGTAGTACAGTAGGAATAATATACCCTCATGATCATATTAACATAGTGGTACATAATAATAAATCAATGAAAGAAGGAGTATAAATGAAATATAGAAGAAGTAAATCAAATAACCTAGTAATTTCAAATGATACAATCACGCATGTCCATGTGATACTACAATATGCTAGAAGAAGACATATAGAAGGAAATACTTAACAATAAACAACTAAAGGAACAAAATCCCCAAAGGATACCCCCATGAACATCCTAAACACCAACTTTTTACTATGCTCCCAAGTTCCCATATCCAAGTGCACTACACATAACACAATTCAGAATCATGATCCTATTACCATGAGGTTTGTCCAGGTACAAAATGGTAGCTTGAACATAGTGTGAGATAAACTCAGTAGGCCACTAACAATGGTTTGTAATGAAATATAGTCATTGAACATGAAATACAGTAGTGTGCAGGTATAAAGATTAAGGTTGTGAATAAATAAATATGGCCAAGTCGGGCTCATATTCCTCAAAGGACACCCAGCCGATAATTCCTACTACGACCTAAGATAGAATTTCATTGAACAAGTATCACCATATGTGTATATATATATATAAGTGAGTATGTATATATATGAACTATATATGTACATGCATATATAGTCATATATATAGATACACAAGACTATCCAGGACCTGAGGAGTATCCAAGGCATCCACATATAATAAGAATGGTAATATAAGTTAATTATTTAACAAATGAATCAAACAAAACATCCCAACCATGGAATATAACTAATGTCATAAAAGTATAATAGTTATATAGAACTTCGATTAAACCCTTTGTGTCCATGTATAATAGTGATCAAGAAAGTAATAAAATCTCCTTTGTTCTATGAGCTCATTCATGTCCTTCCTACAAAAGAATCTAGGTATTTCTCATGGAATACGTTAAACTATACAAAAAATGATCCCATACAAGGTGTTCCATAATAATAACACTCTATGGTCTATTACAATTTGTTCAACTAGTGATCCCATCTAAGGTGTTCCATATAATAAACCTAGGTATCGTCCATAGCGTTACATAATTCATTTAACCCCTGAGTCAATCCTAAGAGTTTCATGTTAGGAACCCAAGTTTCTATCTTGGTACATGTATTATCAATCATCATATGAGCCCATCCAAGGAGTTCTGCATTGGAAACCCGAGTATCACTCAATGTGTATATAATTCATTTTTCCTATAGGCCTATCCATGGAGTTATGTATAAGGAAACCAAGGTTCTCTAATGGTTTTTTATAATCCATCTAACCATTTAAATTTAATTAATAAAGAATTTCATGTTAGTAACCATTCTATACACAATTCAAGTATGAAAATTAAAGTGGCCACATCCATAAGCATTCCATGTCAAAATACAAGTATACAATTAGGGTCATTCCATATATAAGTAGTTAAGAAGGCCATAGTTAATTCCATGCCACTTATCATCTCAATTAACTCCATTTAATTTACCCTTTTTATTAAATAAGATAGCACACCTCATAGGTGGTTTTATTAAAAAACATGGGAAAGGGTTATAATCCATATCATTATCAATTTCACTAGGCAGTTACCCATTTAATTAATATCAACATTAATGACACCAAAAACACCCATTATATAATACAATTCATCGGGACACATATAATTAAATAGATTCCAATTCAATTCAATTAATATGATTGACCAATTCACAATGTCAAGCACAAAGTGAGCTATCAAGCACCACAAGGTTTACTAAAATAATTTATTTCATTTAGGTATTTATAAACTTTCCAAATCATTTAAAGAACTCAACCCAAGGGTAGTTCGATTTGGGGTCATCAACCTCTAACCATGTTAAAGGGGCGCTTAAGGGAATCAAGGTTCTGGTATGGAAATTCAAATTAAAGAATTTTATAATTTATGAGCAACATGTGGAACATCTAATGTGAAGTGCAATGGTATATTTTATAATCAAGTGAGACTTTAAGATAAAGAAACTAGACCACCTACCTCATGCTTAGGAATCTTCACTCATCCATTTTTGATTCTTCATTTAATCTATTATGAGAGAAAAGTGAATAATCATCAAATTCCCTATAAATAGGGTATATGATCTTATGATGAAATAATATTTAATATGGCTACAGAAACTAATAAAGGAGGAAAAATGAATCATAGACTCACTGAGGGTGATCCAATGCAATGAACGATGATCGATTCTGATCCTGAATGAGGGACAACCATCCATTCTTAGGAGGTAGTGAGGAGAACTCCATGTATGGGATGCAACTATGTAGTTTGAGGAAAAATGAGGGATAAGAGGTAAAGAAGGTGGGGGAAAGGGTAATTTCACCCATTTAAATGATACAAATGGTTTGGAAGAATAGATTGGCCAAACTGTGTACCAACATTGTTGGCTGATTGCCTAAGTGGCACTGCCCGTGTGGGATAGGTACACGGTTTTGGAAATTTTTGTGTAGACCATGCATCTATATACTATTTAGTACTGCATCTTGCATAAACGTGTGGCCTCCTATGCATGGTTAAACTAACCAGGAACCTCATCTTACTGGTCTCATGGTTAAGCCACATGCTTACTACTAATCATGCGCCAACCATACACCTCATATTGCCTCTTCAAAAACTAGGACGCTGACTCCCAACAAGCCTTAAAGACTCCTAAAACTCCACAAAACACCCGAGTAAACTCTCAAACCATAACCCCCCTGGAACAACCCTTTCAATTTTTCTAATGCTCAAATTTACATTCTGAGGATCAAAAAATGATTTGGCATATCCACCAAATGGAAAGATCAAATTTTCATGGAATTTTCAACCGGTTCAAAAACACAGGATGTTACAATCTTTCCAACTTAGGAATTATTATCTCTAAGAATCCTTGGGGTCAATAAAAAAATCACTCTACCTACTTAGGTTATGAATGTTTTTCTAAAAGGGTCACATTTTGTTTCCCATGCCCAACATACCTCTAAGAATTACTATAATGAACCTTGTACTTAAGCAGTTGAAACTCAAGGAAATTCTCATATTAAAAACTAAAAGATCAATACAGTTCTTCCCCAATCCTTTCTAACCCGAGACATGATCAAATAATCATCTCTTTCATCAACCGGCCTATGTCTCTCACGACCATTGGTTCTAACTTTTAATGGAAAATTTTGATCCATAGTACTTCCCACCATCATAATTTCCTAACATGCCATCTCATAATGTTATAATAATGCAATGGAACATTTCTCAACTTGCTCGAATGATCAATTCTTAATCGACCCCATTAAGCATGGTTGAGCTATGAAAATCATCGACTGAACATTTTAATACACTCACCTCATCCTTACGACGTTTGAAACACAGTTCTTCACACTATGGGAAAAGCGGTTTTTACGAAGAGACAACCAGCCCGTCGCAAATAATATGGTTTTTGCGACGGGGTGATCCTTCTCATCGCAAATACCCAACGATGTTTTAGTTTTTGCGATAGTATATAAATCTCGTCGCAAATACTATGTTGAGAGGTTGTCTTTTGCAACGGGTCCCATCGAAAAAGAATTTTTAACCACCATCGCAAATGTAACTATTTGTGACGGGATTCCTGTCGCAAATAATCTCGTCAGAACTAATCTAACCTATATATACCCCCATCAGTTTTGTCTCTCATTTCACTCAATACTCTACTCCTCTCTCTCTAGTGGAAAATTTTCCCTCAAATTTTTTCATAGTTTAAAATTTTAATTCGAGACATTAATTGTAGCTTATATCCTTCGAAAGATTCTATTTTATGGTATTTATCTATTTCCTTTATTTTTTTACTTATTTTATTTTATTTTATTTTAGTTATAATTATTGTTAATTAGCTCCAGTTAAATTAAATTAGTATTAGATAGTTTTATTTATCGTTGTTAATGTTTACTTTTACAAATAATTATGTGTCATTAGTATGAATTAGTATTAATAATTAGTTATTATTTTAATTGTTATTAATTAGTAATAATCGGTATTAAATTCTAATAATTACTATTAAATTCTAATAATTAGCTTTAAATTATAATAATTATTAAAACATTGTAATAATTAGTAATAAATTCTAATAATTAGTAATAAATTGTAATAATGTGTAATAAATTGTAATAATTAGCAATAAATTACAATAATTAGTAATAATTGGTAATAAATTCTAATAATTAGTAATAATTAGTAATAAATTCTAACAATTAGTAATAATTAGTAATAATTAGTAACAAATTATAATAATTAGTAATAAATTATAATAATAAGTTATAATAAGAAATAAATTCTAATAATTAGTTATAATTAGTAATAAATTCTAATAATTAGTAATAAATTATAATAATTAGTTATAATTAATAATAAATTCTAATAATTAGTAATAAATTCTTATAATTAGTTATAATTAGTAATAAATTATAATAATTAGTAAAAATTCTAATAATGAGTTTTTTTATTAGTAATAAATTCCTATAATTAGAAATAAATTCTAATAATTTGTAATAAATTCTAATAATTTGTAATAAATTCTAATAATTAGTAATAAATTCTAATAATTAATAATAAATTAAAATAAATTGTAATAATTAGTATAAAATTCTAATAATTAGTAATAAGTAGTAATAAATTCTAATAATTCGTAATAAATTATAATAATTAGTTATAATTAGTAAAATTAAAATAATTAGTAATAATTAGTAATAGATTCTAATAATTAGTAATAAATTCTAATAATTAGTTATAATTAGTAATAAATTCTAATAATTAGTAATAAATTATAACAATTAGATATTATTAGTAATGAATTCTAATAATTGGTAAGAAATTGCAACAATTAGTAATAATTTATAATAAATTTCAATAATTGGTGGTAATTAGTAATATATTCTAATAATTAGTATTAATTTGTAATAAATTATAATAATTATTAATAAATTGTAATAATTAGTTATAATTATTAATAAATTCTAATAATTAGTAATAAATTCTAACAATTAGTAATAAATTGTAATAATGAATAATAAATTCTAATAATTTGTAGTAATTAGTAATAAATTATAATAGTTATAAATAATTAGTAATAACTTCTAATAATTAGTAATAAATTTTAATAATGAGTTATAATTAGTAATAAAATCTAATAATTAATAATAATTAGTAATAAATTCTAATAATTAGTAAAAAATTATAATAATTAGTTTTAATTAATAATAAGTTCTAATAATTAGTGATAATTCTAATAATTTGTAATAAATTCTAATAATTAGTTATAATTAGTAATAAATTCTATTAATCAGTGATAAATTCTAATAATTATTCATAATTAGTAATAAATTCTAATTATTAGTAATAATTAATAATAAAATCTAATAATTACTAAAAATTAGTTATAATTAGTTATAATTTGTAATAATTAGTTATAATTATCAATAAATTCTAAAAATTAGAAATAATTAGTAATAAATTCTAATAACTAGTTATAATTAATAATAAATTGTAAAAATTAGTAATAGATTGTAATAATTAGTAATAAATTTTAATAATTAGTAATAAATTGCAATAATTAGTCATAAATTGTAATAATTAGCAATAAATTGTTATAATTGGTAATAAATTATAATAATTAGTAATAAATTGTAATAATTATTAAAAAAATTAATAATTAGTAATAAATTCTAATAATTACCAATAATTAATTATAATTACTAATAATCAGCAATAATTAATAATGATTTCTAATAATTAGCAAAAAACTGTAGTAAATTTAAACAATTTCTAATAAATTGGCATGATTTCTAGTGGATTGGCAGCTCCCCTTTTCTCGACGCCTAATCTCCTTGCAATTTTCTCCCACTGAAATCACTATGGAAAATCTATCCTCATGTACAAATATCCATTTTTGTATGCACAAGAATGGAGAGCAGGAAGGCCTCACCGTGCTGCTCTCCATTCTCATGCATAAAAAATGGATATCCGTACATCGGAGGAGAGTATCATAGTGATTTCAATAGAATAAAGTTGAAATGAGATGAATCATTGGGAAATAGAGATGACACCAGTCCATTAGAAATTGTATCACCTGTAATTAGCAATTATTAGTACAAATTAGCTGTAATTAATACTAATTAGTGGTAATTAGAATAAATTATTATAAGTTAGTGTAGTTTTTTATAAATGTTTAAAAAAATACTATAATTAAGTATAAAATAATAGAAATTATTATAATTTGATAAAAAAGGGAATTTAATTGTCTTCCCTTTATTGGATAGTGCTTTTCTTATATCAAATTATACAAAGAACTAATTATTTTATATTTTTTTTGAGAAATATGTAACAAGGAAGTTGACAAAAATCATAATTAGATGATCACAGTCATATAAATCTGTAAAAGAATCCAAATATTCCTAGTTTAAATCCTTTATATATTTAGGGTGTTGAAGATTTTTTTCATTTGAATCATCAAAAACATCAGTTCTTTAGGAGGGAAAATTATGTGTCCTTATAAAAAATGTGCTCTGAGGATGTTTGACACATTTGACAATGTTGGTGGTCATTTATTGCATTTTGGTTTTCAACCAGATTTTATTTTTTAGTATCAACATGGTGAACATAGTTCCAGATAATATACTAATAATTTGGTTCTAGATCTAGCACAATTTCAAAATTTAGTACATGATGTGGAAGGTTCAACTTTTCAATAAGATAAATCTCAGGATGATATTAATTTAACTCCTAATTTGGAACCATCCCATTTTTATGATTTGTTGAGGTCCACTGAGGATGCCTTATATCCTGGTTGTAAGATAAGAAAATTTGAATCTATTTTCAATTTTATTGTTATTAAATCAGATAATGAAATGTCAAATAGATATTTTGATCAGATATTATCTTTGGTCAAAACACTTCTACCTAAAGTAAATGTGTTCCCTACAAATTTTTATGTGAGAAAGAGGCTGGTTCGTAATATGGGTCTTGGTTATTAGAAGATTCATTCATGTTCAAATGAATGAATATTTTATTATGTTGAAATTGAGTTATTGGATAGTTTTCCCACATGTGGATAATAAATGTATAAAGAGGCTCGACAAGGGAATTCAAGATTGATTCCTATAAAACAATTGAAATATTTCCAACTTACACTCTAATTACAACATTTATTTAAGTCTCAAACCACAAAAATTTTGATGTCCTGGAAAAAAACCAACATTCCATCCATTAAAGCCTTAAATCTTACCTTTCATGGTGATTAATTGAATAATTTTGACCAAGTGCATCCATATATTGATTTATAATCCTGAAATATGTGATTGGGTCTTTCTACTAATAGTTTCTATCCATTTGGTTCTTACAGTAGTGAGTATTCATGTTGAACTGTTTTTATAACTCCATAAAATTTACCTCTTGGGATGTTGATGAATGAACCATATATATTTTTGACCTTATTAATTCTAGTAAATCTATAAAATAATATTAATTTTTATTTTAAACCGTTGATTTATGAGTTAAATTCATTATAGAGTAATGATGTCAGTACATTTGATATTGTTGCAAAACAAAATTTCTTGATGAAAGCTGTATTGATGTAGAAAATTAGTGACTCCCCAACATATGGAATTTTATCTAGCTAGAGTACATATATTCCAAAAGAATATCCATACTGTATGAGAGACATTTAGCATTTATGCTCAACAATGAAAAAAACCTTGTTTTTCGAATGTCATCGTAGATTCATTTCAACTAACCATCCTTTTTGGAGGAACAAATATCATTTCAGAAAAGGAAAAATTGAAAGCGATGAACCTACAATAATTATATTAGGTATAGAGTTAAAATATATTATCTCTTCACTACCTCCCATCACAATATACCAATAATAAACCAACATAAAATTGATATCTTTGGGAAATAACATAATAGGATAAAATGAAGAATTTTTTAGGATCTTCTATATTGGTCTAATTTTTTGGTCCGTTACATGATGGATGTTATGAATATTGAGAATAAATTTTTGGATAATTTATTTCATACAGTTTTAGATACACCAGGTATGACAAAAGATAGTGTAATGAAATGATTAGATCTTGCCCAAATTTATAGGAGACCAGAACCTAAACCGTTTGAAAATGTCAGATCATAGAAGTTAATGATGCCAAAAGCATCTTATACACTCTCCAAAGAGAATATATTATTGTTTTGTCATGGGATTTTGTATTTGATACTTTTATATGGTTATTCTTCCAATTTGGGTAGATGTGTCATAAATGGTCATATTACCGGATTAAAAAGTCATAACTTCCATGTTATAATGAAAATAATTATACCAATTGGATTAAGAGGGTTGTTAAATTATATGATTTGGGATGCTCTAACAGATATATCATATTTTTTCCAAGACATTTAGGTGATGAAAAGTGATTGTGATGCATTAAAAAGACTGCAAGAAGATGTTGTTTTAATTTTATGTAAAATGGAAAAAATATTTCTACCAGATTTGTTCGACTCAACCATTTGATATTACATTTTATGCATGAAACAAAATGTGGAGGTCTGGTATAGTTCTGATGGATGTATCCATTTGATAGATGCATTTAGAAATTGAAGAAAAAAGTATGTAACAAAGCATCGGTTGAAGGTTCAATTTCAGAAGCTTATTTGGAAGTGGAAATTTATTTTTTCTGATCTCATTACTTTCAATCAGAATATCCCTCAAAACAAAACCAAATGGCCCATAATGATGGAATTGTTTACGATGAAATGGGAAATCAATTATCAGTTTTCAATTTTCCTGAACTTTTCTTCAGTAGAGTTCATGAATGACAACTTTCCGATGATGAACATCATAGATCTCAAACATATTTTTCGCTCAACTGTGAAGAAATGGAACCATTTGTACAGTGATTTCTTCTATCATTAATTCTATAATTTTTGGTACAGTAAATTAATCTTATTTTATTTTTAGGATATATGATAATCATATTAGGAAACAACTTCCACAAATTACATCAACTGCTCTTGAAGAACTTTGGAAAAAAAATTCCTATTAGTTTCAAAAACCGGTATCATAAATTATTTTTGGTTTAATATAAAAAATCAATTTATTATCTATTATATTGATAATTGTATTACATATTTTCAGTTATCTTAACATGCTGATAGAATTGAAAATCGATTGTGTGTATTGAGTATCCCACCAAAAAAATGGTTAAATATTATTATTCATTTGGGGTGAGTGATTTTCTATTTCATACACATGCATATGGGGAATCAAAAAAAAATTAATAGTGGTGTTTTCTTGAGAGGATCTCATTATAAGGAAAATGAACTTTACTTTTACAACTTACTGGATGAAATTATTGAACTGTGTTATCTGGGATGACATTACATAACGATGTTTAAATGTTAGTGGTTGGATATTGAGAGAGTCTTGTATGTTCATCCTACCCATGGAATTATTGATATTAAATATAAAAGTCTTCTTGCAATAAATGAACCATTTTTATCTACTCATCAAGAACATAAAATTTATTATTCAAAATATTATGCTACTTCAAGAGAGTTGAGTCATTTGTAGAGCATGATAAAAATTAAATCTCAAGAAAATCAGTTTAATCAAAGTGAATGTGGTTCCGATGAAGTGGAAGGAATTAAAATTTTACAAGAGAATACTCCAAATCCATGTTTTTTTAGGAGATATGAATATCGATGATGACACCCCATAGTTAAGGGTCGATGGTGAAGATGATGTTAATGATGTTATAAGTGAATTTGATATGACAAGAGAAGATTAAACTGAAACTCATATAGAAATTGATGATGCTAAGGAGGAATAAGAATACATTGATATTGTCATATATGAAGATGAGGATGATGATGAAAATTGACACAGTTAAATGATACTTATAATCAGAATATATATATATATAATAGTTGTTTTCAACTATTTCCTAACAACATTCATTTCTTGTTTCATATGGAAGGAGATTTGTATCGTCTGTTACAGGAAGATGATCTAACTTTGTACAAGCATGATGTTGGATCATTTGACTATAAAACTATTGGAGGTTCAGGGGGGATATGGAGGGGGCGTGGTCTAGTGCGATTGATGATTCTGGACCCTATCCCCGAGCGATGTCCACATCTTGGCTTCAATCTGCGCAAACATAGGTATATTTACATGTGTATTTTAGTTATTTTTTGATAATTTATTTATATACGAATTATTTGATTTTTTTTTGATAGATTTATTCAAATATATACAGGACATGGGGTCACTATATTGAACAATTATTTTTTTGAATCATGGGTATCATGGTATCATATTCCAGTTGATGTGCAACACCGCATGTTAGATCATTGGCTGGTATGTAAATAAATAATATTTATTTTCAAATTAATTTAATTTATAAGTTTATATTATAAATTATTTGTAGGGTTTATGGTATCCCATAAATGAGAGGATGTGTGACACTATATAGAGGGCATTATAGGGGACTATATGTCAGCATTGTAGTCATTTTTTACAATTTGAGAAGGAATGAAATGGAGAAATCATGAGTGATAGAGCTTGATGTGTCTTATCGCACCCATCAACCTGATTACATTTCATCTCAGGTTTAGTATGGATTATGTTCACATTGGTTGGGAGGTCATTTTTAGACGAGATCATCCGTAGGTCGACAAAACCAAGGGACATGAGGTGACACATTGAGCTGGTAGTCATACATTCAGTACACATAGGGAGAATTTGGTAATTAATATTTTTTAAATATTTTATATAACACTAAATGTAAATGGATTATTTTATATTCATATAGTCAGTTGAACCACCAGATATTAAAAAATTGTAAGTTTATAGGAATATGTATAGTGATCCAAACACTAGAGAGATTATAGGTTCTCACCAGCATCAGATTGTGGTTAGTATATTTTCTTTTTGAGTTTAAAATTTTACTATAAATAATATTTTAACTATCTTAGTTTTAAATTGAAATTGAAGGAGTCGCATGAGGCTGTGACGTCTCAAACATAGACTGAGAGTCTTTCTGAGATCGATTCTTAGACCAATGCCCATTGATTTTATGAGACAACATGTATACAGGCGACCCAGTATGCCTTTGAGAAAGGCCGAGTTGTTGGTGTCGACTCTCGATAGATGCCTATGGATTATTATGGAACTAATTCGATGTCAGAATACAGCTCAAGAGGAGCTTGTGGAGATTCATCATCATCTACTGTATATTATTAGGAGTATCTCTGAGCTCAAAGTGACCTTATAGAGATTATATGTTGGGAGAAAAGCAAGATGCATCAACAACAACAGCAGCAGTGGGAAGAGTTCCAACAAAAATAACAACAACAACAAAAGGAGATACAGGAGGAGATGCATCGATGGTGGAAGTAGCAGGAGTTAGAGCAGTTAGAGTACATTCAATTTCTGACATGCGGTTTAGGGATGAAGTTCCCTCTACCATCTCCTTCAGCTCATCCAGATGACCCTCTCCCTCATCGGTCTATTTATTTTTTTATGATAAAACATTTGAATGAATTTTTTTTGTAATATTAACTATCTATATTTCTATATAGTTCACTTTTTTTATGTTATTGTGAATATTTAATATTTTATTATTTTATAACATTATTTAATTTTTTTACTATTTTATTAATTATTATTTTTGATTATTTTATTTTTATTATATTTTTATATTTTTCACGAATATTGAGGTTCTCATTATTTTATATTTTTTTTATTATATTAGTAATATTAATATTATTATTTCATTAAAAATGATAATAATAATAATATTATTATTATATGAATATTATTTTATTATTTTATAATTTATTTTATTTTATTGACATTAGTATTAATATTTAATTAATTTTAATAGTATTGATTATTTTTTTCAATTTTTTTATACTTTTTGCGAAAGGGCCCGTCGCAAAAAAATGGTTTCAAAAACTTGACAATGTCTTGTGCAGTGGGTCCCATCATAAATATTATTTTTGATGGCCCTTGACAATAAGTTATTTAAAAACCCGTGAGGAAGCTAGTTGCAATGGATCCCCATCCCATGAAAAAACAATATTTACGCCAGTTCATTGCAAAAAAATATATTTGCGATGCCCTTTTCTACAACGGGGCATTTTTGATGGGATCTCGTCACAAATTCCCCATCACAAATGCTCAGTTGTGTCACAAATCGCATACAACATGCAAGGAGAAAAGTAATTCAATCCACTGCTAGCCAACTATTTTTGAATATTCTTGACATTAAAAACTGATTCAAAACAAACCCAATCCTAATATATTTAATCCATGTAATATTTATATCACCTTTAAAACATTCATTGAGGCCTATAACTTGCTTCTAGTGATGTCCCTAACCAAAATGTTCATTTATGTTGTCATGTAAAAACACAAACATAGGTGTATACACAATCTATCACCCTTTTATCTTCACACTTTAACCATTTAAACCCAGCTTGAATGTAAGTTAAAGATATCCTTGGAATCAAATACTAGATTATAAGAATCATATATAAGGTATTCCATTATCTGGTGTTCACAAGTGAGATATTGGTACTTAGGAGAGACATCCATTAATCAAGAACATTGACAGATCCCAACAATTGTATCCCACCTAGAGGTCGATCCAAAGACTTGTATGGTATCCATGATTCAATCCAAGGTCAACCTATATGGGAACCCCAATATCACTCATGACAACTCATGCCTCTATGATTATCCATGCACCTGGAGCACAACTCTCAAGAGTCTATTTATCTAGCCATCAAGGCATTTAATTTAGTTTGGTGTATAGAAGATGCTCTCATAGAATACCCTAGATGATGTAATGATATGGGGAATGATCATCTCTAAGACAATAATTCATAAAGAAGATATAAGAAATTACCAATAAGACCCTATACACTCCCATCATATCCAAGTTGATGTACATGTCCTAGTTTCCAACCAACCATAATCAAATACCAAAGAATAAAAGTTCAACCACTACTAGATGAATTATTTTAAAATAGATCAACTATATCAGCTGATTCATCATCTCTTAGATATTACCATGCCTTACTATCGAAGAAATCCATTATTTTTTAAAACAACAACACCATGGTCTAACCTCGAATCATGATGTCCTCAAAGATTGCATACTCAACTAACCATTTTATCATCATGCTACCTTGAAAACATCGACATGCCTCAGAAGCATTACTTTATGGGTTTCATTAAAACTCCAAATCTATACTAGGTTACAAAGTCAATCCCAACCCATAAATAAGTTTTACCTTAATTATCGTCTCAAGGACTAGATACTTGAACCTACCAGACTCATGGGATTTTAGAAACATGGGTGACTACTCCCAAATGGAATTTTATATTTCCCCCTCTAGTTGGAAGGAAACATTAAAACACATTTTACACAATACTCCCCACCTAAGAATTATCTTTGTAATCATTTAGGGAGAATGTGGACTCATCTTATGGAACACGCTCCATCCACCACTGAACATGGGTTATGGATGTGGACAATTTTTTTTTACAAAGCTCCAAAATGAAAGAGAGGACAAATTGCTACATAAAAAATGCTAGATCTAATTTAATTTAGATATATGAGTGACACTCTCCTCAGTTGTTCTCATACAAGTCATTAGTGTCAGTCACATATTCCAAAACCAAGCTGATAGATATTTCTACAACACCCAATCCTTTTTCAATTTCATCAAAATTACTGGTACAACTCAATTTCTACTAACACCTAGGTAACTCTACTTTTAAGATAAACTAAGAACATAGTATAAATTCTTAAGGATTAATGAATTCCATCAAACTCTTACAATTCACTGGACTATTTTACCAACTCAATAGGTACCATGTGTATCAACGTTAACTACCTCAAGATTTCACCAACACAAAATCACATTAATTGATTTTATCCATATTCGTATCATCCCTTTACATCCATATATCGATGGACCATAAAAAATACCTATCCCAAAGTTGTATTATCCCGTATGACTATTTATTTTTTTAAAGACCTTCCAAGTCATCCATCATTGAAGAAGAAGAAGGGTCACATGACCTAATAAGATGCCGACCATGCCCTAGGAATGTCTAACCAACCGAATCTGATAATTAAATGATGAGAACATCCCTAACAAGGGTCTATTCATCACATGACCACCCATCCAACTCAACTAACATTTTATAACTAAGAAACCTGCATCATTTCAAATGATGTAAGTATGAAAATCCCTATGCCCTTAACTCAAGGAAATAATACAAAAGTGATTCTTAATTCCAAGGAACTAAAAAACTAGGACATCCCTATAAAAAAGTAATTATCTCTAAAACAAGGTCATTCCAGAAAAAAAGTTCACTAGGCTTGATGGCCTAATCTATAGAGCAACATAATACAAGGGTTAAAGAGATGTATGGGTAATATATATATTCTCATTCAAGGAAACTCCCAAGAAAACCTTTAAACTACCCTTCCATGACGGTTGAATCTAAGAAAATCACATTAATGTTTTTCTAAATCCATTTTTATTTATTCACGTTTATGATAAACATTCATAGAGGCTCAATTTATAAAACTCCAAGTACTAGTTATGAAGAAAAACTATAATTGGTTATTTATTTAATCGAAACCACATGGTAACATAGGAAATTCATATCAAAAATTTCTTCCAAACATTATTTACTTAGCTGAAATCAGGTCACATATTAGGAAATTTATCTCATAAATTCATTTTAACCATTTATCCATCCATAAAGCCTTCATTATTGGGATTAGTTAATGAAAATTTCAATTCCATGTTTTATTGTAAAAAAACCTTTAGGTTGCAATTGGAATTTTATTTAACTAATGCCTCACATAACGATAATGTTCAAAATCATACCACAAGTTCAATATCATTTTAATGGAATTGGTTTTGTAATATGTAATCATACATCTATACGTAACTCATATAAGTAGCTGGTAATAGTTTAAATAACTATCCCAAAGAATGAGTATACGCCCATGGGGTTAATCACTAATTCATATCAAGATAACGGAAACTTGTGAGGGTCCCATCATTCAACTTGGGCCTCATCAAAAATAAAACCAATAGTATTTGATTTATTAAATATTTAATGCACCATTAATGGGTTTATCTCATATACAACATGACTTAACTTACCTACTTGGGTTTATTTGTGAATTTAGGAATTTCATCATTTTGTTCTTCATACCCAAATAATATAAGTAGAAGCCTTTATATATATATATATATATATATTCACCATGGTTTAGTTAGACTCATTACCATTCCCATGTTATAAAGGTACATTCCCTAATAAATTACAATTGGCATTAATATAACTAAAAATAGGTTTTAACCTCTGATCTCAAAGTATAACAAGGATATATATGATGGTTTTACTATATTGGTCACCCTTCCAAATTTATAATGGTCTATACTCTTTATAAATTGTTAATGGATTAAATTTAATTACAATATCAAATGTTTCATCCCATGAAACCATTGGTCCATGACTCAAAAATTTCATAATTGGTTGATTAAGGTTCCTCCATTAACAATATGGGAAACACCATTTAAATTGATTAAAACACTTTAATAACCAATTATTTTTTCATTATTATAATAAGTAGTTATATGAAATATAAATGAATAAGAGTAGGAATGAAAAGCTACTACATTAGCAGATACTACATTTTATCATGGAAAAAACCACCCAAATAGGTTATACAGGTAATAATTATTAATAATCACCTAAAAATGGTAAATAGATATGAATTACACTAAGTTAACAAAGGAACATCCACCATGCTTAAGGAAGTCACATAATGAAATCTATATGGCATGGAATATGCAAGGAATGTGAATTTTTATGTGTCTATAATGATGCATGTAAAAATATATTCTTACCATACCAAGGAAAGGGTAAAAATACCACAATATCATAAATCAGTAAGCAGAAAGAGAATCAATCACTCAAGGTGAGGTAAAAATAAACCGTAGTAAAGAAAAACATGAAAATAGTCCCATACCTAGCCACTTTACCTTTCCTTCATGTGTGGGATAATCACTCTTAGGAATGCGATATTTATTAAGTGATGAAACATTCCTAATTACCTATCTACCAGCCCAAAATAGTATGAGAATGGAAAATAAATACTTTGATACCACTCTATAACGTCCTGAATCTGGAACCACTAAAACGGATCCCAAAGCTGGTTTATCACATGGATTTAAGCACACCTCCACAGACTCTAGAGGTTACTGACTAGAAATGAGGGTCTAATGGTGGTATGATTAGGAGGATATACCCTCATGATTAGAGTAGCACATTAGTAAATAATAATAAATAAATAAATTTGGCCACCACCAATGCTGTCTAATTCAATCCAATTTGTTAATATTAAATACAATAGTGTGATGTTATAATGAATAAGGCAGTGAACAAAAAAATATAACCAAGTCTATATTGTGTTCCTTAATGGACACCCGACTAACAATACCTACTTTGGTAGAAGTCATAATTTCTTTGAACAAGTAACACCAAAGGTATATATATGTATATATGTATATATATATGCAATACTATCAAGGACCTAGGGTGTATCCAAGGTTTCCACATATAATAAGAATGATAAAATGAGATAACTTATTTAATTAAGGAATCATTCCAAACATCCCAACCAGGGAACATAACCAAGGTCATAAAAGTATAACAGTCATATAGTACCTAGAGTAAACTCATGGAATCCATGTATAATAGTGATCAAACAGGTAATAAAATATCATTTTTTTCAACAAGCTAATAAATGGACTTCCTACTTAGTAACCCATGTTTCTCTCAATGAATAATGTAAACCATTCTACCAATGACCCCATCCAAGGCATTCCCTAATAAGATCCTAGGTATTTGTCTATGGTCTATTACAATTTTTTAGCTAATGAGACTATCCAAGGTATTCTATATAATGAACCCATGTATATCCCATGGATTAACATAATTAATTTAACCAGTGGTCCCATCCAAGGTGTTCCATGTATGGAACCTGAGTATTTACCATGGTACATGTAATCTCAATAATCATATGTGACTATCTAAGGAGGTCCTCATGAGAAACATTAGTATCACTGAATTCATATATAATTAATTCAAACTATGATCCCATCCATGGATTTTCCTATTAGGAAACCAAGGATCAATCAATGTGTGGTATAATTCATCCAACCTGATAATTTATTGTAATAAATAATTCCATGTTAGTACTCATGTCAATCCACAATTAAAGTATGAAAATAAAGAGGTCAT
The DNA here is from genome assembly GCA_963277665.1 of Viscum album. NCBI lineage: Eukaryota > Viridiplantae > Streptophyta > Magnoliopsida > Santalales > Viscaceae > Viscum > Viscum album. Next base: position 1,012,048,184 of record OY728127.1, on the reverse strand, counting down.
GTATATAACAATTCCATACCACAATTCAAGTATTCGATAAGAGTCATTCTATTTATAAGTAGTTAATAAGGTCGTGGGAAAGTTCATTCCATTTATCAACTCAATTAACTCCATTTAGTTACCCTATTTTATTAAATAATGTAGCACACCTCATAAGTTGTTTTATTATAAAATGGGGGAAAGTGTTACAATCCATATCATTATTAATTTAATGATGAGATTAAACATTTTATTTATAATAATATGAAGTCCATGGGAAAAACTCATTCCATAATATAATTCATTATCACACATCATATTAAACAGATTCAAATTCAATTAAATTAATAAGATTGACTGATTCAAAATGTCAATCATAAAATGAGATATTAAGGACCAAGTGGTTTATCTAAATAATTTAATTCATTTAGGAATTTATAAACATTCCAAATCATTTAAATAACTATCAAAATGGGTGGTTTTATTTTAGTTCATAGACCTTCTACCATGTAAAGGGGTTTTTGAGGGCATCAATATCATTTTCTAAAAGTTCAAATTAAATCATTTCACTATTTATAATCAATGCACAGAAAGTTCAACATGCAGTGCAATGGTGTATTCTATTAAAAAGTGATACTTTATGGTAAATAAACATGAGAACCTACCCAATGGTTAGGATGATTTAATCATCTATTATCAATACATGATTTAATATGGATCAATATAAAATGGAAGAATCATCAAATTCCCTCAAAATAGGGCATATGAGATCACATTGAAATGGAATTCAATATGGAAAAATAAAATAACAAAAGAGGAATTTTGAATTATAGGCCCAATAAGGGTGATCCAACACAATGAACGATGATTGATTCTGAGCCTGAATGAGGGTGAACTATCCATTCCTAGGAGGAAGAGAGGATAGTTCCATGAATGTGAGTCTGTTGTGTGGTTTGAGGGAAGAAAATGAGAGGAGAAGAGTTAAATAAGTTAGGGGAAAAGGTAAATTTCACCATATTAAATGAGGTCCATGGTTTGGATGAATAGTTTGGATGAAATGTGATCCAACCATATAGTTTCATTGCCTTAGTGGCACTACCCATATGGGATAGGAGCATGGCTTTTTCAAACTGTGTATAGCCTATGTGTCCCTCTAAAGATTACTAGAGCACCCTACATGTCCATGCGTCTTACTATTCAATGTTAAAATAACCATGAACCTATTTTTATTGAGACATACAATTAAGCCACATTGTTAATACTAGTAGTGTGAAAACTATAAACATCATATTGATTCTTCAAAAATCGAGGCTTTGGCTCATAAAAGCCCTAGATTATCAAAAAACTCAATTGAACACTCTAGTCACCTCTCAAGCCTTAAACCCCATATAAAAACAACCCTTCAAATTGTTGCAATGCTCAGATTCACATTCTAAGGATCAGGGTAATATTCATCCTATCCACTAAATGAAAAGATCAAATTCTCTTGGAATTTTCAACGAGTTCAAAAACCTGGGATGCCAAATACAAGATTTAACCACCCTTCCCTTTTTCCCTATGAAAAGTGAAAGCAACATTTGTGTGTGCGTGAACTACCACATCCACAAAATGTAGGGTTCTGTTTTCCATAATCACCTTACACATATGGTATTAATGTTGAATTTAATAAATAAATATTATATTTATAACATATTTTAGATTCTAAAATGATAAAATATATTATTTATTTCTCTTTTTATATGGAAAACAAAATCATCAACCAAGCGAACATGTGGACTACCTTCTCTATGGGATGATTGATTTTTGTTTTTATTTTTACCATCGCTAAACATGGTTGGAATTTAAAATCGATTTAGTGGATAAAAATTAAATTTATGGAATCATTAAGGATATGGCATGGAAAATGGGAGAACATAACAATGATTTGATTGAAAAACAATTATTGTTAACTCAATTTTTTAAAACAATTGTACTAATAGGAAAATATTTAATTCAATTTATTTAATATTTTCATATCCTTTAATGATTCTTCTAATTTATTTATAATTATAATATTTCACAACAATGAACACTAAATTATATAATTATTATATTTTTGTAATTATATTTCAACTAAATCACCTCATAATCATCCATTAAGCATGGTATGTTCATTTTTTGGGTTGGTTTGACCATCTACTTGAACAATTCTATAAAATTATATCATGTATAGTTTTGAAAAATAAATTATTAGTATAAGATAATATAAATATTTATAAAATTATTTTTGTTTTATAAAAACATTTAATCAATATTTAACAAATTAATTAATATAACACCCTTTATAGGTTGAAAGTCACTAAAAAATATTTTTTGTTTATTTCATATTCAAGTATAAATGAAAAATTCATCAAAGGATATTTAAAGTTAAAAAATAATTATAATTAATCCATTAAAATATCTTTAATTTACTTGGAATGATTAACTTTGGAATAATAATGATTATCGACGTCACTCTTACAAAACTAGTTCAAAATAATTAAGATTATCCACACCCAACATCGGAAATAGGTAATATCTAACATATTCAATTAAGGAGAATAATTATAAATGAATTTTATAAAAGGTTATGAATATTAAAAATGTTCTGAAATATGCGATTAAGATATTTTTATTTTTTATACAAGATCTTAGAGACCATTCGACTAAGAATGGAAACAAGTTAAGGGGTTCATTATCTCAAATTTAATTTCTTTAGACATATTTTTAAATTCGCACCATATTACCTTAAATATGGTATCATTACTTCCTAGTGAATGTATTTTACCATATACATGGTTTTTAAATAGACATATCATGTAATTTCTTTAAATTTCCATCGACAAAAAGGATACCCAACTTAGAAATGGTTTTGATCAAAAATGTTTCTCGAAACGTAAGGGTTTAATCACCAATATTATTTTAAAATAAATATTGTTTTTGAATGATAATAAATATGAGGAATTTTTATTATTTACAAACCCAATAATAATTTATTTTTTATATTCATGGGGTTTTATAAGTTTCCTTGATAGTTTATTTCACTTGAATTATATTTTTCCTGATGTTTTTCTTGTAAGTGAAATCAACCCTGTCTTTTTTATTCAGATGGGAAAATCCTTATTCCATGTCTTAATTCATTGGATGATTTTAAAATTTTCATTATCAATACGAGAATAATTTATTGAGGTCATTTTCTAGTACATTATATTCATAAAAAATATTTAATGAAATATTTAATTTTTTCTATAAGGGTCATTTTCATCCAAGTGTGAAAAGAATATTTTTTAATATTTTCCATGTGAATGCCACTTTTAGTCATATTTTTACTTTTCTATGATACTTCCTTTCTATGATTTGATGGATTTATAAACTAAAATATTATTATCATTTATTTATAAAATATTTCTATTTAATTTTTAATAAATGATCATGGATTTTTCTTATTTACAATTTTTTTCATAATGCTCCAAAAAATTATTTTCATCTAAATAAATATCCTTTAACATACATTATGGTTGATCATGGATGGTTTTATAATATATCCATACTTTTTATTTTGTCTCACCTATGTAATTTCCTTCTCTATTAGAGGTATGATTCATCACTACCTTTTTCTTTTCTAATCATTCACTATGTGTGATCATAACTATTTACCCAATGTATTTCCTTTATGAGTACACTATTTTTGATTAATTTGATTTAAGGGTGTTAAACTAGATATCTTACATCAATTTATTTAGGGAAATTATCAAGGAAACCATATAACGTTTATCTATATATTGTAAATACCATATTTTTTATTGTCTTTATTGAATGTTATTTACCTATAAAGTTACTTGATATCATTAGATACCCATTTATTTTACATGGGTTTATCATGTTATAATTATTGATGGAATTATTAATGATTTCCATATGAAAATCCAAATGAAACAAATTTTAAATGAAATAAATTTTATTTCCATGGGTTCTTTATGGTTTGATAAGGGATTAATTTCAAGTGGAACTCATAATTGATTGAATTAATGTTTATATATCCCGATATAATTTATTCATGAGAAAGTTTTAGTTTCTCATAATTATGGTCACTGAAGGTGTGTCTCCTGAAAGTAATTTTCCAGATGCTAATGTTCGTACAAAATTTAAAAGATGATTCATAGTTTAACGATTAATCTCATGACTATGTTAATATATTATATATCATTATTACTAACTCATGTTTCCATACTCTTTTGATTCATGTATTATGTTTTTACAAGTAATATGACATGATTTATGATATATTATTTTTTGGGTATGCATTTTATTATGTATAATGATTATACTTGTATAATCATGTTATGTTTACTTATGATATTTCATTGAAATTTATTATGTTTACCCTTAATGAGAATATAAGCTCATCCTTTTCTTATTTTTCATTTTACCTAGGTTATAAAGATGTGTATAACTTATGAGAAGTATATAAGGAGTCTTTTAGAACAAAACTATGGTGAAATATTCTCATATTCTTTGAAATAATATGTTTACATAGAAATTCTCCAAGAAACTAACCATATTTATCCTTAGGTTGTATGAATATTTGTGATAAGTATCAATTTTACCAAGGAATCAATGTTTTATACATGTTATATTTATCTTGGGTCTCAATTGTTTTTATCAGATGAATGATTTAGTTATTTTTTGATATTATTTATCTACTATTAGTTTTAGGGTTATATAACCTTAGTGAAAAAACTAATATATTAGTATATGTATAGGATGTAATCCTAAAATATTGGTAAATTTTAAGTAGGTGGTTTTCTAAGAAAATACATTTGAGTCTTGACACTAAAAACTGGATATAGTTGTTGAACAAATAAACCTAGAGGTAATCACTCAAAAAAGGGTTGGTTTGGTATTGATTCAGTCATCACCCTAATGTACAATGAGTGAGACTAAGACTGCACACCTAGATACACACTGCCTAGAGATTTTATTTGGTTGATTACATTCTATTTATGAACCATTACAAAGGAAAAATTTCTTATCTACTTTTAGGGATATTTTTATAAGAATAATATATCCAAACATAAATTAACCTAGGTTAAACTAATATCGATACAAGTTTAACTAAAGGAAATATGGTACAACATAATAATAAAAAATAACAAGGGGTTTTATGGTAGAAGTTCATTTAATTATTATGGTAATTCCCATGTATTCTTAATGTTTAGTCACTCATGTCAACACTTTTCATTTTAATAATGGATGGAACTAGAAGTAACCATGGGTGCGAGGGATAATTAATAGATTATAGTAGTTAATAACCCATTATAATTGGAGTTGGAATGAGAAACATTATTATTATGAAAACCAATCTATTGTGAAATATGATAAAAAATGTGAATATAATAAGTAAAAAAACCTCCAAATAAGATAAATATGTTGTCTCATGAAAGATAAAGTTATTATTATGATGAATAAAATAATGCTAAATTTTATATATATCAAAAATGTGGAAATAAACACCAAGGGTATTTACTCAAGGGGACTAGAAAACACTTTATCTATGGAATAGAGAGTCATCAAGCATCAAAAAACTGTAGGAAAATGATGATTTTTGTTAACACAATCAAAGGAAATAAATTTCATCCTAATGTATAGTTAATAATTCAATGTATTATCTATGGGTACTTGGGTATTATCCATGTTAATTCCCTAACCCAAGGACTAACCAAGATGATGAGTATCAACAACCTCAAAGACTAAGAGAATAGTGGAATGCCTATGAAATCACTACTCCCGATGTGGATCTTAATAATTAATGTACATAAAACCTATAATATGGAGTTGTATATGTCTTGTTGGAATTTGATTCTAGGAACTCCATTATATCCATGAAGTTTTTGTGGGTTATTAAATCACCACCCCCTATGATTTTATTATCAAGGAAACCTTTTAGTAGTATAATTATTATATTCTAAGTTGATTCTTATAGAAATGTTCCATGTGAAAATATTATCATACTTACTTTAGATAAATTTAAGATGATTATAATGATGAATTTGTCCCCAAAAACTAGAGGAAAAATTAACTATAGCATGGAAATCATATTTCATATAAACCTATGATAATATATCAATGAAAAGGATAAAAATAAACACCCCCTAAAAAATTATATAGTGTCGGTTTTGATACAAAATAATGACCAACTCTTGGCCTAAATCGTTGGATAAAAACTCAATATTAGGGAAAAGTATATTCTTATGAAAGAGATATGTTTCACATGTTTGTAAGGTTGATATCTGTAAGAACCCAATTTTTAAGTCAGGTATGGATCCTTCAAATTTTGCTCTAAATATTTACTTTGGACATAATATGGATTCCTAATGGGTTAGGAAAGGTCTTTTGGGTGTTTGGGGATTGATTAGAGCCCAAAACACATTTTTTTGGGGGAAACTGGCCATGTTGCCTGGTTGGCGCACAATTTTCCTAACCGTACGAATGGTGTTTTTTTGGACAAGTCACCTTGAACGGTTGGTGCATATCCATGAAGGATAACCATGAAAGTTTCCCTTCTTCCCAGGTAACTATGTACGGGTTTCACAATGTTTTTTAAATTGTGTAGATAAACTGTGCAGATGCTATTTTTATGGGTAAAATGTCCAACTTTCCCTTAATGATCTAATTACCACCTCCTTCTTCACCAATCCAACTTTATAAGGTATTTACTTCCATGAAACTCATTTTAGAGATTTTTGAAGATATACAGTAGGAATCAAGAGATCCCCTTCATCCAAGATATGTTTAAGATTCTGTTCATCACATTGAATATACTATGGTAAGAACTCAAGTTTGTTTAATCATTTCCTATTCTCTCTTTCTCTGGAACTAGTTATAGGGGTATGAGCATTTTTCCTTTTTCTAAGATCTACTATATTCTAAGCCAAATAAATGTTTGATAACGAAAGAATATATTCATACAAGACTAAGGTGGATGGTCTATAACTCATCCCTCAAGTTTGTTGATTTTGGAATTGTCATGTGGGCCCCACTAATTTCATCAGGTGTCGTTATAGAATTGATATTCCATGATTATACTCGTTATAACAATATGGTTATTCTCATTGCAAATATATTATTAGTTTCCAGTGGTTATGCCCACAAAACCATTCATCCCATGTAGGATGTTATGCCATAATTTTCATTCTCGTGTTTTTACACGTTTGAGCCAGTGTTCAAGTGTGCCTTGGCTTGAACTTCCTAAGGGTAAGAGTTTATATTTTAAATTAATTATTTATAATGATAATTTCATAATTGAAAGTACCATGTATACTCAACACTTGAACAACCTAAGGTAAGTGATTCAATTTGATACTTAAATGTGAAAAGTGAATTGGAAAGTATACTAAGTATATGATTTTTCCTTAAATGTAAATGAATAGTAGGTTTCATATTCATAGTAGACTTACCACATTAATGGAAGGTAGTGGGATGAACCTCAAATATGGAATACACTTTAAATGGATTAAATGAATGGTTTCATGTTACTTGTCCTTGTCACACTAATGAAAGTATAGGCTTGAACCGAATGACTTGATTAAAAGGTTGCATGCTACTTGGAACAATCACACTAATGAAAGGAAAGGCTTGAACCAAATGACTTGAATAAATGGTTGCATGCTTCTTGGACGTGTCACAATAATGAAAGGAAAGGCTTCAACAAAATGAATTTAAAAAAAGGTTGCATGATACTCAAACTTATCAAACTAATGAAAGGGAATGATTGAACCAAATGAAATATTACATGACTTAATAATTAAACAGGAGTGTCCTGACTTGAGATCGCCTTGGATTTGGATAGGAGAAGGAAATGAGAACTCAGGAACCCCATTCTGATTCAAGGACACGACTTGCTTAGGATGATACCCACGTAGATCCAAATCCTTTTCTATTCTTTGGATGCCCGATTTGACACCATATAATCCCTTAAATATCATTACAGGATGTCATGGAAACACTCCATGGATCTAGAATTGACAAGTAGGTTCCATAGTTAATGTTCATCAGTCCCAATTATTGCTTAGCCCCATTTTACCTTGGATGAACTCTTGGGACTCAGTAGGCATCTCATTATATAATTCCTTGTACTATGTTCCTTGGATTACACTCTTAACCCATGACAGACTACAATTATTACTGACTTGGTGACCCTTGAGGTCTACGTCACCATGGTTATTACCTTGGGACTTCACTATTAAATATCATTAAAGGATTCCTTGTTACAACATGGAACCTTTGAAATTTCTAACAAGTGACTTATTTATAAACTGGTAAAAATAAAATAATAAATTGTTTCCATGTTCAAAAACCAACTGAGGGATAAAGTATGAACTTTGGTATCTAGTTACATTTTACTACTTTACTTTATAATTTCATGCTTTCACATGGTTACATTTCCATTACACGGGCTGGATTTCATAGACACCTTTGGTGGTGTCCCACTTAGATTTATCTCACACCCTCTCCAGGAACTATTTGGCACTTGGAGTAGATTATATTCTTGAAGGTGTTGACAAAGGGAAGAATACATCTTCAAACACTTTATTTCTTTCTATTTATGATAGATATTGATAGAAAATGGCCTATCCGGGGCATAGGATTCTTGGGATAGACTTTTATTTAATTTATGCTTATGTGGAACATGTTATGCCTAATATCATGTATCCATGTTCTCTAGTTTTCTAGTGACATGACATATCATCATTTGTTGAATGCTATTCCACTTTTTTCAGTTGTTGTTACCATTTTATCTATTTTTCTTTTCTACCTTCTACTTCCATATATTGCTTCCTATATTTATCAATGTTTACTTTCATCCGCTGCACTACACTTTGGTAATGAGGGAATAGTCTCCCCACTAAGACACCCTAGTTCCACACTACTAGTTGGAAGACTCTGTCTTTTAGGGAGATACACTTGAGGCCATGTGGCCCACTAAGCTTGGGGCACCCGTTAAGTGGTATCTAGGTCTAAGATGTCACAAAGTGGTATTAGAGTGGTTTCCATTCATGATTTACTATTTCGATACAATAGATTGGATATTAAGAACACTTGGGACTTAGTCATAATTCATGATTAGGAATTGCAAACCCTTGTTCGGGGTATAAGCCAAGATACCTGAAATATATTTTTTGTTCTAATTTTTCCTATTACAATTGATATTTTTTCACTTTTGGGTGATGCACATCCTGGGTGGTGTTGTTGATTATTACTCTATTTCAGGAGTTTCTTTTATCCTTGGTCTGATGATATGAGGGAATGAATCATTATTAAATGCATCATTATAGGCACCTATAATTTGCATGAAATGCATATTACCATTCCATATAGGTTCATTTCATTGATTTTCATTGCTTGATATTCCAGTTATTGTTGAGCAATGTTGTGATAGTTAGATTTTTCATATATTACTCTTGGTTTCAATTGAGTGATTGCATGTCTCAATTCATGAGGTGTGTGGGACCTCATGAGTTGGGATGAGTAATTTACCGAGTTTATCCATTATGGTATAAATAAATTAGTGTCATTTCTATTGATAGGTTTATGGGCACTGATTCACTAGAAATGGATATCCATTATAAACTGAATCATGAAATATAAAATGAATTGGTTTCACATCCTTATACCACCTTGTAAAGTTTCTAAAAGGTAAAGGAGTGAACAAAAAAATTAAATGTAATATAAAATGAAACTTATACTTGAGAACTTATCAATAACTTGTAGTGTAAGCGGGTAGTTGGGGTAGTATGCCTTGGGTAGGGAGTTTTCTTATGTTCAGCTTCTGCTAGTGATTCTATATTTCTACTTAATATTGTTATGTGGCGTGTTCTAGGAATTTTTAGACCAATACTTCCATGATATCCTCATATCATACGTTAGGAGGGTGGAAAAAACCATTCTCTAGATATGGTAGGCCCTAAGCCACCGATATTACCTCCAAGAGTGCCACATGAGGCACCACTTGTTATACCTAAACTGGGAACTGATTCCCATGTTCGTGATATTTCCCTATGTCTGATGCAGTCCATGAATGGTGATATATGGATTGCACCTACAATGGCTGATCTGACTTGTGAGTTCCAGAAGCAACATCCTCCTACCTTTTCAAGGGATGACGGTCTGCAAGATACTGAGTCTTAGATAGAGGCAATCATATCTATATTTGAGCATATGGAAATGTATCTATAGTCAATAATTAAGCTTTATACATCATTATTTGGGATTATTACAAGCATTGGTGGGATGTGATTTCCCAGGATAGTCATCATTAGGGCATGTTATGGGTTTATTTTCAGATTTCATTCTATGATCATCTCTTTCCTCAGATGTTGAGAGCTGACAAAGCTAGAGATTTCATGCATCTCAAGTAGGTTTCTATGTTAGTTAGGGAATATTCAGCGTGTTTCATAGAGTTATCGTGATTTTCATCGCTTTTAGCCAGTGGTGATATTTCGTGTTCTAGATGCTTCAAGGATAGTCTCTAGTATACCATCCTTATACAGGTGAATTTCTTTCACTTGACTCATTTTTCAAAAATAGTAAATAAAGATCTTATCAGTGATCATAACCTGAGGCATGGAAATAGTATTGGGTTTAAAGGTTCAGTGTCGCGTCAGGACAACAATTCATCTGATGGAAGGAAATGTTCCCTCGAGGTTTCTCATTAGGGAAATGATAACCATAGTGCCCATTTTGATAGCTCTAAAGTGTGTCATCAATGTGGACAACAGGGGAATTCTAAGACTTAGTGTGATAGATGCCCACTAAAGTACCATGATTTGTGGCTGAAAGGGGAATCTGTAGTGTTTCTGTAGGAACGTTCGACCAGCCTCAAGTGGAAAAGGATCCTCACTAGCTCCACCATTAAAAGTGGGTTTCTTCACCTTGTGTCTGGAAGGGATTTGGAATATCACCGGTAGGTCTGGACGAGGAGGAGGTCGTGGCTATGGTATCCAGACCCCTCATCAGAAGCAACGCTAGTAGAGTAGTTTTGATCATGGTATTCCATCGATTGAAGAGGTTTGTAGATCTGACCAATTGAATTCACTACAACTGATACCTGAGGATCAGGCTATGAGACCGTCTATAGTACGAGGTACTCTTCTTGTGGAATCTACCATAGTATCTTCTTTATTTGATAGAGGTGCTTCAAACTCTTTTATCTCTATATCTATGGTGGAATGTCTCAGACTAGCGATACAATATTACTATGGTGTAATGAACCTAGGTATGATGTTAGGGGTAAAAACTGATAGAATACACCAATGTAGGTACTATCCCATTGATATAGGTAGTTACCCTTTATTTTAGAACCTCTTTGTTCTAGAGAAGATAGGCTTCGATGTCATTCTTGGGATGGACTGGTTGGTTCACTATCATGCTTTTGTAGACTTCTATCACTACAGGGTATCGTTTACCCCACCAAAAAGTAGAAGTTATATAAATAAGGGTGTGTGGGATTTCTAGGATGGTAGAGATGGACCAGAGCATCATGGGATAGGTGAATTGAATGTTGAAAGTGGGTTCCCTAAAACCAACTTGTGTTGTAATTTTATTACCACTACATGTATACAGTTTGTTATATATACTTGTGTTTATCTTTCCATAATAGTGTTGATACTTATGTATACACTTTGTTTATAGAAATTTCTTTAGATTACATGTCATATCAAAGGGTTATAGTAGATCCTAGGCTATAATGAGAACCCTAATATTCTATGATAGTAATCTTAAAGTAATGTCATATGGTCCAGTTACATCATTCTAAAAGTACACAGATGATGTGTGACTATCAGGTTCTAGGGGATCATAAGCATTTATACTTCTTCTCATGAAGTTTGTATATGATGATCTCTAGTAGTTGAGATCATGAGGACTGACCCTCATAATATGAAAACCACATGTTTTAGGTGTCATTGGTCATTCCCATCAACGAACATAAGTATTGGTCTCTAGACTTGAGATCATTATCAATGTATTTCATTTGATTGCGTACTTTGATGGAAGCAGAAAACTATGGAAATGAATTAATGGTGAGTTAGTTTTTGTTGGGTATGTCATTTGTGACATGAAATTGATTGAATGATTAAGATTGGATTTTTTTCTTCCTAGTTGAGGAAGATATATCTCGGGCCTGTTTGATTAGGATGGTTGCACCTTCATTAAATCCATGTACATAGTAGTGGAAGGTAAGACCATCTAGACAGATCAACAAATAAAATAAATCAAGATAAAATATGATGACACTAGTGTGCATTCTTCTTTATTGAGATATCGATGATGAAGAGATTATATTACATAGACCATGTTTGTAGGAAGGTAGTCATTTCTTTGACTTTACCTTATCTCTATAGGGGTCTCGATGTGTTTCTAGGCCCCACTCTTGGTCGGTGAATATTATTCACTGCTATTGGGATAAGGGCCTAGAAGGTCACACACTATAGCGCTTTGCGAATCTGCCCTATTATAAGGAATAGGAATATAGAACATGATGGGCCCCGCCACAGGATCCGATTATTATCCATGTTCTATGGATAACCAAGTAATAAATAAATTCTTTAATTATTCAAGTTTTGAATAATTCATTGAATGTATTTATAACATGTATTTACAAGTGATTAAGTAAATACAAAGATAAAATATTATTTGAACGAATTTAAATATCATGGGTTTGTTTAATATTTTCATGATATGTGAGTCAAGTTATTGACTAAAGATTATCACGCAATATATATTTAATATATATATTGCAGTTAGTGATAAAATTATAAATATTATTTAAGGAATAATTTAATTTTTCATAAATAAATATTTATAATACTTGTACTATGAATATCTATGACACGGGGTCCAGGAACCCATACATTATATTTTAGATATTCCCTATATAATTAAGAGAGAGGCTATTCCCATGTAACTATTCATGTTTTGGAATTGAGAGCCTCTCTCTACTCCTAAATTCTAGAGAGATACTCTCTCAAGAAAAAATATCTTCAAGTTCCTTCTTGGATCAAAGATGCTTGCTTGAGGTGATCATCGCTACATGAAAGTGGTCATTGGTGTACCACGCTAGCACCCGAAGACCAATGAATGATGCACGATAAAATTTAAGAGGCATATGTGGATGATATAGAGGGATTCAACATTGGAGTCTTCAAGCAATAGTCGCCAACATATTGCAGCGGTCTCACACAAGTCAGATCCAAACAAGGTACTAGTTTGAATTTTATTTTTCTCTCTACTAAATCCATGTGTGGTCCTCAGACCATACCGGGATAAGATTGATGGATTCAACATTGTTACCGTGATCCGGTGATGAAAAAATTTTAATTTCCTAGCCCATTGGCTTCCTCTTCCCATCCTAGTACATAACAGTGGTATCAGAGGGACGTGTTGTTTCTCAGATTCAAAGAAAAAATTAAATTGCATTAAATTTAAGTATAGGGAATTAAATCGGTTCAAAATGATCTGACCGTAGGTTGATCTGTTTTGGAATGGCCATGTTATGACCATTTGAAAATTTTAATTGGATCGATGTCATTGGTTTTAAGTTATTCATATTATTATTTTATGAAGAACATGTTTTTAATTTATTTATGTGTTCTTCAAAGTATCAAATTCCAACCACATTTTGGTTGGAATCCGGTCGCTGGAATTTTTATGTTTGGCTAGCTTTTAGGAGATAAATAAAATATATTATAATATAATATCATTTTATTTTTCTCAATTAAAAAAAAGTGAATGTACTTTATAATTTGGGTCAATTCATCTATTTTTTATTAAATTCTTTAGACTTTGGAATTTTTTTAAAAAAGGAAGATACCAATACCCCAATTGGGACTTCCTCTAAAGGGGGTGGGGGGTGGGGTTTGTTTTTTCAAAAGAAAAAATAATTTAAAAAGGGAAGGGGGTATTCTTCCACGCATAGGATGGCACACCCCCTTGAACCCTATCCACCTTCTCCACTTGCGGTCAGACTAGAAGTGCTCCACCATACTTCATCCCATCGCGCCGACTGCCGTATGTGAACCCCAGGCTTCCCTCCCTTTGTGCCTCGCCGAAACCGAGCCCCACCTCCCTGAGTGCTACGCCATCTCACGCCATCCTGGAGGACATGCCGCTGCCATCTCGGCCAGACCAACATTGCCATCGGACCAGCACACCTCACCAGACAAGTGGGACTCGCCACTGCCCTCGTGGCTCGCCGGAGCAGCAGGACGCCACCCTCGTGGCTCGCCAGAAGCAGTTCTCTACCGCCCTAGCAGCTCATTGGAGCAGCAGGCCGCCGCCCTCACAGCTCACCGGATGCAGCGCGCCACTAAACCAATGCACCTCGCTGGACCAGTGCGCCTCGCCGCAGCCCTCATGGATCTCCAAAGCAGCACATCATTGCTTATTTCTAGTCTCACTTTGCCGGAGGAGTCCACCGTCATCCATGTTCGGTCATGCCTCACCAGAGGACTCCGCCTCCACGAGGGTGTTGTTAGACCAAGTGGTAACGTCGCGGCCTCACCGCAGTCATGCTGTGGTCACACCGCGGTCACGCCACGGTCACATCACGATTCGACCCTGCTCTAGTAAGACACCATCATGGAAGTTCGCAGTCCTATCAGACTCCTTCCCCATTCAGATGTAACCCCGATAATTTGATTTAATTAATTTAGATTTTTAAATTAAATTAATTATAATTAATTTGGGGTTTAAGTTTAAGTAAAATCCAAAAAATTAATTTTTTAAAGATTAAAATTAAACTAATGGTTTAATTTAATATTTGAATTAAAATTAAATTAATGGTCTAATTTAATTTTTAGAATTAAAATTAAATTAATGGTTTAATTTAATTTTTAGAATTAAAATTAAATTAAAAAATTGGAACTGATAAATTAATTAATTTAATTTTTTTAAATTCATTTAATTTATTATAATTCCCTCGTATTATTTAAATTTATTGCAATTTAATTTTAATTGTGCTTTATTTATACCAACTGGTCTTGAGCAAGTGAATGAACCGTGCATGTCTGGTTTTATTTATTTAATTATTTATTAAATTCATGTGATGATTGTAATAATTAATTAGATAAATGAAGGTCTGTGAATCATCTTTTAATTCAAATATATATAAGGGCTTGCGCGTCCAATCCACTGGTAATATTTTGTACCCTTAGACCCCCTCGCCTGCGTGCGAGTATATTTGTAATTATATGGTGATGATCAAAGACGCAAACCCTAGAAAGTCGAGGCAGTAATCTAAACGGGAGCCGAGCGCATTGCACTAGGGATAACAACAATGTGATTCAGGTGTCGACTTAGGTATGGATGCCCCTAGTTCAAGATTGATCCATTATGGATTGATCATAATAAAATGCTCAAGACTTGTTGGATTGCATGATTTACCTTTATGAATTTTTTATTGTTTTATTCAAGTACATGATTATTGCTTGATCGCATATAATAGTGAACAAGATAAAATGCATAAAGATGTGACTAATGTATTTCTATTGCATGTTCAATTGTGAGCGCAAAAATCTAGTTTGAACATATAAATATAAAAAGGATTATATTTGTCAATAAATATCAAAATCCCTAAAAGATATATTAAGTCTTAAATTCCTTCCATTACTCACATTTCAACAAAACCGTGTGTTTGGGGTGCTCGTTAGAAATAGTTGAGAGTGAATCTTGCAACCGGGGCATTTTCATGAGAGAACTAGGTCGAATTAAATAAAGTGAGTAGTTAAGGATTAGCCATAGCTAACCTGCTATCACTTTAGAGAAAAGATGTTGAGGGAATCGGGTTTGGATTCCAAAAGTTGGGACTTTACTCAAAAATACAAGGAACCATGAGTCAAGTGGTTGGCCAACCTAGTGCCTACCTTGAAACCCTCCAAGTATGGGCATAGCCATAGCTTGTAGACTATGAGGGAGGTTTCGAGAATCCTTGCCACTAGAGTACTCAAGTGACAGAGTATTTTGAGTCTAACAGTGAGGGATATTAAGGATCACTAAAATAGTGGGAGACATTAAAATGATATAATAATTTATTAATCATTAATTTCAAAAGGTAATCAAGATAAATTACTAACTACTAATGTTTATCTGATGTAGATTTAAAATGACAATCACCAACACCACCAGTACTTTATTACTGTGATCAATTATGGATAAAGAAAATATCCTAACCAGCAATAACATCCTGTAGTGGTACTAGTGCTTACGCATAGTACTAAGCCAATAAACGAGGTTATATGTGATGGAATAATCAGTTATTTATAAGCCTCCTCAGGAAGCAAGTAAGGAGGAAAATGATAAATGGAAAAATCATGTAGAGGATGCACTTGATGTTCAATGCATCATGTTGTCATCCATGTATAGACAATTACAGAAAATGCATGAGGATGCGGATTCCTACAATATTCTTTCACATCTCTAATAATTATACCAATAGAGGTCCAAACAGGAAAGGTATGAGATCTCAAGTTCCCTATATAAGTTCAGGCTAGAAGAAGGGCACCAAGATAGTCCTCATATACTCAAGATGATTGAGTAGATTGTGAGGCTTGAATCCCTTTGGTTCAAATTGAACCAAGAAATAGAAATGGATCTCATAGCCCATAATGGAATGGTGTTAGTGAAAGGAGGAATAGGACCTTTCTTGACATGGTCAGATCAATGATGAGTAATGCAACTCTTCCATTATCCATTTGAGGATACTCTTTACAGATAGCAGTATATACCCTTACTGAGTACCAAATAAAGCTGTAGATGGGATTCTATATGAGTTATGGTATGGAAAGAAACCCATTATTACAATAATATGTGTATGGGAGTGCGAGACATTTGTCAAGACATTACCAAGTGACAAATTAGAATCCAGAAGCATGAAGTGCATCTTTACAGGTTATCCTAAGGAAACCAAAGGATATTACCTATATAACCCTTTAGATAGAAAAGTTGTTGTGTAAAGACACATCATATTTCTATAAAGGTAACACATTTCTATTTTAAATAGTGGGAGAAAGATTGAATTCTATGAAGTTAATACTCTAGATGCACAAGAGTTGGTAGAAGAACAATCTCCACAAGAGAAAGTTGAAGAAGAAGTTATTCCTGAGACATAAATTATGCATAGGTCTATGTGATATGTTAGAGAACTAGAGAATTATGGTTTTCTTTTCACCGAGTTAGGTGACACATTAGTCTTTGAGGATGATGAAAATATAACCTACAAGGATGTAGTAGAATGAAAATAAGATGCTAAATGGAAAGAAGCCAGGAATTCTGAAATAGAGTACATGTACTAAAATCAAGTTTGGATTTTGGTAGACCCTCTAGTTTATGTACATACCATTGGATGCAAATGGGTATTCAAAAATAAGATGGACATGGTTGGTGAGGTTAATTCCTTTAAATAAAGACTCGTTGCAAAGGGTTTTAGGCAACGTTAATGTATCGAATATGATGAAACCTTCTCACCAGTATAAATGCTTAAATCCAACAGAATATTTATTGTAATAGTAACCATTAATGATTATAAAATTTTTCAAATGGATAAAAAAACTTCTTTTCTAAATGCGAAGTTGGTTGAAGATGTCTATATGACTCAACCCGAAGGGTTTGTCAAGTCAAAGAATGCCAATAAAGTATGAAAGCTACAGAGATCCATTTATGGGTTGAAGAAGGCATCACAGTCATGCAATGTTCATTTTGATGAGGCCATAAGAGAATTTGGTTTTTTCAAAAATGAAAGTGATCCTTGTGTCTATAAAAAGGTTCATGGGAATTTCATCATTTTCTTAGTGTTATATGTTGATGACATATTAATTATGGGAAATGAGGTGCAAGTCTCATAGTCAGTTAAGAATTGGTTAAATGAATTCTTCTCCATGAAATAATTAGGTAAAGAATCCTATATTCTAGGGATCAAGATCTATTGAGATAGATCTCAAAGGATGCTTGGACTAATTCATAGTACATATATTGACAAGGTACTCAAAAGGTATAGTATGGAACAATCCAATAGAGGATTGTTTCCTATGTCACATGGTATTAATCTATCCAAGAAAACATGTCCAGAAACATAGGAGGATATTGACAGAATGAGTAGAATCCCTTATGCATTGATAGAGGGTTTTATAATGTATTCCATGCTATGTACTAGTTTTGATGTCGACTTTTCTTTAAGAAGGTGGGTAGATATCAATCCAATCTAGGAGAGAAGCTTTGGGAAGCTGTTAAAACTATCCTAAAGTACTTGAGGCATACAAAGGATATGTTCCTAGTGTATGGAGGAGATGAGGAACCTGTAGTGAGAGGATACACTGATTCTAGTTTCCAAACAGACCATGATGATCTAAAATTGCAATCAGGATACATATTTTGACTGAATGGCGGTGTAGTGAGCTGGAGAATCTTGAAGAAATCTGTGGTTGCTGATTCTATAGTAGATTCTGAATATATTTCAGCTTTTGATGAAGAAAAGGAAACAGTCTAGATACACATTTTTATCTCAAACATTGGTGTTGTTCATAGCAGTGCATCCCATATTCCAGTATATTGTGATAATACTACTATAGTGGTGCTTTCCAAGGAGCCCAGGTCTCACTAGAGGAAAAAGTATATTCTATGGAAGTTTCATCTCTTGAGGGATTTTACTCAAAGAGGTGAAGTCACAGTTAGCAGAGTATCTATAGAGAACAACGTGGCATACCCCTTGATTAAAGACATTTCTTATAAAAATCACGATTTTTATGTGAGAGCTAGTGGATTGAGACTTGTTACCAGTTGGGCCTAGTGCCAGTGGGAGTGTTTAAAGTGGATTCCATAAACCCAAATTGTGTTTTACTTTGATTAACACTACATGTATGCATATTTTTATATATACATGTTTTTATCTTTCCATAATAGTGTAGATACTTCTGCATCCACTTTCTTTATGGAAATGTCATAGATTACATGTCATATCAAAGGGTTATAGTAGACCCAATGCTATAATGAGAACCCTGAGATTCCAAGACAGTAATCTTAAAGTAATGTACTATGGTCGAGTTACATCATTCTGAAAGGACACAGATGATGTGTGACTATCAAGTGCTTGGGGCTCATAATCATTGCCACTTCTTCTCATGAAGTTCTCACTTGATGATCTCTAGTACTTGAGATCTTGAGGATTGACCTATATAATAGGAACACCACATGTCTCAGGTGTCACTGGTCGTTCCTATATATGACATGTGTATCCGTATCTAGACATGAGATCATTATCAATGTATGTCATTTAATCGTGTACTTTGATTCAAGGTGAAAACCATGACAATGAAGTCGTGGTGAGGTAGTTTGTGTTGGGTATGTCATTGGTGACATGAAATTGATTGAATGGTCAAGATAGGATTTTTTGCTTCTGAGTTGAGGAAGATATATCTTAGGCCTAGTTGATTTAGATGGTTTCACCTTCATTAAATTTATGGCCATGGTAGTGGAAGGTAAGACCGTCCAGATAGATCAAAAAATAAAATAAAGAAAGATAAAGGATGATGACACTAGTGTGCATTCTACTTTATTGAGATATCGATGACGTAGAGATTATATTATATAGACCATGTTCGTAGGAAGGTAGTAATTGATTTGACTTTACCTTATCTCTATAAGGGCCATGATGGGTTGCTAGACCCCGATCTTGGTCGGTGAATATTATTTACTACTATTGGGATAAGGGGATAGAGGGTCACACACTATAGCACTTTGAGAATATGACCTATTCTATAGAATAGAAATATAGAACTTAGTGGGTCCCACCATGGGATCTGAGTATTATCCAATTTCTATGGATCACCAAGTAATAAATAAATTCTTTAATTATTCATGTTTTAAATAATTTATTGAATTTATTTATAACATGTATTTACAAGTGATTAAGTAAATAAAAAGATAAAATATTATTCGAAATAATTTAAATATCCCAGGTTCGTTTAATATTTTCAAGCGACATGAGTTGAGTTATAGACTCCAGATTATCACGCAATATATATTTAATATAAATTACAATTAGTGATAAAATTATAAATATTATTTATGGAATAATATAATTTTTCATAAATATATATTTATAATACTTATACTGTGAATATCTGTGACACGGGTGCCGGGAAACCATACCAGGTATTTTAGATATTCTATATATAAGTAAGAGAGAGGCTCTTACCATGTAACTATTCATGCATTGGAATTGAGAGCCTCTCTATCCTCATGAATTCTAGAGAGTGACTCTCTCAAGAAAGAAAGATCTTCAAGTTCTTTCTTCTTGGATTGAAGAATCTTGCTTGGGGTGATCACCGCTGCTTTGAAGTTGTCATTGGTGTACCATGATAGCACCCAGATACCTATGAATGATGTGCGAGCAGATTTAAGAGGCATGTGTGGATGATCTAGATGGATTCAACATCGGAGTCTTCAAGCAACAATCACTAGCATCTTGTGATGGTCTTACACACATCATATTCGAACAAGGTACTAGTTTGAATTTTATTTTCTACTCTATTAAATCCACGTGTGGTCTTCGGACTGTACCTGGATAAGATTGATAGAGTCTACATTGTTACGATGCTCTGGTGACGAAAAAATTTTAATTTCCTGGACGATTAGCTTCTGTTTTCCATCTCAGTACCTAACAATGACCACAAAGATCATCAATCTCTTCATGGAGGACCATGGTTTATGTAAGGATAATTTACCTCCAGTAGTGGATCATTTTAGTTATGTCTTTCCTGTTGATTTTTCTTTCCTACCTCTTAAGAGATTGGTAGAGTTTACAATAGAGCTTATTCTAGGAGCATCTATAGTGTCCATTCCCCTATATAGGATGAAACCTACAGAGCTTCAAGAGATCAAGAACCAGTAATAGGATTTAGAGGCCAAAGGCTTTATATAGACCAGTACACCCCCTTGGGGTTCTCCTGTTCTTTTCCCCAAGAAGGTAGATGGAACCTTACATCTATTCACAACTTATAGAAGGTTGAACCAGCTTAAGGTCAAGAACCCGTATCCACTACCTCTTATAGACGATCTATTTGACCAACTTCGAGGAGATAAGGTCTTATCCAAGATCGAAATGATATCTAGTTATCATCAGGTACGAGTCAGGCCATTAGACATACCTCATAAAACTTTCCATAGTAGATATGGTTTTTATGATTACCTAGTCATGCCATTTGGTCCTACGAATGCACCTTCCATTTTCATGACTCTAATGAATAGGTTATTCAAACATTATTTGGAAACTTTTGTTGTGGTCTTTGTGGATGATATCTTGGTTTATTATTTCACTCATATCCACCACACAAAACATCTTGATATCATTCTAAGTACACTGAGATAGAATCATATTTACACCAAATGTGCTAAGTTCCACTTCTAGATTGACAAAGTTCACTTCTTGGGTCATATAATATCAGAATCAAGAGTATCTGTTGAAATTGAAAAGGTTAGTTCTGTAGTTTACTAGGAGAATCCAAAGAATGTGTTTTATATCATGAGTTTCTTGGGGATTTCTAGATATTACAATTATTTCATACAAGACATCTCACATTCTGATTCACCTCTTAATGGTCTTAAAACGAAGGGTGTGAAGTTCATATGGTCATAATCATGTGAGAAATATTTTTAGGAGCTGAATGGGAGGCTTATATCCACACATATTCTGACTCTTCTAGAGCTAGCATTGGTTATACCATCTTCTATGATAAATCAAGATTCTAACTTGGAGCAGTACTGATGTAAGAGGATAGGGTCATTGTGTATGGATCTCGGTAGTTGAGTACTCATGATAGAAACTACTCGACACACAACCTCAAGCTAGAAGTATTTGTCCATGCCTTACATTACTGGAGACATTATCTTTTTGGTGAGTGATTTGTGGTGTACACAGATCACAAGAGACTCAAATATGTCTTTACTCAACATGACTTGAACCTCAGAAAATGGATATGGGTCGAATATCTACAATCCATTGATTTTTAACTTGCCTATATTCTTGGGAAGGGAAATGTAGTTGCAGATGTGATTACTTGGAAAACTCAAACATATTACCTATGGGAAGATAGTGATGATTGGATGTTAATGGACATGTTTTCTGAGATGCATATAGAGTTTCATGATAGTCACGAGCAGTCTTATCTCTCATATTTGATAGTTACCTCATCCATACATGAGAAGCTGGAGAGTAGATAATTTTTATATTCTAAAGGCTTGGTTCTGTGTGAGAGTTTACCAGGAGATAACCTACCTATGGATTGGTTTTTGGATAGAGACAAAATACAATGTATCCATGAATGGGTATAATTCGCTATAGATATAATAGATAAGTTTATGAAGGAGTCCCATGCCTCTCAGTTGGTAGTTCATCTAGGAATCTCGAAGATTTATCAAGACATGCGACGCCAGTATTGGTTTCCTGGGATGAAATGTCAGATAACAGGCTTTATCACTAGGTGTTCCACCTATCAGTAGGTGAAGGTGGAGCACCAAAAACCTATAGGCTTGTTATAGCTTCTTAATGTACTATAATGGAAATGGTAATATGTTTCCATGGATTTCATAGTCGTCTTACCTAGGTCATTGAGGGGTAGTGATTCTATATGGGTAGTCATAGACCGACTAATGAAATCTTCCTATGTCATTCCTACTCGGAAGGCTTTCTCAGTCGACGAGGTTGGAAGATTGTATGTTCATAAGATCATACAACTCCATGGGGTCCCTCATACTATCATTTATGATAGGGATTATCATTTCAAATAACAGTTCTAGAATGGATTGTAGAAGGCTATGGGAACATAGGTACTTATAAGAAAATATTTTCACCCTCAGACCGATGGACAATCGGAAAAGACAATATAGGTTCTAGAGGATATTATTTGACCATGTATCCTTGATTTCATTGGTTCCTTGGAGAATCATATCACTCTTATCGATTTACCCAATAATAATAGCTTTCAGGTGACGATTCAGATGGATCCTTTTGATGCCTTATACGGTAGGTCATGTTATTCACCGCTGTTCATTCAAGATCTAGGTGAGACAACCCTACTAGGCCGTTGTCTCATTCAAGAGACTTCAGAGCAGGTTCAGTTGATCAACAAGTTTATGACTACTACTTAGTCTAGGTACAAATCTTATGCTAATCGCCATCAACATCCTCTTGAGTTCAAGGTCGGGGATCATGTTTTTCTTTGGGTATCGCCCAAGCTAGAGAATATAGGGTTACGAAAGTAGGGAAAACTTCCGCCTCATATTCTAGGGCCTTTTGAAATTATTGAGAGAGTTGGTCCAGTAGCCTATTGGTTGCTACTGCCACATAGGTACCATTCCATGCATGACATATTCTATGTTTCAAAACATCAACCAAACCATATTGACCCACATTATACCTTTGATCCCGAGGAAGTTGAGTTAGATATTGATGCTACCTTTGAGGAGTGTCCAGTCAGCATCGTTGACTGGAGCACAAAGGTTATCTGAGGCCAGTCTATCCCTGTAGTACAAGAGCTATGGAAACATGGTCATGTGAAGGATGAGACTTGGAAGAGGGAGGTTGAAGAACATTCCTAGTGGCTAGAATTATTCTCAGATAGTGTTTCACCACCCATAGAAGGTGAACTTGGGGATGAGTTCTTTTAAGGGGGAAGACTGTAAGAACCAAGTTTTTCACTTAGGTATAGATCCTTTAAATTTATATCTAAATCTTTACTTTGGACCTAATATGGATTCTTAATGGGTTAAAAAGGTATTATGGGTGTCCAAGACTTGTTCAGAGCCTGGAAAACATCTTTTTGGGGATACTGGGCAAGCCGCATGGTTGGTGCTCGGTTTTCCTAACCACACGGATGGTGTTTTTTCAGAAAAATACACCTTGCACGGTTGGAACATGGCCGTGTAGGATAACTATGCAAGTTCCCCTTCTACCCAGGTAACCGTACATGGTTTTCTCATGGTTTTTCAAAAGATTCATAGGCTATTTTTCTGGGTAAAATTTCCTACTTTCCATTAATGATTTAATTATCCCCCTCCTTCTTCCCTAATGCTAGTTTATGTGGGATTTCCCTCCATGGCTCTCATTTTGGATACTTTTGAATATCTAAGGTATGAATCAAGATATCTCCTTCATCTAGGATCCATTCAAGCTTCTGTTCTTCACATTGGATGCACAACGATAAGTAATCAAGTCTGTTTAATCCCTTCTTCTTCTCTCCTACTTTCGACCTATTTTTGGGGTATGATATTTTCCCCTTTTTCTTAGATATACTATATTTTAAGCTAAATCAAGGGATGATACGGAAGGAGGAGAGTCTTAAAAGCCTAAGGTGGGAGGTCTATAACCCATCCCTCAAGTTCATTGATTTTGGAATTATCATGTGGTGACCACCGATTTCATCGAGTGTTGTTATATAATTTATATTCCATTCTTAAACTCATTAGAAACGCATGGTTGTGTTCCTTCCAAATATGTGATTAGTTGTTAGTGGTTATGACCACAACTCCATTAATCACATATAGGATGTTATTCCATAATTTTCATTTTCGTGTTTTGACATGTTTGAGCCACCATTTGTGTGTGCCTTGGATTGACCTTCCTAAGCGTAAGCATTTCTATATTAAATGGATTGTTTATAATAATATTTTCATAATGGAAAGTACCATGTATGATCAAAATTTGAACCACCTAAGGTATGTGCTTCAATTTTATACTTAAATGGGAAAATTGAATTGGAAAGTATGCTGAGTATATGACTTGGCCTCAAATGTTAATGAATAATTGGTTTCATATCCATATAACCCTTACCACATTAATGTAATGTAGCAGAATGAACCTTGAATATGGAATATTCTTTAAATGGATTAAATGAATGGTTGCATGCTACATGGACTTGTCACACTAATGAAAGGAAAGGAATCAACCAAATGACTTGATTAAAATGTTTCATGCTACATGGGCTTGTCACACTAATGAAAGGAAATAATTGAACCAAATGACTTGATTAAAAGGTTTCATACTACATGGACTTATGAGACTAATGAAAGGAAAGACATGAACTAGATGACTTGATTAAAAGGTTACGTGATACTTGAACTTATCACACTAATGGAAGGAAAGTCTAGAACCAAATGAAATATCACATGACTTAATAATTAAACAAGAGTGGCCTGACTCAAGATCGCCTTGGATTTTGATCAGATAATTCCATGAGCCCTCAGGAACCCCATTCAAATTCAAGGATATGACTTGCTTCAGTTGAGACCCACCAAGATCCCAATCATTGTATATTATTTTTATTCCTAGTATTAAACCATAAGATACCTTCAATATCATTATAGGATGCCTTGGTTACACTCCTTGGTTCTAATATTGACAAGTAGGTGCCATGGTTAAAGCCCATCAGTCCCAATCATTTCTTATCCCTATCTTACCTTGGATGAACTCCTTGGACTAGATAGGAGTCTAATTATAGAATAAAATTGACTATTATACTTGGATTACAATCTTAAACCATGCTAGACAATAGTTATTACGGATTTGGTGACCCTTGAGGTCTAGGTCACCATGGTTATTACCTTGGGACTTCACTATTAAATATCATTATAGGTTTCCCTATTATAACTTGGAAACTTTTAAATTTATAACATGTGACTTATTTATAAACTCATAATAATAAAATAATTAATTGTTTCCATGTTCAGACACCAGCCAAGGGATGAAGTATATACTTGGGTATCTAGTTACATTGTACTTATTTACTTTATATATGCATTCTTTCACACTGTTACATTTCCATTACACGGGTCAGATGTTATAGACACTATTGGTGGTGGCCGACTTAGATTTATCTCACAACCTTTCTGGGCTCCGTTTGGTACCCATATTAGATTACATTGTTTTAGGTGTTGACAAAGGGAGTAATACAACTTTAAACACTTGATTTCTTGCTGTTTAATAAGGAGATTGATAACAGATGACCGAGTTGGGGATCAGGATGCTTGGGATAGTGTTTTATTTCCTTTATGATTATGTGAAACATGTTATACCTACTATCTTGTATCCAAGTTCTCCAGTTTCTAGTGAAATGACATATCATCAGTTTTTGAATGTTATTCCAGTTGTTTCAGTTATTGTTATTGTTTTATCTATTTTTTCAATGTGCCTTATGTTTTCTTATATTTCTTTCACTATTTATATATGTTTACATTCATATGTTGCACTACACTTTGGTAATAATTAAATAGTCTCCCCCACAAACACTCCCTAGGACCTCACTTCTAGTTGGTAGCCTCTAGAATTCAGGGAGATGCGTTTGGGACCGTGTGGCCCACCGGGCTCGAGGCACCCGTTAAGTGGCATCCAGGTCCGAGACGTCACAATATTTCTCTAGAAATTTTATCCATCATCAACAATTTAGATTACCCTATCTATTTATATTGGACATGATAATTAAAACAGAGAGTAAATAATTTATTTAAGGGGGGAGAATGTAATTCCCTAGGTGTTAGGAGCTATTATTATTATTGTTATTTTTTTTGTTATTTTTGTTGTGGTTTATGTCTATAATTTTAAATAATGTTTCTATATTCATTTAAATTTATTGAAAAATGATATCAAAATATGACCTATAAGATATCAACCATACTAAATGTTCTTTATTCATTCATAAGTGGGAAATACGAACAAAATCACATTAAAATTAGTATTCTACACCATGGATTATTACTCACGATGGATAAATTATATAAATTAAGACTGCATAAATAAATAGGTAAAATTGATAGAAAAGAATAAAATATTCACGAATAAAAAATCTCCGGGATTATCTTCAACCTTAAGGATCACCAATAGCTAAACAAGACCAACAATGAGGAAGATAACCATGAAAGGAGAAAGAAGAATGAAAAATCTATAATATGAAATAACAATTGTTCCTTGTGATGTAGGAGTGGAATGAATGATTCATTTTGTAAGTCTATATATTGGAATGAAATATTGTCATTATAAATGTTTTTATCTCAAATATGGTCATTTGACATATATCCAATAGGTATAATGAAGCTGGGTATTATTAAGTGGTAATTTTAAAATAATATAACTCAAAATGAAATAAAAATATGATATAAAAGTATTATATATATATATATATATTTTACATATGAATACTAATATATTTATAGGAAAATAGCTTATTATCTATATATGAAATTTAAATAAATATTTTAATATCAATAAAGTAGTAAAATTAAATTTTATAATTTGAAAAATTAATTTTAATGGAATTTGTTATAGCACATTTAGTATAAAAGTAATATTTCTTTTTTCAAATGATTTTTTGGTCAAATGTTTTATATTTTATCCTTATATATTAATTTTAACACATTTAAAATATTATTAACACATTTTAAATAATAAAATGATAATAAATAATATAAAAAACAATTAATGTTTGAAAACAAAATTTATTAATAAAAGTGGTTTTTTTTATATTTATATTTTCATTTATAAAATAAATTTATAAATATTTTAATCTGAATTAGATAAAACTATATTCATTTCTGGATTTATAATGTCCAAATTATCTAAGCAACATTTTTTTGATTTTTCTAAAAAATGATTTTTAAGTGAACAGCATAATATATTGATACTGTGACTTTTAGGTAATTATTAGTATATACTTATGAATTATAAATTTTTGAATCATTTTTATCGAAAACTAATGAATTTTATAATTTAAATTAAAAATATTTAAATATTTATGATAATTTAAAAACCTTGGATGGATATTTTAAAACTCAAGTAGTATTTTTCTCAAAAATAGTTTTAATACATTACATTTGTTATATAAAAAACATTTTTTTTATAAATTCAATTAGAAAAAAATGGATTTAAAATTTATAATTAATAAGATCAAATTATCTAAAATGAATTTATTCATTTTTTGGGTTAAATTTTAAGTTACCTTTGGTACAAACTAGTTACTATGATGGAAATCAAAACGGTAAAAATGAGTAACGTAAGAGGTAAAAGACCAGACATATTATAAACATGTTTTAATTGAGTGTTTGATTTTTCGATCAACCTTATATAATATAACATGAATTATTTCATATTTTTTGAGCTATTTTAATTTATATTGACATTCCATTGTGGAAAATATTTGTGTATTTACAAAAATATCATTCTTCTTAACTTATAAAAGGGGGATCTCATCTCATCACTTACACTTTCACTAAAAGCCCCTAATTGCATCCCAAAATATTCCCAAACCTCTCATATGCACTATTTTAAAACTTAAAGATGTTATGGTATTCTCCAAATAACACCTCTTAGGGTCTTAACTCCATTTTCAAAGGAGATAATCCAAGAATTAGGGTATAACTTTTTAACCTCTATTTCTCCTTTATTTTTTACTTATGTGCATTGATTTATTATAAAATTTATCTTCACCATATAAAAATATAACACCAGTATAATTTTTATTTTTTTATTTTATTATAATGATGGTACAAGGTTTTATCACCCTTCTCTTTTTCCTTAGGAAAACTAAAAATGATATTTCTACATGTGCGGACTACCACCTCTACAAAACATCATGTATCATTTTAATTAACCACATTACATGGTTGGTAAAAATTTTGAATTTAATAAATAAGTATTATATTTATAAAATATGTTGAATTATGAAATTATAAAACCAATTATTCATATCTCATATTCTATGGAAAATGAAATCATCAACTATGCGTAAGTGTGGACTACCACCTCAATGGGATGTTCGATTTCGGTTTTCCTATTCATCACCTCCTTAAATGGATGGTAATGAGCATGGATTTAATAGTAAAATATGATTCTTATAATATAATTAAGGTTTTTTATGATTTATTGGGGGATCCGATTAATGATATGATGGATAAATGATTATTTTTATTCAACCATTTAAAAAATAGTACTAAGAGGAAAACATTTAATTCAAATTGTGTAATATTTTCCTATCCATTAATTATTATTATCATTTAATTATACTCCAAATACATATTTTTTATTTTATAATAAACCCACTTTTAGGTTGAGTGGGAACCAGTCCCAACCAAATAGTATCCAAAACAACCACAATTTGGAAAACCATCACCCATAAATCAAATTAATGATTTCAAAAATAAAAAAAACATATATCTGGAAAAAAATTCTTCTAATTACATTATAATTATAATATATCATAATAATAAACACAAAATTATATCCTTATTATATTGGTGTAATGATATTGAACTTAAATCATCTCCCTCTTACCCTATTTTTGACTTTGGATAATCTATGGTGTACCCTCTTTTGGGATTGGGATAACCTCCCATATACCCATTGATCCAATATAACATTAATCTTCACCCAATAAATTATAGGAATGTATAATTTTGGTTCCACCCATCACATAAGCATAATTACATTCTTATGTATTCCATAAGACCATTAAAACATTTATCATAACTTAACATGGGGAAATTAAGAAGGGTTTCATTAATATTTATCATCATAACCATAAACCATCTATAGGAAGGATAAATATTTTATCATTGGATCATATCCTCATTATAAACTAAGTACCATCAAAGTATGTTATCATAGATGAAAAATTCCTTCAAAATATCCCTAGAATATTTCTTGAGTAAAATAACCTTTTCATTTTTAAATAACATATTAAAATATAAAAAATCCCCAAATATTATGGATCTTTTTATATTTAAAAATAACCTTGAAAAATGAAAATTAATCTTTAAATCGATGATCTGTCATGACAGTGGGAAATTTCAATCATTTCTTATATGTTTGAACAAATATTCCTTTCACATTTTTGGTAAAAAGTCAAAAGTACCTTGTTCAAAAATTGACAAGAATATTCCATTTAATTTTTTTAAAAAAATAATCATGGGTAAAAATGGATTTAAACAAGATTTAATAATATAAAAAAATTTATAAAACAAGGATATGAAAGAAAAAATATTTTCTACCGAAGAGAGAAATAATGTTTCTTTTCCTTAAAAACAATCTCTTGGCCACTTAACTACTTTAAGTGTTGAAAATTAAAGGAAAAAATGTATTCAAAATAAATAAAAATATGATAATAAAAATAAATGTAATTATTAGGAAATTATCATATAATTGCCATTAATTTAAATTCAAGTATAAAAAATACCGATTAGAATGATATTGAAACAAAAATCCCATACCTCAAGTTTATATTCATTAAAAAGTTAATTACACTCCGATATAATTAATTTAATTTTTTTATAATTCTATACCATATCCATTTACATACTTATATTATCATATATGATCCACTTATAACATTTTAACACCCAATTATTAAAAATTCCTTATTAAAATCGTCATTTTAAGGTGTTAAAGATTTCATTTTCCATGAGAATTTGTGTTCAGTTATTCCATTAGACATACTTTTAGCATACTTAAAGAATGTAAAAAAATTATTTATTAATAAATATCAAATATATACATTATATAAATTTTTATAATCCTCCATAAAAATATAGATAGAAAAATGAATTACATCGTTCATGGAGATGATAAGCCATACGTACGCATGAACACTATTTTCACTTTTCGATGGATGGAATGAAAGAAATGTAAATAATTTTTTAAAATTAAATAATAATCAATATATAATATATATTTATTAAGTACATCCTTATTACCATAAATTTAAAGTATAAATAAAAAATTAATTGCATCGCTTCGTAGAGATGGTAGTCCTCACATATGCACGAGTGATGTTATCATTTTCCAATGGATGGGAAGGTAAGGAGGTAGATATGATATTATAACTAAAAAATCATAATAATACTTTAAATATCATATATATACTTTTAAACCTTCATAATAAATATCCATGAAATATGGTAATTGAAAATAAATTGTATCACTACATGGAGACGGTAGTCCACACGTACACACGAGCAATACTTTCACTTCCCATTTGATAGAAAAGAGGAAAGATAATTCTAGTTACATAACAATAATAAAATTTAAGTATATTTAACATATTTAATTAATTATTTTATGATGAATACTATATATTTAGATTATTAAGAATACTAAATAAATTGAAAGTGGTCGGTTATGAAGATTACCTCTTCTTCGGTATGACTCCTTTGGATCCCTTCTTAAGGACCCTTGTAATAGTTATAAAAAAGAACAGAACCTTTAATTCCTATATAATGAATTTTATAAGTGAAATTCATATGGATTTCCAAATCTATTTGGATCAATGTGGTGTAATGAAAAGAGAGAAGGGGTGTCCTTTTATAAGGGAAAGCAATGACACTGTTGGAATTACAAAAAATATTGAAATATAATCAATGTATTTATGAAATATATTGCTTAAAAATACACATTAATTTGAATAAAAAATAGTATTTTTTCAAACATTCATCCTCCAATGAAATTTATATAGTTTTTGGTGTCATTTTAAACATTATCTTTTGGTTTGACCACTTCATTAACTGATTTTAATTTTAAGCGCGGTAAAACAAATTTCAATATTAAAGGGTTAAAATTTTATGTATAAGTTAAAAATTAAATAATAAATGGAGAATATATGAAATTTTAAAACATTTATAACCCTAATTATACTAATTAAATTTTTTATTATTTTGATATAATTTAATAAAATATTTTTCCACATAAAATATCATTAATGTCATTTTTGACGCTATTCATTTAATTTGAATTTAAAGACATAAATATCATAATATATTTATAATATAAGAATTTAAAATATCCTTAATAAGTTTTATTAATCTATAAAATTTTGGGGAAATAAACCTCTCCCAAAAAAAATTACTTTTATACTTTAAAAAAAATATTTAAATGATTTTTCTACCACTTGTGCATGCACAATATCAGCATTGTGTAAGAATTTAAGTTAATTTTTTATCACTAAAAATTAAAAAAATACCATGATAAACATAATTAATTTTTATGTAAACTAATAATTTATAATTGAACTTATCCTCTTTTTATAATTATGTAAAAAAATAGATTTATTAAATTCAAGAGTGTGACATTTTGGAAATTTCATTACATAAAATAATATAAAGTCCATTATCAAGGGAAAATGGAACCATATTGAAAAATATTTTAATTTCGAATTTTTATGGTCTAATTTATTTCATTATATTAAATAAATGGAAGTATTGGGTTAATTTTTAGACCTTATCTCATGGATCTAACCCTATTTTACCAATTTTACCCTTACTGAGGCAAGATCTTTTTATCACAGTTACTATTCATAATGACAAAAAAAGAACCTATTTACCAAATTTTAATCTCATGATTCCAAATATGGAATATATTTCTCACAATTAAATATCTATAATTTCATAAAATAAATTTCAATATAATTTTGTACAACACAATGAATTTTTTTTAGAAAAATGCATTTTTTATCATAAAAATTAACTTACATCAAATTCATAAATATTTCTGATTTAAATGGAATTAATTATATCACTATAAATAAAATATATAATATATTAGTTTAATATGAAATCAAAAATATAATGGGTCCTTTAAAATACATGTGTCAATAAAAATAAACTAGAGTATTTGAAAAACATGTATTTTATACCATTCACTGAAAAATCAATCATTTCATAAAAATACCAAAATTTCACCCTAAGATATTTTTTATATTTTAATTTGAAATTAAATTTAGTTTTTTTCAAATAAAAATTTTAAAATTGGAAGAAAATTTATTTTCTCATAAAAATCAATAAAAACCATTTTTGAGGAAAAAGTATTTTAAATCTTATAGCAACATTACTAAAAATTGATTACATATTTATCATTATATTTTCATTATATAAAATATTTATACATATTTTTCTCAAAATATGGCTATCCCTATTAACTCTTCTAATTTAATGGCTATGTTAAGATGTTATACTATATTATTTTTCATTTAGACTCAAGGTTGTGTGTATCACAAGCTATAAAAAAAATTAAATTTATTTAAAGATAAATATATCATAAAATATTGGGATGTTATATTCATGGGGTTAAAATATTCATATCATTCACTTTATTTAAATGGACATCAATTCAAAATATATTCATCTTTAAAGTAGTTTTTTCAAAATGTTACTGGAGATGTACAAATTTCATTTCCAATCTTATTTCCAAATCAATATTATTTTTGAAAGGAAATCCATTTAAAGAATTTGTATTATTTATAAAACCTTTCATAAATTACTTTATATATTTGTGGGGTTATATATTTTCCCTCAATAATTCATTTCCCCTTGACTCATATTTTACCTAAAGTTTTTTTTGTAAGTGAAATTAACCCAATCACTTTATCTATTGGGATCCTCCCTCATTCCATGTCCAAATTAATTGGATTTTTTTGTAAATTAACTTATAAATACCTAGATAATTTATTGAGGTAATATTTTACTACTTGATCTTCTTAAAAAAAATTAGGAAATTTCCAATTTTTTCTATAGGAGTCACTTTCATTAAAGTGTTTTTAATAATATATTTTTTTACATTTTCCATGTGAACACCTATTTATTCCATATTTTTCATATTCTATGATAATACCTTTATAATATTTGATGGTTTTATAAAATAAAATCATATTATTATTTATTTATAAAATATTTAATTTTTTTTTTCAAAATGATTTTGGATGTTTCTTATTTCCAAATCAAATTTTCCAAATTCTCCCAAAAATGGTTTTAATAAAACTCGAATTCCTTTGTCATATATTAATCTTGATCAATTAAATTATTATAAAATATCTATATAAATTATTTTTACAAAATACTAAGGTAATGTCTTTCTATTTTGTAGAAATGATATATTACTAACTTTTTCTTGAATAATCAGTTCTTATGTATGATCCTAACTTTTCAACCACTGACTTTCCTTTAGGAATACCCTATTTTTAATTCATTTGATTGAAGTGTGTTAACCTAAATTTCGTACATTGATTTATTTGGGGAACTTATCTACTGAACTACCTACCCTTTATCTATATGTTGTAAATATAATATTTTTTATTATCCTTATTAAATGGTATTTACCTAGAAAGTTACTTGATGTCATTGGATGCCCATTTATATTCCATGGGTTTATCATGTTATGATTATTGATTGAATAATTAATGATTTCATTATATAAATCCTTATAAAACACATTTTTCTATTGATTCATTCTTTATCATGTGTTAAATAAAACCCACTTTATTTCCATGTTTTCTTTATTATTTGATAAGTTTTTAATCCTAGGTGGAACTCGTAAGCATGAATGATGAAGGGTGGGTCCCACATCACCCTTAAATGCATTGGTTTAAGGTTTATATCTCAAGATATAATGTATTTGTGATTACATTTTAGTTACTTGTAATAGTGGGAATGAATCATGTATAATATAAATGTAATGCTCCATACACTAATTTTTGTGTTAATGTTTAAGGAGGTTTCATAGTTTTATGCATATTCTAACGACCGTGTTAATCTCTCATGGCTCATGATTATTGACTCATGTTTCTATTCTCTTTTGATTCATGTATTATGTTAGACCAATTCATATCCCATGATTTATGATCTATGATTTGTTGGGTTTGAACTTTCTTATGTATCATGATTATAGACATATTCTCATCTTATGTTCACTTATGATATTCAATTGGAATCACTTATATTTACCCTTAAATATGTATCTGATATCATCCCCTTTTCTTATGTATCAATTTCCCTAGGTTATGAATAAGGATATAACTTATGATAATCCTATAATGATTTTAGTGTGGATAAATTATGAAAAAAATTTCAAAAGTGATATAAAATATTCAATTTATGTAGTTAGTCTCCAATAAACTAAACATATTGGCCCTTAGTTTATGCGAATATTTGTGAGATGTATTAATTTATTCATAGAATCAATGTAATATTTATGTTATGTTTATATGTTTTTTATACTTACACCCATTATATAACTATGGGGTGTATACAGGCTTGGTTTTTAAAGATACAGGTAAAGGAAAGAGGGTTGTGTAGTTTGGTGGCTCTTCCTGATGATCGTCATCCTTCTTTTATATAGTGGTAGTGATGATTGTGGGTCATAAGGGATTTTTTCTAATGTGGAGAATTTTGAGGATCCTTAGTGGTGATTTAGGGTATTTTTCATTAGGAACATTATCTTTAACCATGTTTGGTATCTTTTATATATGGATTTTTTTTATCTTTTTTATGATCATGGTGTGTTTTTTTGAATTATGGATCATTATTACTGTGATATACTTTGATTTTAATTTCCCCTTTATCAAACTGGTTATTTACGTGCATGTACCTTATATATATGGATGGTTCATAATGGATTAGAAAGTGGAATCTATGCTCTTTTTATTTTATTCTATGGGTCAAACTATTCCCAATGGTTGTATTTTGATACATTAGTGACAATATCCAACAATTGGAAATAAAGAATGAATTTCGGGCCCCATGGTGTGCTAGATTAGGCGATGTGTTTGGTCAACCTATGTTAGTTCACTACAATTCTCTTCACACAATCACAAAGTTCTCCTTGAGCATGTCTGATCAAAATTCATCTTCAATATCTATGATGGATTATCATTTGGGAAATTTCCCAAGTAATAGATAAGGGTTCATGGTTTTAGGATCCATCTTTCATGGATCTACTATATAGGCATGTCTTAACACTTCAAATGTGACATGTACATAAACTAGAATAAAAATAAAATATCCACTAGTCATGATGATGAATAAATAGGTATTCTTGATGATTTACCCTCATGACCAGTTTTATAATTCTATGTGATAGGGGAAACATCTGACTATTTCCCTAATGCATATATCTACCCCATACATGGAATATTGGTAGGTTCCCCCCATGAGTTTTGGGTACTTCATCTACCTGCTCTTCCACATCACCCACCAGGACAGTGGTGGGTTCTTCATGTCTTGTTGGTTACCCAGACAAAAAATCCTCCATGGGTACAAAAACTACCACAATAATTTAAATTTTATTTTGGGAAATATAAACAATTATAAGAAAAAATCATGGAGTGAAATCTTACCATCTTTAGAGGTAGAAATGAGCTCATTTTTTTCTCTACTATAAATCTAAAGTTCTAGGATTTATAGCATAAATTAGTTACCAAAATAGCTAGTAGATTGAGGCCAAAGTACTAGATTCAAACTCCACTATCAAGGACCCTTCAGTGTCATTGTGAAACCTTGATGCCACTATTAGAGTCTCCTTAAACTAGTATGGTGGAACTGCAATGAGAAATTAAAAATATTAAATACAAAGTTCCCCAAGAACATTTATATTTAAATAGTGTTCGAATTTACCTTAAAACCCTTTTGGTAGTAAAATCATTAATACCCTCACACATTGTGAGTGTTTCATTTCATTGATAGTTAATAATTCCAATAAACTTTAGAAATGTATCACCCCTAAACCATCAAGAAATCTAAAGTATCAAAGATACTCCCAACACTTCTTGGATACTTGGGATCTTTATGATAACCTTTCTCTACAAATAATAATGTGGTTAATTTTATGTTTACTTAATCAAAGACTCTACATAAGTTAGTAATCATGAGTAAAAAATACTTAAAGTACAACTAAGATAGTTACAGGATCTTGGAATTACTTGGTTTGGTTATATCTATCATAACTCTTCATTAGACATGATATCTTCACTCTCTATAGGAGTCTCTTCACTCACTATGTCACTTAACCATGAGTCAATATCACTAGAATAACTCTACCTCACATATCTATGTGGTTCAATGTTCTTTGATCCCTCATTGGACTACTTATCAAGAATAATTATCACCTGATTGGTGAAGAATCCCAGTTGGATATGAGAGTAAACAAGTGACTCATGATCAGTAATATAATCAATGGATTCCATACAAGAAACTAAAAATTGTAAACCTAATGAGATAATTTTTGGATAAGTACACTCTGATCAACTATAGGATTCCACATAGACTCATTCTTGTCAGGAACATCCATAGCTCTTACCATAATTTACAGGCTCCATAAAGGTTGCATCTTTTGGTATCTCCCATATTGATCATACAAGATTCCCTAGATCCATCCTTGGAGTAGAATTATAGGTTCTTGAGTACTTACCTAATTGTAAAAAATGATTTATGGGTTTCCTTTCATCCTCATTTATTCCCTACCTTGAGGATTAACTATGATATTATTATGGGAGGCCTTGGATAATCCTTAATAACCACAACAACAATGAAATCCCCCCTCTTTGATTGATATATTCTCTCACAGGTGGCCTACCCTTCACCATTTCTATTTTATATTTGTAAAAAAACATCCATTCATAGTACCAGTTATATCATCATATCTCTATAATACTTTGTTTTACATATCTAATCATAATATGGAAAAAATTATATGATTCATCCACTGTAAATATTATGACCTCAACTCTAGATTCATCATGAGCTAGTATGAACCAAAGTTTTCAAATGACCATTAGATGGTGTTTTTTGTGAAATCCGGTGTATACATGTAGAGTTATCCACTGGTTATATTATAACCAACTCACCAAACATCATGGATCTTATGGATCATAAATCATGACATTGTCGACGTGAACATCCCATATTCTGCCTTTAAAGTCTCTGAGATACACTACTATAAATATTGCACGTGGCCACATTTATACTACCACAATTGGGATAACTGTGGTCATATATTTTTCTATATCCATTAAAAATTGAACCCATGGATATATACCCACATGGGAACATTTAATAATTATGGGTATAGTGGGTCGTGGTCATATGATGTTATAGGAACTAGGTGTCTTGCACCCAAATGGTATTGAACATGCATGGGAATCACATACTACCATGTGAATCCATTATTGTGGATGTATTATAACACCAGATCATGATTTACCATGTATGAAGAGAACAATAAATTCCTAGAAGGCCCTACATCCATGAGAATTTGTGTCTATGACAATAGGTTCTCTTTCAGATTCTCTACTACCATGAGCATTAGTTCTCATGGCTATAGGGTTTTCTCGTTGTACCCTAATACCATAGGCATGGATTCTTCTGGTTGTATCAAATTCCCTAAAAATTCCTATATCAATGGGTACAAATTACTATAAAATTAGGTTCTCTTGTAGAAACACTATTTCTACATGAATTAATGTCCATGGTTATAGGGTTTCTCTGAGTTACTCTACTTCTATAGGAAAGGATGATCATGCCTAAATCACCTTCTTGAGGAATCCCTATAGCCACATAAATGGATGCCTATGGAAGTAGGGTATCTTTGGGAGAACCTAATACCATGGGAACACATCCTCATGGATGTAAGGCTTTCCTAGGATACCTTATTTCTATAAGCACAAATACCCATGGCTATATGTATCTTCCATGTGGACCTATTTCAAAAATACTATAATTAATATAATAATAATACATATTTAAAAATTTATACATATATATAGATATTATATATATATAAACTTATCAGTATTAGAGTTTTAAATATTCGTGTAGTGTATTCGTGCATGTTGAAGTTTGAATGTCAGTGGATTTTTTTAATTTTTCCACTCACTTTGGCCACTAACAACTACTTGTGGTCATAGGAACTACCACTATAGATACATTAAACACACATTGTAATATACCACTACATACATGATCCTTTTCTATGGTAGTAGATCTATATCCCATGGGGGATATTATCATAGAAATAACCCCATGACCTATTTCTATGACCCCTTCTTATGGAAGCAGACCTTCCCCATTTATGTGGAAATATGTGGCTATTGTAATTGTGCCTATAGTTATGGGAAAGGTACAAGGACATAGATTTTTTTCCTAGGGATAATATTATCTCTCATCGATGGATTATTTTTTTATAATGATCCTTATTGTAGCTATAGATAGGGTATAGATAAACCTTTTATGGGACCCCATCACATTGGAAAGTCTGGTTCTATCAATACCTAGTGGTTTCACCCTAGTGATTTTTAGTACATATAGCTTGGAATCAATGTATGAGGAGATAATGTGATTCAGTAACTCATATACTTTGATATTCCCTATGGCTCACCAATACAAGAAATTAAGGGGTTCATAGATGTGCATCGATGCATCACTCATTCTCATGCTCCAAAAAAATTATATATCTAGGTCAATACTAGGATAACTAGGTTGATCTGATATATGAATTATAGTTTTTTCACCATTAAAAAAGTTTCAAATATCACCCTTATATGGAAAAAACTGATCACCATATTCCACCTATTGAGAAATTCCACCTTGAATCCTATCACCATCATGTTTAGGGTCATACTACTATTGAAAAAAAATCCCCATTTTGTGTAATGGTGCTACTAAAGGATAAAATAGTATGAATTTAGATGGCCTTTTTCATAGAGTCCTGGGAACTAATTTGGTCACCCCAATATCGTCTTCTCAGGAATGTTCAATAACATGTTGAAACACATCTTGAACAAGATATAAAGGTGAATGTGGGGATCCCTTTATTTCTCTTCACTCGATTATAGTATTATAACTTTATGAAGAATGGGGGGTTCATTCCTCATCACCCCATAAATTTATTTTATGTAAATAACTCATTATATATATCACAAAGTGTTTGGATCCCTCTAATATTATGGAGGAACCACAAGATGATCCCAACCTCACTGGGTTATAGATGGAAAGTATTGCTGTCTATAGACCACTTACTAAGGAGAACTAGAATGTGGTCAAGGGGGTGGTAAGCAAAAAACAGTGACGAACAAACTACCTCATACAACCAGACTGCATGAAGGTGATCTCCAAATTTGATATTGTTTGACCAAACCTATAAAGATCATACCCCATTGTCCATAGATTTACCTCTTAATCATAGATATCAATCCTTTCTCTAACCCTACTATATATCTACAATGATATATTGGTACATTGTTGAGTATTATGGAGGTTAAATACTATATAGTGTAAGCTAGATTCAGGTTGTAGTTCCTCACAATGTAGAACATATAAAACATTTATGTACAAACATACTCCAGTGAGCTTCTAAACCATTGGTCTAGGGAATCAATGTTTTCCTTCAGGATGATAACAACATCTAGTAGTCAGAACCCATATAGTAATAGCCTTTGGAATAGTAGGTAATCCCTTTTCTATTTACTATGTATTTCCACTACCATCAGATGTTGTGATTGAATTTTCATACTGAGTTAATACACAAGCCTGTCTACCTTCCCCATCCCCGATTCCGTGAAATCTAGAGAATATTGGTTGCCTATGTCAGAAGTCCAATGGGGTAGTGTAAATTATATTAATTATATCTCACACAAGGCCTCTATCTTACAAAAATCACTTTTCATGGAAATTTGTGAAAGTTTACTTAATGTTTCTTGTTGTCGCGAAAACAATTTTCACATATGTGGGGATTATGTGAAAGTCAATGAGAAACTATTGTTAAATATTTGTGTAAAAGATGATATCCATGTAAAGAGATAAATAAATAAATTTATGAAAAGATATACGGTCCCCTTTGGGCATCTAAACTATATATATAGGGGTAGCACTGACCTTGTGTCTCCATGAGTTTCGTAAGAACAATGAACAAAGTTCCAAACATCATTTTATTCCAAAAAAATAAACCCTCATTGCATCTATTAGACCCAATTATAAGGGTGGAATTTTTTTTGACATTGTGAAACACATTCAGGATAGATTAAGGAGAAAATATAGTTGAAGAGATTAATTTAGAGCCAAGGTCCAGATTTTTATTTAAACCTCCAATTTCACAAGTCCATATTCAATTCTCTCAAAAACTAAGTGTCTCATGAGCCTGAAACTCTAATTTATGTTAGATCTAAGAAATTAAACTTGATCTAGATGCCTATAAATAATCATTATCTAGAACTTTTGGGGAATTTTTTATAATTTTTGAGGATGAAATTTTTTGGGAAGG
Organism: Viscum album; assembly: GCA_963277665.1. Taxonomy (NCBI): domain Eukaryota; kingdom Viridiplantae; phylum Streptophyta; class Magnoliopsida; order Santalales; family Viscaceae; genus Viscum; species Viscum album. The sequence continues at coordinate 1,012,007,080 of OY728127.1, read as the reverse complement.
CGAAGCATCTAAGGTCATAAAACATTTTGTTCTATTCTTAATGAAATCTTGATCAGAAAGTTTTTACACTCCTAAAAGTGATTTTTTTTGAATTACCTTGCATATGACCTCTGTTTCATTGATGAATTCTAGAGACCATTTTAAATTATAAATATTTTATGAATAATGTTTTTTTAAATGGTGTAATGTCATGTGAAATTCAAGGTCTTGTGTAAAAATAAAATTGCATGAACTAGTGTTATGATTATCCATTTTATATCCCATTTATAGATAAAAACATATTTTAGAGTGAAAAATAAAAATAATTTAACCTTATGATCTGGATTCACTCTAGAAAACATCATATGTTTGATTGGAATTGAAATATTTCATCTCTTTCCCATTTTTGTTAGACATGAGTTAGGTAGAATTTTGAAAATCCCAACACATATCCTCTTCCAGGAAAGGTTCATGCAATATTGTACATTACCTTGTTCTTTATATGCATCCCAATGTGTAAACCCCATTCAATCCCTTGTTATTATTCTATTCTAAACACATTTGTCCTAACCAATGTTAAACTACTTGGACATGTCTTGTCACACAACCTTAAAATGTGCACCTCAAACTACATAGTTTTCAATTTCTATCCATGAGATACATTTAATGCCTCTTTGAGGAACAATCCCAACATTACTATTGTCTCATACCCCCCCCCCCTTTAAAGGTAGTATCCCCATAACATGGTCATATTATTGGAGATCATTAAACCCCCTGAGTTTCTAACTCCTAGGTTTCATTCTATAGATATTATTCATTGGACTCTAAACTATTATCATCCCCACCAGACTCTAAAATGTGAGCGTCCTACTAGACTCTAAAATTTGATTTTCCCCACTGGACTCTAAACCAAGATTTCCTTCCTTTTTGTATTCACAATAAATATTTCCATCACCTTCCAAGACATTAACCTGTAAAACCACCCTTTTACATATAAAAAGAAAAGGATTCCCTCATTTCCTAGAATGAGGAATACATTGAAGTATCCATTGAAACCAAAAAATTCCTCTCCCTAATTGTTTGTTCTTCTCCCTACCAATATAGAAAGTGATGTAATTAATCGATGTTGACAAGGATTGAGTCAATAAGGGTTTCATCGACATGTATTAAATCTACGAGGGAGTCTCAGACTAGAGAATAATCTCCCTAGTTAGATGAGAAAACCTCATATCATTTTATTCGATCAAAAGTTCCATCATCATCCCCTATATGGTGAAGGGTCACCAGCCTTTAGAAAATAGGAACATGGGGATATATCATAAAAAACAGCACATTTGGACATCCTCATGGAATTTTTCAGAAACACATACTATGATCTTGATTGATAGACATAAAATGTGTCTAGGATTAATATATTACTTTGGTTAAATTCTCATACAATAACTATTTCCACTCATGTATTAAAATGGATCCATATGAATCTTTATATTGGAAGAAATATATAACTTCATAATATTGAGATAATGTAGGTGAAGAGAATTATTTGGGACCCAAACTTGTGACAAATATGATAGATATGGTTCAAGCCATTCAAAAACACATTAAAGCTACTTAGAGTTGATATAAGATCTATATTTAAAATTTTTAAGGTACTTTGAGTTTGATTTCTGAGATAAATTTTCCCAAAAATATCTCCATGGAAGAGATTCATGAGGTTTTTAAAGAATAAAAATCACATACCTGGATTTATTGGTCTCTTCATTATCCTTGATAACATAGGAGTTATCATATATATAATAAAAATGTCACCAAACCTATCTCAATTAAATGATGTGTTCCATATATCTGACCCAAGGTCATGAATTCCTAATCCCTCATATGTATTGAATCCTTTACGGTGTCATTATTCACCATAATATGGGGGGAATTATGATGACGTAAAAATTATTTTTATACTTAAATGAAATTGGATATTTTCTTTACGTTGGTAAAGAAAACATGAATCTTTATTATAAGAAAAACCTAATGGAAAAACATTAAATAGAAAAAACACAAGAATTTTACATGGTTCATCCATAAAATGATACATCCAAGGAAAAGATATCAATGATGTATTGATATACCAATTAAATAAAACTTTATGAATATGTGATAAAATGATTTTCAATAAATAAACTACTCATCCAAGGTCCAAAAAACATCCTCTCTTCCATTCACTCCTTCTAAGAGGTTTACAATGATATAATCAACGTAAAATTCCAAATCAAAATGATTTTTCAATTGAGACTCCACACCAAATAGTAATTGTGATTTTACCTAATTCTTAAATAATCAATTCAAAATATTCAATGATTTTCATACTAATTTTATATTCAAAAATTAATCTTCAATATAATTCATCACCTCTAACTTTTATTCACAATCACAAAGCATCAATGAAAATCCATCTTGATATACTCCATTTATAAGTCTCTAAGATTACAATCCATCAATTTGGCAGTGAAATTTCTTCTTATATATAGTATGAACTAATAAATATATAGAATTCTTGAATTTAAAATTTGTAATAAAAAAAATATCATCACCATTATTTAATTAAAATTAAACCCTTGGGTTAACTTCTTATAAAAATCTACCATATAAATTCTAATATATGGTTATTTGTTTCTTAAATAAACACGAAAATATCATGATATAGTCACATGATCATTATTTTTTTCACTCTATGGATCCATAAAACATGGAAAATATCTTCCTTTATGGTGTGAAGGGTGATTTTGTTTTTCAACTTACTAAAATTTCTAGATGGGTAATGGTATGTATTGAGACTTCATGGAACATACTCTGCTCTAGTTGTAACTATCCTGAAGCTTCAAAAATCAAGGCATGTAATCTTTTTAATCTAGGTTTTGGAAACATAAAATCATCAATAAATTTTTTGGACCGGACCGATTATGGTGTGGTATTTATTATATAGAGTGATCTCATAATCTCATGAATAACTAAACTCTTCCTATATATCCTTTGTGGTGTGTCGTGTTATTTCACAATGTGTAACATGAAACTCCAAAATTAATAAAATTATTATAAAAACCCTACATAGTGTGAAATCTATGATGTGGAGAGTATTGAAAACCATCATATCTATAAAATTAAAAGATATTATATTTCATATAAGGAGTCTTACAATTCATCCATAAATAATATAATAAACTTTGTTAATTTTCTAATTTCTATACTTTTTGTAGTGAGAAAATTAGTTTCACAGTGTAGGGTTCTTATGATCATCTTACATATTAACCATCATCTTATGCATTCCCTAAAATTTCCATTTTTATAAATTCTACATCTCTTCATGGTGTGATAAATAATCTCAAAAAGTGATAATTCTATAATATCTTGTATAGCTAAAACTCATCTGAAATCCTTTATAGTGAATTCACTCTATTATAACATGAATTACTCAGATGAAATAGGATAATGAATCTTATAAAAATTAATGAATTTTCATTTTTTGTAATCATTAGCTTCGGTCATAGTAAAAAACCTATAATCATGACCTGACTTACAATATCCAAAATCTCAAAAAGGTCTCTCCAACCATGCCTCCATACTTATATACATATTTATATTATACATCTAATTGATAAACATCTTAAATAATACATCATGGGGTTGTAATGGTATCACCCATTGGAATTTTTTCCATAAACCATTTACAATAGTCAAAAAACCAATAAGTTTCTTCCATGATTACATTATACCCCTGACTTTCATCTTAAAATCCCCCCTATAGTCATTCTCCCCTATAAGGAATTCTACCATTAATTCATTCTCTATCACTGCTTGAGTTATTATCTCCATTTTAATTCACATTAACTATATATCTAACCAAACATACATTTTAATAATTATATCCATTTTCATAGAAAATTAAAAGGGTTATCTATCCAATATCTGGTTAATTCATGCATTTTGAAACATTTAGTGAGTCATAATTAGAAAATAAAAATCCACAGATTCTCTAAACCTATCAATTTTAATTACTTTTGTATGAAATAAGAGAAGAAGTTAATTGCTAGATTTTTTTCCATGTTCCTTTTGATAATCCTCACTCTACTACAATTACTCATAGACGTGTATCCTCATATATCTTGAATCCAATAAAAAATAAATCACTACTCTCAATAACTCAAAAATTTCACTGGTCCTATATGAAAATCCATCTCAATATTTATGAACCAATAATTAAATTACCCTATCAACGGTTCACCAATCAACCTATACTTTATCCATATGTTCAACTCCAAAATATTCTAGTAACATTGAATCATGGACCTCCCTTATTTCTTATATCTAATATTCCGGTATAATTTTAGACTTTCTCACTCTATTATATTAATAAAAATTCCTCATTATCATTTTTAAAGAGAAATATATCTATAAAATCTTGAGAAAATATCCATTTTACCCTTGAAATTTAAATTTGATCCATCATAATTAATATGGGAAAATTCATCCAATTATGCCTTTAAATATGAATCATAATCCACCATGAAAAATTATAATAATATCCTAAAAATATAAGAATATTAAATTCTGTAAATATTATTATGTTTTCCCCTTTGTGACACATCTATAAGCTTAATGGAACAAATACTTATTCAACATGAACACTCAGATCTATGCTACTTCTAATTCTCACACCACCATTGTTTAAATACCTTTTCCATGATAAAAATTACTTTAAAATTGAATTTCATATATCAAACTATATAAATCACCTCATGGATCAAAAACCGAGGTTCTCCTCTAACCACGTCACTATGGCATGAACCAAATTCCATTGAAAAAAATTCCCTTTTTGGAAGAACCAAAAATATTATCTTCAACTACTTTATGGTTGTGTAATGATTTCCCTTTTTTTATCCCAGGTTTTTTCTTGCACAACATTGACTTAATATCAAACAATCCTTGTCACAAAGTGTCCTAACAAATTATGGTGTGATATGATAACCATTCACCTTATATATGTTTGAGTAAATCCTTCATAACATTGACCAAAATTATAGTAGATTGTGAATTAACCTTGTGTAGGTACTTTACGACATGTATACACTATTCATGATGCTATAACTCTTCTAGAAAGAATGCATTATTATTACATGAGACTTGTTATGGTGTGATTTCTTACCTCATGGACCAAACTGTCATTTATCCCTAAAATATTTAATCTAGTGTGAGGGATATTGTGAAATTATTTATGTGGATATAACATCTTTCCTATAAAAAATCACTACATCATTCTCAAACTTCTTGAAAAACAAATGAAATCACCTTAATTTGACTCATTGATATCCTTTTTAAGTATTATGCCCTAGATTTGTAAAAAAAGAACTCCAAAAATTATATAATCATATTTTTTCTTGAATTATTCCCCATTGGGTTTTTTGATAGCCTTAAAATAAATCCATCACAAATTCAATCAAAACGTTTAGAAATATTTAATTCATTGTCTAAAACCCATAAGTATTAGATAATTTATCAATGATTCACTATTTATCCAATATAAGCCCACATGAGTCACAATTATTATGAGAAATTATATTTAAATGAAAATTTACTCATAAAAACACTCTATTGATCATCATGATATTCAATACTTCCCAAAAAAGCTTCTCCCCCTGAATAGTTACTCAAGTAATCCCCCTATCCAAAATTTCATAAAGAGACTAATCCTTTATTGTTAATAAGGACTAAAAATTCCATGCATGGAATGTTTCTATAAACCACTAGGACATCATCTCACCCTATTTTAATGAATAATGAACACTTCTTTGAAAGTTCACAAGAGAGGGTTAGAATTCCAAACAAATTATTCAAGAGAACAAACATACCTATATATTAGTAGAAAATTACTTATATAATTGGGGGTCCCTTATTTAATAAATATAGTTGGATAAATATAGTTAGACTCTAAGAGACAATTGATGCCTCCGAAAATCATCCTTGGGTAGTTCTTTCTTTATTATTTCTGTAACTTGATTTTTTGTAGGTGCATGCTCAAAATTCACTAGGCCTTGTTTGACCTTATCCTTGAAGAATTGACTCTTAATATTTATGTTATTTATCCTTCAATTAAAGAAAATATCTTTTATATGATTTATGGAACTTGATTTATCACACTTTATTGAAACATGATAATCCACATCAACTCCAAAATCCTCTAGTTTCAATGTATTTATCTTCCATAATTGTCAATGAAGAACAATCTTTCATCTTTTTTATACATGAAAAACATAATACTCTAAGATAGAATGAACCACCCAATGTTGACTTCCAATCATCCATTAAACCATACCAATCTATATATATAAATCACAATAACATCAACTATGATGTTTCATGGTAAAAAACTATGAATCCCACCATGATTTTGAAATAAAAAATCTTTTTTAAATTTTTAAAAGTGGATTTCCTGGGGATATATTTAGTATCATGAATCCCGAAAAGGTTTAACAAATGATTTTATGATTATTTTCTTATAAATAATCACATCATCCTTTTTTCATTATCATCCTGTGATAAATTCTTCTGGGAACAATCAATGCCATTATCACCATGGAATACTCCATTATAAATATCTTCATGAAATCATTGGAATATTTATATTGTGAAATAAAATTTTCATTCCTCATTTTGTAACCTATAAACCAATGGAAAACATTTACTCTCTAATCAAAGGCATTTGGAAATTATACCTCAATAATTCTATAAGAATCTTATATTGTGCATTATCTAATCCCCTAAAAATTATGTCACCAACATAAATGAGAACTAAAATCCTTTGTTTTTTCTTATTTTTTATATATAGATTATAATATACTCATCCAAATTGTAATCAAAGATCTATCAAGATTTGATCAATCCTATATTTCCATGTTCTTGGTGCTTGATCAGCCCGTATAATGCTCTATTCAACTGGCATACCATGATATCATCTTCATCAATAATAAATCCATCAGTTTGTTCAATGTACACTTCATACTCATGGAATCCACTAAGGAATTATAATTTTATATCTATTGTAAACACCTTGAATCTATTTTGCATAATAATTTCAATGAATAATAAAATTTTATCTAACTCAGATATGGGGGAAATGTCTCATAATTATCAATCCCATAAATTTGGTAATATACATTGTACACTATTCATGGATTATTATGAACTAACTTCCAAAATTCATGGATTTTTTATTAAAAAATCACTTGGTTTTGATGAAATTTCTATCATTCAAACATAGAAAAATTTACCACATTCAATTATTATCAATTTGGTAAAGTACTTCATGCATCATATTGACCGAATTTTCTTCTTTATAAGAATATTCAATGATGTTTTTCTTTACTTGAGATAGGAAAGATATTTTATGTAGAGTATTTATCTTTCATATTTTCACTATAGATTTTTGGTCACTAGTCATGTTATATCCCTTGATTTAATTCCTAATTTTGATTTACTCATTTCTATTGATTTTGATTAATTTTCCTCATAAATAGTTTCCTATTATTAATAATATTTATCACCATGTTCTACCATTTGGTTTATAACTTTAGTATCACTTTCCTCTATAATTTTGACAATGTTTTTCTATGAAAACCATTCTTTTTATTAAGAATTTTATTTATTTTTTACCACATTGACATATTTACATTAAATGATTTTTAAAAGCCTTTTAATATAGAAATTTTATTACATGCCATTATATGATTATATAAAAAAAATACATTCATCTTCATTAAATTTAAAATTACAATTCTTCTACTTATTGAGAAAAAGTAACTTCCAAAAATCTAAAATTATTTCAATGATAGATTCTTCCCATACCACATCTCGTAAGTTTTCATATATTCATACAAACATAAAAAATACCTATTTTAGATAGAGATCAATTTTAGGACTAATTGCTTCCAATGGATGACCATTACATCTTTATCAATGAACATCATCTGGGCCTTGTGGTTAATGATCTGGTTTCTCCTCACAATAACATCGTTTTATTGAGGTGTTCTTAGTACCAAAACTTGATTCCTTATCCCATTATTCCTAATATAATTTTAGTCTTTATTATTAGTAAAATATTTGATATTATAAATCAATAATTTAAAAAATTTCTATCTATTTATTAATTTTCAAGTATCTGATATCATGTAATACACATGAACAATTCATAATTGTGAGATACCACCATTATCCTTATAGGTTTCATAGAGTGATTAACAATTAATAAAATTTTATGGAATTAATTAAGAAACTAATAACCATGATAAACCAAGAAATAAATAAAAACCTTTAATTTTATAGAAAATGAATAATATTGTATATGTGGATTGTAATGTTGAGTTGTAGTGACATCTTTATCATTTGTGGTTGATAAAGATAACAAAGAGGAATTAAAAATAACATCCCTAATTTATGGTGTATCTATGTGATGGATGAATCTATCATTGTATAGGAAATATTCTCATACCTTACATGATGTTCCATTATCTCATATTTCAAAGTAAGGAAAAGGGATGACTATGGGGAGAAGGAGGATCATCAGGAGCTTGGGAGAGTGCTCACACAACTATCATATGGTAGTAGGCTCCTATGTATGATCCTTAAGGAAACTCCTTGATAACCATAGATCTATCCATGAAATAAAATGAATGAATAAATGGATTTATATATATTGTTCTATTATCATGTGAATACATCCACCATGCATTATATCTTATGAAACAACATACTTAATGATATCAAGTTGGAGTTATTCGAATGTTTAAATATTAAAAATTTTATTACCATGAAATAACATCCATGAAGAGTCAGTGTAAATGATATCATAATATCATAGCCAATGTTATGCCAATATCACACCATATTATATGGCCACAACTCATCATATTAGTTTTATAGACTTAGGTCTTATCCCATTCAATCTATAACTTTTACTAAATACTAATAGATATAATATAACATTGGAAAATATTTAAAAAAATAATTTTGGATATATTCCAAAACACTTGTGTAATGTTATCATAAACTTCACCTTGTAGAACATCTTATGCAATACCTTGTGAATAAAAATCAAGAACTTTTATTCAAACTCAAAACCCATCCATTCAAACACAAATTCTTCCCCCATGGGACTATATAACATTAACAACAAATATGAATCATCACCTATATAAATGTAAGAAAATTGTGGCCTCTAGAAAAACATCAATGTTACAATAGCTAAAAAGGATCTAGAGTGATATCTATCAAACACATAAATATTTATATTTATGTCCAGAAGATGTATCATATGTGAGAATACATTTCATATGATCCATTTTTCGGTACATAGAATGACCATGGGAGATAGAGTATGTCAATCCCATATAGTCAACTCATATGATTTCTGTTCCTCGAGTATATAATGACCAAGTCAATGAATATTAAAGGGTTATTTTATGGTCATCAAATGATCAAAAATATAGAATAAATACATTTAAAGTACTTGATCTATCATCAGTAAAAGCAATATGTAAATGAAGAACATAAATAACATGTGTCCCTAAAATATAGTGAGCTATATGTCTAATGATCTTTAAAGGATTTTGCTTCATCATATTCATTGACTAATAACCAATGGACTCTCAACTCCACAGGGATACCACCAACCACTAGGATACTTGTTCATAATGAGATAACCCTTAAACAGTAATGGGGTTCTAGAAAAATCTCCATGATGATTAATAGTGAATAACAAGAAAGAGAGAGAACTTTATATGGCTAGTTATAATCATGTACCTATTACAGTAGGCTCTCTTCCCTTTATATAGGCTTCCTTAAATTAATGAAGATATTTGGGCATCAACTTTCCTCTCATGATAGCTAACATGCATTATGATAATGAACACTCATTGGGGATATGATTATCTGAGAACATAAAATGATCATGTATCCTTAAATAACACATTATAATGATTCATAACAAAAATAAATCTAATCAAGAAGACATTTAAGAATGAATTAATGTAATATTACATATCGCATGTCTATTGTAAAATATTATAGAAACCAATTGTATGATAATATAGAATCATATTAATTCTCATATCATATTATATGAAACATGGTATATCATAAATAATATGTAAACATTTTAGATAATTTACACAAATATACCAATTTCATTAAAATATCTTAAAATATTTAAGAAAAAATTTCACAACTCTTTGTGAATCTCTCTAAAAACTTTTAAATATGGATTATCAAACTCACATAATTTTGGAACAAAATGTTTTCCCAAAATTTAATACCTATCCTAAGGACAAACTGTGTGACCCTATATGTCTTCGTAGCATTGAAAAAAATATGAAATATTTATTTTATATATCCAAGAAAAGAGTAGCCTCTAGAAAATAATTAGTGTTATTCAAGCTATAGAGGGGTCTAGTGTGATCTCAATCATATATACTCATATCTGCATATGAACATGTCCACCACATGATATATCATATGTATCCTATATAAACCTATATAATCCATTTTTGTAGGACATCGAGAAATAACTAGGCATGGAACATGTTAATATAGTTTATGCCAATAGAAACATTAATGGTTATCTAAAATAAACTAAACAAGTTGAGGATTACATCACATTTCATTCATATATATGTTGATAAAATCACTTTTCCCACATAAAAATAGTTGAACCCAAAAGAATTCACTCATCTAAGAATCTCCATGCATTTCCTATGTCAAATTCAATCATGGGACCAATAACTTTTTTTAGTATATTACTAAACAATCCCATATAGGTTAATCTATAATTTATTACATGATAAAAAAATACTTAACCTCCCTCTAATCAGCTAATCCTTGTGGATTTAATAGGAAAGTTATACAAGTATTAATTTATACATGTTAGGTATCTCTTCCTCCTCATATAATAGGAATTCATAAGATTCATACACCTCTATGTATTTTAATAATTGTGTGAAATTTGGTGTGATATAGATTGGTAGGTCAATCCAGATAATAATATCTGACTTATTATCTCATTATTCCAATATTAATATATTAAATACAACTATTTATTTCAATTAAATTATTCAACTCCAAATAATCAAAACAAATTATTAGAACCAGATTACAATATGATGTTCATTGATTTGGGAAAACTCAAAGTTCAACTTTTAGGGGATATTATAATTTGAATATTCATGTAACATAATTATGGTACACATGAATGAATGATAAAAAAAGACTTAATTTATTATAAACACTTCATACATTTTAAAACCATCACACCTGATATCTCATGTATCTTATACAAAGTGATTCCATATGAACCTCATACATTTTCTACAATACTGGTTTCATCAATAGATCTTCTATATTATCCTTTATGGACACCCCAAAAATATTTATATCCCCCATCTCAATAATCTCTGAAATTATATGGTATATTTTAACTATATTTTTGTTCCTTTAATGAGATATGGGTTTCTTGGCCTGGGTAATAACTCCATTGTTGTCATAGTGAAGCTTAATTACTCCCTCGATGCTAGGAGCCACCCTAAGTATAGAAATGAACTTTTTGATCCAAACATCTTCCTTCATAGTATTTTATGTAGTTATATACTCTAACTTTTTTATCAATTCCACTATAGTGTATTTTTTGGAACTTTTCCAACTGATAGCTCCACTATTTAGGAAAAATACGAAACGAAATTGGGATTTTTATAATTGGAAACTAGAATCAGTGTAACAATATACTATGATCTCATACTCACATCCAAATAAAAATAATATATCCTAACTTCTTGTTAATTACTTAAGTATGTCCTTTAAAACAACATGGTGTCACTTTTTAGTGTAGGATAAGTATTTACTAGTTATTGTAAAAGAATAAGTGACATCAGGTTGAATACGCAACATTTCATATATGATAGATCCTACAAGAGATATATAAGGAATTATATCCATACCTTTACACTCTTTATAAGTATCATGAATAATCCTAAGATATGTGTTATACAACACTGTTAAATACCCTGTTGTGGATTTCTTCAGGATAAACTACTTTGGTGATTTACTGATATCTGTGTTCTAGCTCAGTCCAAGAAGCCTCTTAGATCGATATCTATATATTTTTATAATCAGTGTGTAGGCAGCTTCACCCATTTATTTCATTGAGAATAATATTTCCAAATGTTTCTTCATATAATATAAATTTGGGGAATTATTTTTTATAATAAGTATGTCATATACATACAATATCATAAATACTACCACCCTCCCATTAATCTGTATGTATATAAAATAATTATACACATTTTTATGAAACCAAAATCTTTGATTTAATAAACAAAATAAATGTTCCAACTCTAAGAAGCTTTCTTCAATCCATAAATTTAGTACTGTAACTTGTAAACCTTAACTGATGAATTTGGAACTTTAAAAAATTCAGGCTATATCATACACATGTCCTTAGATAAATTATCAATATTAAAAAAATGTTTTTGTCATCCATTTGATATATTTTCTAATCAAAATAAGCTATTATGGTAATAATTATCTTAAGGGACCTTATCAACATAACTATTTAAATGGTTTATTCATACTAAATACCATTATTCTTTTATACCCCTTCCCTCCATGCATGATTTATAGGTAAACACTCTACCATCCATCTCAATTTTCCAATTAAAACCCCAGTTAAACCCTATGGGTGTCACCCCTTCAAGCATATCCACCAAGTAGAAAACATGGTTAGTGTACATTCAATCCATATCATATTACATGGTTTTTAATGATTTTTCATTATAAAAACTGTCAATGGACACTAAGAATGTAGTGGGTTTATCACATGAGAAACGTACTTCATCATCATTTGATATAAGAAATCCATATCTCTTAGGATTCTAATGAATCTTACCAAATCTTTTAGTTTCTTGTGTGACTTTAGTAAGTTCTTATTCTGAAACTCCTTATCAAACCAACTCAACTTCCATCATCTTAAGACATCTTGTTTACTGGTCTTGAACTTCTCTATATTTAAATTCCCTTCAACCGACTCCATGATTGATATATTACTTCTAAAAGAATATAGAAAATTAGTTTATACATTTTTTTTCTCAAAGGGACTATAGAAATAATATCCCTTGGTTTCCTTTGAATAACTAATAAATAATCTCTAGTTAGACTCAGGGTAAATCTTATCATAATAGAATCATCATATATTTGATTCACAACCATAAATCTTCATAAAAGTCATATGGGTATATTTCCCATTACATATCTCATATGGTGTACTTATGACTAATTTAGATGGAACATTCTTAAGTAGTAATGGATCAATTTTTAGAGTACATCCCTAAAATGAAATAGAAAGATCACACTGACTCATAATAGATCGAACCATGTCCAATAAGGTATGATCCATCCTCTCAAAAAAACCATCCCACTATATTGTTCTGATAGGATTGTGTTTTGGAACAATTTCAAAATCTATAAAAGGATTAGTGAATTCATGGCCCAAGTATTCATCACCCATATCTAATTGAAGAATATTAATACATTTTACCAATTTATTTGGTTCTTTGTTCTGAAACTCTTTTACATTTTCTGAATTTTAGAACTTTTATCTCATAAAAAATACATAACCGTACCAAATAAAGTCATCGTTAAGGGTTATGAAGTAACTAAAACCACCAATCTTTTCATGCACATATGATCACATGCATCACTATATATAACATATTATAGTCTAGTATCCCTCTCAACTTTTACATTAAAATGAACTTTGTAATTTTTTCTAATGATTTTTTTTCGTGTATAAAATGATTTCAATAATCCATCTTCATGGATTCATTAGATATATTTCACATTTATATGTCCAAGGTAGAAATTCCAAAGATAGGTGGGGTAAGAATCAGCCTTGAACTTAATATTATAAATCATAATTACATCTTTTCTATAAAAAATATAGAATTAAAAGTTATATATATCATGGGAACATAATAACAGTTCTCTAATCTCAAAACCAATCCACTAGGTAGACATGGATTATAAATTACAAATTTTAATGTTGAAACTCTTCCTCCATTATTTTCATATATATATAATTCACCCTAATACACTAACCTCTTATCTATGAGTCTCTGTTTATCAGAAAAAATGTGTGATACACAATAAATATCTAATAACTATGATTCAGAGTTATATAAATTGACATATATAACATTTAAATTCAAATGATTAGAATGATTCTCTTTGAGAACACTTCTCAACCAAATATACCAAACTTGAATTGTTTTATCAGCCATAAATTTAATAGAACTCAAAATGATATACATGATGCATAAAATAATGTATAACAAAGACATATATATGGGTGAGTTTCAGGTATTATATCTTTTCATCAGGGAATTTTAATGAAATTACTCTCATTAAAAATTATTACCCCATACATCATATATATTTAGTGAGATAATATTTATATTTCACAAAGTAATGAGTTTGATATGGTGTTAATTTCACCAATAAGTTACTTAGGTAGGAAAAATTTCCAATTGTATCACATATTATTAATAGATAGTGGAGTGGAAAAATGTTTGACCAAATTGATCATATAGAGATAAAATAAGCTCTATTCCTTTGGTATACAACCTTTTGGGGCTTACTAGCTAAGGGTCACCCAAATATCACAACAATATTTGGTAACTTGAATATTATAATTAACCACTTCCACCATTCCACACACAATATAATCCACGGTCACCCTAATACAGTAGAATATACCTTGTTGGATGATTTAGGACTTGAAAAAAGCTTTCATTAGAAGGAATCTCATACTTATTATTTTTGGTTTTTTCTTTCAAAGTATCCAAAATTTTGTATGAATCATATGAATATTAAATTCATAAATATTATATCATATGGAATATTTATTAACTCGTGTTTTATTCCTTTATTTATGCATGTTTTTAAAGATTTATTTTGGGATCTCTATTTCATCTATCAAATTAATATATCCACACCATGTTAATTTTTAAACTTTTATACACTCCATAGTTTTTGTTACTCACCCAAAAAGAGAATCCAAACATATTTACATGAATCCAAACTCATGCATAAGGTAGATGAAATTTTCATGTAAAGGATTAAAATTATAGTAGATTGATAATTTCCACATGAGTAAGAATGGGGACACTAGTATCCATCCCATGAATTTCTAGAGCAAGGTATAAGCCTCTAGGCCAGTGAGAAGTTTTACCCAAAGTCCCTCTACCTAGGGATACTTTACTTAATAGGTAATTAAATTCATCATAAATCTAACACATAATGTGTATAAACTATATTCAAGAACTAGATTCAAGATAATAAATTAAATTATAAAATGTAGTTAAGATTTATGAAACCTAAATCTTATGTTGTCGTACCTAGCATGTAATTCACTACTTGACTATTTATAGGAATCAATTTATCTCATAAATTAAAGCATACATAATATTAAAATTTTATAAAAAATTTATAAACATGAATATTAAAAATAATAAACTAATAAATATACTCTTTATTTATTTTACAAATAAGATATATTATTATAAAAATTTCATATTTAAATTAGGCTTAAAAATCTATTATTTACGATTCCTAACACTTAAATTTTAAATAATTTATAAACTATAATCAATACAAGACAAAGATTAGATTTTTCACATTTTTTGATTTATCATATTTTATAATTGATAATAGGGAATTATTAATCATAATTTGTAATTGATATGTAAAAGTCACTACAAAGGGGGTATTTTAGTTTTTGGCCATGGAAATGAATTTTATGTTTCAATTCTATGGATAAGGAAATGAACCTTATGAATAAAGTAAAATCATTAAAAATTAATTAAAATAACACTTACATATGATATTTAATTATGTGGAAAAGGATATTACACCTATGTATTGATTATATCATAATGGAAATGACCCTTATATATTCGTGGAAATGCAAAGGTAGTGAACCTTACTTATTAAAAATGACTCTTACATATGAGATTTACTTATGATTAAAATATTATAACCCTCACATATTGAGTAAAATATAAATTTAGTGAACCTTATTTATTGAAAAAAACACAAAGTTAGTGATATAGTGACCTCAAATTTTCATTCATAGACATTACATCTTTTTAGACAATTATTCATTACATTATAGAGGCACAAAATTGAGGATCATAAAGGTATAATTACTTTGGGGACTAGACAAAAAATATTTTTATTTATTGAAATATATTAAACATATCCCAGAAAGATATTCCCACATAGTGCTCTACTTAGACATTCCCTGCTTAAAACCTTTCTTCAGAACTCAGGGAAAGGAAACATAAGAAAGTGTGAGCTCAGATGCTCGATAAGGGTAATAATGGGAGATATGTCATCATAACATGAGAATAAGGGTATGAGAACTTGGGGAAAACATTTTAAAACCATAACTTACATATCAAAGATCATAATATTGAGTCATGGAATAAGGACTGGTATCTCATAGGACATGAATCAAAAAGAATTCAAAGAACATGAACTATGAGAGCATAACATTGGAATAAGACATAGATTTGTGGAATACACATAATAATGGAAAATAATTTCCCTAATAGTCTAGTAATAATACCAAGGATATCATAGTGGAATGGGTTTACTCCCCAAACCATCATAGATTCATATTTTTCTCCCAAGACCATCAAAGCAAACAAATTCCTTTACTGAATCAGGTTCACCCCTATTCCAATCATGTCTACCTCATGAAAAATAAGTAAATACCCAATGCATTTGAGGAAGATATGGGTCTCACCATTAATATAATAAAAATCATTTGTATGTGTTACACAAGATCATAAAACATTCCTCATATCATAACCTTATAAAAAAATTATTTTCATTAACATTTCTTTATATTATAACCTGTGGAAAAGAGATAGGTTTTGTAACATCCCTCCCCTCACCTATTTTCTTGGGAATAGTTTGAGGTTCTACTAGTCCTTAGGTGATATCTCCAAGACACCAATGGCTAGAAAAAAATATTGAGGGCCTCATATATAATTGATGGATGATTTTACCTTTGAAAAGTAAAACAAAAAACCGAAATAACAATAACCAAATAGCATATATATGATACATGAGTACCAAATGAAACTCAAATAAAACAAAACAAAACCAACAACAAACCAAAAACTATATTAGAGTAAAAAGTGAAAACCCAAGCTAAATATACTCAAAGAAAACCAAGACACAAACTCAGTAATTGAAAACCATCTCTAAGCTCCATCTCCAAATTCCATATCCATGGTATCATGATGCATCAATAAAGAAATTATATAACTTTCCATTACCTATGTATTAGTATTCACCAAGGTTCATAAGAAAGGGGTGAGTATAAAACATTATAGGACTTCCCCATTGACTTCCCAACTCATTCCTTTAGGATAAAAAATGTTATAATTTTTATGTAAAGTAGTTTAAAACAAATTTAAATTGTTTATATCAAAACATAAAATAGTTATCGAAACCAAAACCATTTCTAGGGAAAGAAACCAAAAAAAACTTTTTTAAACCATTTCTCAAATCTCATTTGGAATACCCATTTCACACATTAAAAAATACATAGATTCATTTCCAGGTGATAGTTCCATACACATCAGTTGTCTCTCAATGATCTACTAAGTTGCCACAAGGTAACTGTATACCAAGCTACCCAGTGGTACATGTCCCTTCCATAGGGTCTTGTTAATGAAAATTAAGACACACCAACCATGTATGCCACAACCCATTCAAAATCACACCCATAAATTTCAATAAAAAATTAATTAATTGAAAACCATTATACCAAAATTATTCCATGTATCAAAACCAAACTGTAATTTTAAAATCATCAATATAAAATTATGAACCAAGTCCAATGATACACAAAAAAAAACTAATTTCCAAATTTTTTCAAAACCATCATTAAGGAGGATTTCCATCAAGAATAACACATAAATTTCAAAAATAAATTCAATAAATTAAATGAATTTTAAATAAAGAATTCATGTTTTAATAAAGTTGAGTCACGAGTGAATCCACCTATCTCTCAAAAATTGGAGAAAATAAATAATGATAACAAAACTCCAAAGACACGACATGAAATTCAAAAAATGTTCCTTTGATCATGTTCCCTTATCATCATACCAAGACAGTTCAACAAAAAATTTATCTTGTTAAAATAATATCTATGAAAAATCATATTTGAATTAAATCCAAACTATAATTTTAATATCATCATTTTAAAATTTTGAACCAAATTCATTTTTCCATAAAGCAATAAAATTTTCACAATTTCAGAAAACCATCACTAAAGAGGTTTTCCATCAAGAATAACACATCAATTTCAAAATTTAATTAAATAAATTAAATCTATTTAAAATCCAATTTTCAATTTCTAATCAACAGGATTCGATATTGAATCCACCTACTTCACAAACATTGGTGAAAATGAAGAATGGAAAAAATAGCAAAATCATGACCAAAAACTCCAAAAAAAAATTCCTTATATATTTTTACCTTCAATTAAAAAAACCATAAATCACCATTATTTTTATAAAATTAAAATAATCGATCCCAAATTGATTAGATCCATGATTCTAAGAGTGGGAAGAAGAAAAAACTAAGGAAAAAATAAAGAATGATCACTTACCAATAAATCTGGCCTTCAATGAGCTTAGATTATCCTAAGAATTTCTCCCAAATAAAATGGAATAGTATCCATATCCTAGGGATAAAGTGGAATTAAAGTTATGGTATGTTTATGGGAAAAGAGTGGTTTATTAGAAAAGATAAATTAGAGCCACGTTTTCATGATCTAATTTTCTGTGGTGCATGGTTAGGGAGAACTTTTAGGAAAACCATACACAAACTATGTTCTATAAACTTCCTCTAATCACACCTCATATGGATGGATAACATGGTTAAACAAACCATGAACCAAATAAGTTTTTATAGTATATTTATATTTTCTCAGTTTTTCTTAGATATCTACACAGTTTGGCCAAATTGTGCGCTAACTGTGTGCCTACCCAATGGCCACAATTTTAGTTACATGATTTCTTGGGAGGTATTTCATGGTCTTTGATAATTGTTCTCATATAACGCACCTCCATAAAATCCCCAAAAACAATTTAAAACTTCTTCAAACCTCACAAAACCTAACCCATTCAATTTATATATTTAAAATACATAAATTAATGGTCATATACCTACAAATGAGGGTTCTATATTGTCCACATAATTAGTATTTCCATCCCAAAAAAATTGGAAAACACCATTGTATTGAAATATTTCTAGTCATTTCTATAGAATTTCCTTCACAAGATCCCATGTTTCCATGAGAATATTAAATTGTTTCCATAAAACCCACACTAATCTAATGCTTTTATCATGAAATAATTTCTATTACCAATAAAAAATTCATACTATCACATTAACCAATGTAGCTTCTAAATCTTGATCAATATGATCCCATAGAATCACATGGTTAGGATTAGGTTGATACTTATTAAATTTTGATACATGAAACAAATTATGAACTGAACTATCCTTTGTTGGAAAATCCATCTAATATTCCACTTCACCAACCCAATCAAGTATCTGAAAAGGGTTTATGTATCAATGATATAAATTTCCCTACTTCCCAAAATGATGATGGGAAAGACTTAAAGAGATTCTCGGAAACACCCTATCACTTAGCTCGAATGGAAAAAGTCATTAACAATGAAACTCAAATGACTAATGGCTCTGAGATGTCTCCATTATCTGTATGATTAACTAAATATTCTATGTTTTCTCTTTCACAAGTCTTGGTCCAAATAGTGAAGTATCACTTTTTTCCACCCAACAAAGTGGTTAACTAAAAGGATTCCCGTACAATGATTTAAAAGGATTCATATATATCGAGGCCTAATAAAATTTTTATATGAGAAATCAGTTAATGTTATGTGCCCCCCCCCCATGATCCACCAAATTCCATTACACAATCCCTAAAAATGTCTTCCAATATTTTTATCATCATTTAGTATTTTTCATTATCTTGTGTATGATACATCATCCTCATATTCAACTAAGTATTAAGGACTTGGTGAAAGGACTTCTATAAATGAGACATAAACCTCATATCTCAGCATGATATTATCAAAACTAGTACGACATTCATTTCTCTACCTCTCATATATAGATTTTTGAAATTTTCTCCACCATAAATGATTCAAAAATAGAAATAAAATGAGTTGACTCTGTAATTTGATCCACAATTATCCATATGAAAACATGTTTCAAAACTATCCTTGGGAGACCTATCAAAAAA
Organism: Viscum album; assembly: GCA_963277665.1. NCBI lineage: Eukaryota > Viridiplantae > Streptophyta > Magnoliopsida > Santalales > Viscaceae > Viscum > Viscum album. Next base: position 1,011,986,664 of record OY728127.1, on the reverse strand, counting down.
TCGATAGCCATATGCTGCCATTTACATAATGGAATCATTAAATACAGTATCATACCCACTGGTTGTTGGTTATTTGTCTTAAATAGCTAATAGTTGAGGCATCTCATAAAATACATAGCCACTTTATTTTCTTATCAACCCACCAAAATTGCGTTTCCAGTGTGTTATACATCGTTTGTATTCTAGGATGAAAAACTCATCTTGAATGGTGGTAAACATGAAGCAGTTGTTTCTAAAAATACATAGGTACGACCCTCGGATCTAAAAAACACAACAATGGTCCTCTATCATGCTTCTATCCCTCAATGTTCTACCAACCATTGAGTTTTTTCTTCATAGAAACACATTCAGAAGTAGATGTTTTTTCCTCCTTTTCCTTCTCAACGAAATCAATAATAAAAGGAACCAAAAGGAAAACCACAACATTAACTTTGTCTTCATAATAAAATTTCATGTTGAATATCACCAAAATCATGTACCATTTATCTAACACTTATATCTCCATATGTCTTTACAACTTCCTACTTAATGCATCCACCACATAATTTCATTTACCCAGGGTATACATTAAGTCAAATTTGACCATTTTAAGATACTTAATCCATCTTCTTTGTCTCATATTCAAATATATTTTTGAGAAAATGTGTTCCAAACTCTTCTGATTCGTAAAAACAATAAATTTCTCACCAAAGAGGTAATGAGGCAATGTATTCAAATAATGGAATTCATAATCTAATTCCAAGTCAGGTGTTTCATAGTTATTCTCATGAAACTATAACTACCATGATCCATAAGAAATAATATAGACTCCCTTAATGAGAAAAAACCCAATCTAAACCATGAAGAAACACAATGCACCATATAACCCAATCCTATTTTCGATAATATCAAGATCAATGATGATTTTAGGAAATATTTAAGCTATTGTAAAGAATTATAACATTCATCATTCCATTGTAATAAAACATTTTTCCTTGTATAAGCTTTCATTGTTGAATATAGTCATGAAAATTCATGAACAAAACATTAGTAATAACCAACTAGACTACGGTAACTGCATATCTCGAAGGCATTCTTCGGTGTATTCCAAGATATCACAACCTCTATCTTTTCTAGATCCACAGAAACATATTTTTTAGATAACTTGTCCATGAAAACATACCTCTAGTACCCAAAGATCACACTTTGAAATTTTTTCATACAGACAAGGTTCTCACAAGATACCCAACACTATCACCAAGTGTTGCTTGTGGTCAACCTTTTCCCTATAATACACTTGTATATCATCCAAAATTACCACCATAATGGAATCAAAATACCTTTGAAATATCTAATTCATCAATTCCATAAATATATCTAGTTTATTATTAAGTCCAAAATTCATAACCACATACTTTTAATTTCTATATCTACTTCTAATAGCTATCATTGGGGTATCCTCCTTTCGAACCCACAATTGGTTGTATCCTGAACACAATTCAATTTTAGAGAACCATTGGGATCCCTTTAATTGATCATATAGGTCCTCAATTCTTAGAAGAGGATACTGATTCTTTATTGTAACCTGATTAAGCTAATGACAATCCACACAAATCCCAAGAGTTCCATCCACCTTTTTCACAATCAAAACTCGTGCTTCCCAAAGAGATGTACTATGCTGAATGAACCATTTTCTTTCCAACTCTTACAACTATAACTTCAATTCCCATAATATTTTTGGTTCCATATGATAATATATAATTGAGATTATACTGGTCCTAGGTAAAATATTAATCATAAATTTCACATTACTTTTGTTTGTAAACCTTGAGATATTAGTAGGAAAACATCAGGAAACTGATCAACAATTTTTGGAAAAACTCTATTCTCAATATTATCCACATATTAAAAGTTTAAATCATACAACCTAGAGAAGATAATTCTTACCGATCATTCCAACAAGCCTATTGTACCTACCTTTACATTCAGATCTCCTCTAAAGAGATGATTGACACAATCATCAGTTATAAAACTAATTCTCCGGGTATAATAATCAAAGTGATAATGGAACATTTTGAAAAAATAAATTCCCAGGATTAAGTCATATAAATCCATCTCAATCATAGATAAATAACAAATCAATTCATCCCCATCGACAGTGGTAGAACGTGCTTTTCATATAATGGTTCTAAATTTTCTTTGACCAAGAGGATTTTTAAGATTCAAAACAAAAGGTATCATCTCAACATAAAAGCCTAGAATATTAACATCATAAGATGAAATAATCAAATGTGATGTACTTGTATCCTAAAAATATTTCATAAGGGTATATTTTAAAATAATCATACCTCTTGGAATTAATGGTTTATATTAATAATCTAATATCACTTGATCAGCTCTATATAATTTCTTACTCAGTGCATTGTGCTCTTTGCTACCTTATTGAGAATGCACTGGTTGAGGATTTGTGGTATTCCTAGAATCACTATGGCGAGCTTAGTTCTATTGATGAGAAATATTTTGTTTCACTCATCCCATCGAAGCATATGATGCCTGAGAAACATGATTTGTGTTGATATCACCCAACCTTGGAGAACTATGACTATAACACTGGAGATGCCCCATCTTGTTGAAATTGTTGAATTCTCTAGGTAGTTTCATACAATCCCACTTTGTATTCTCAAAATAACCACACTGAAAACATATCAGCTTATTCTTTGGTATTATAGGAGGGTTCACTAATCTCGTTTTCTGATTCTGAGTCATACCACCACCTTGGAAATAGGTTTACATCTTCTTTTCATTCCTAGAATTAGAGTTCCCACCAATTCCTATAGGTATTAACATGCTTCCCCCACCCATATTATATGATATTTCTATTTCTTCCACCATCTCTCTATTGACCATATCTGTATAAACTATTATACAAAGAACAAAAATCATTGAGTGAATTTTTTTCCTTAACCCTGATTGAAAGATGTGTATCTTCAAGGACGTACTTACCACAACTTCAAGAGAAAAATGAACCAAATTCCTAAATATTTCTACATATTCAATATCTTTAAGGTTATCTTGCTTCAAACTGAGTAAATATATTATTCTATAAATTCTGAACAGGTTAGGATAGAATTATTTGTTGAAAAAATATTCAAAATCCTCTCATGTACTGCCTTGGTCCAATTTATCCAGAACATAAAAATCCCACAACTAGAATTCTAAATCATCTATAATGTACATTTACATCGTTAATTTTAACTCATTTGGTGTATCTAGAAAATCAAACATTTGATTCATCCAATTTATCCACACTTCTACTTTTTTTGGTTTCAAATCACCCCAAAAGATGCATGGATTATACTTTTTGAACCGAATATAATGATTCACATTCCTTGGTACATCCATTTTTTTCCTCTATCCATGATCTAAAAATCATGGAAAATACTATGAACCAACTATTGGTTCACCTGTGGCTCAGGTGTAACCATATTCTCAGCAACCTCCTCCAACTGGTTCCTATGAATCCTAACCAATTACATTCTCTATAACCAAAGAAACCCCCATTTAGCCTCACTCTCTAGAAACTGAAGTCTTAACAATTTCAAATTTACCACATTACACATATCATGATAATGATTTCCAAAATTTCAACAATTTTCCTTTTTAAACCATTTTTGAAGAATCCACCATGCTTTTGGAAAATCAATTAATTTTAAAACTATTTTTAAAAATCAACACTTTTTGAACCTAGTCATAAATCATTACTCAAAATAAATTGTGCACTCTTAGTGGGAATTCATTTCTATCAATGTGTGTTATAGTATTCTCATTAGCTAAACATGTGATGATGAGGTTAAAAATCCTAGAACTGTCTCAAAAAACTCATGTACCCAACTCCATGTTAACTTGAAGTTCAACAAAATTAGGTTAGCTACAACTTTTTATGCTCTAAATTCCATGTTCTAACAATCCTACTCCTTGTTTCCATACCATGAGTTATAAAAACACTATTACCATATCATGGACCAAACAAACTGATTCTATTTCTCCCAAAATGAAATATGTAATGGACATGACTGAAACCATGTGTAACATCTTACCCCTCGCCCATTGTAATAGGAAGAGGTGGAGGTGCTACTAGGCCTCTAGTGAGATCCCCAAGACAAAAAAGGCTAAAAATAAATGTGGAAGGCATCATAATCATCCGGGGAATGATTTTCCATTTGAAAAATTAAAAAAAACAAACCAAAAATAACCATGACCAAACAACCTCTATCTGATGCATGAGTTCCAAATTCAACTCAAATAAAACGAAAACAAACCAACAACTATGTTAGAGTACATTTTTGAAACCAAAGTTTTACAGAAGTCAATGGGAACCAAGACACCAACTAAGAAACTCCCAACATAATCGAAGAACTAACTACATATTCCATTCCAATGGTTTCATGACACATCACTAAAGAAATGAGATACATTTCCTTTACATATGTCTTGATATACAATATATTCAAACTCACCATGGTTCCCATGTATTGGGTGAGTATAAAAATTAGTAGGATTTACACCAATTACTTCTCAAATCACACCACTAGGATAGAACATGTTATCAAATTTATATAAAGTATCTAAAACTAATTTAAAATGGTTTATATCAAAACATAAAATAATTTTCCAAACTGAAACAATTTCCATGGAAAGAAACCAAACAAACCTTTTAAAACCATTTCTAAAATCCAATTTGGAATACCCATTTCACACATCCACACATGCATTCCCATGTGACAATTATATACTCATGAGAGGTCTCTCATAGATATACCAATTCATTACAACTTTATAACACATTACCCAATGGCACATACCCCTTACACAGGGTCATTTCAATGCAAATGAACACACACCAACCATTTATACCAAAATACATACCAAATCATGAATTTAAATTAATTAAAACAATTTTTTTATTGAAAAACTTTCTAAAAACATTCATCCATGCATCAAAACCAAACTATAATTTTTAAATCATCATTTTAAACCAAATTCATTTTTCCAAAAAACAAACCAATTTTCACAATTTCACAAAACCATCACTATAGAGGATTTCTATCCTGAATCACACATTAATTTCAAAATTCAACTCAAGTAATTAAATTAATTCAAAATCAATAATTAAGATATAATAAGTATGATTCTAGAGTGAAACCACCTATGTCTCAAATGTTGTTGAAAATGAATAATGACACAAAACTCCAAAAAAGCCAACTTAAAAACTCCAAAACCCATCCTTATATCTTTTTCCCTTTAATAAAAGCAACCATATCTCATCATTATTGTTATCTCATAGTAATAATCTACCCCTAATGGATTGTATTCATGATTCCAATAGAGGGATGAATAAGATAACTAAGGAAAATAAAGAATAATGATCACATACCTACAAATAAAACCTCTAATACACTTAGATTCACTTAAGAATATCTCTTGAATCAAAAGGAATGGTCTCCATAGCCTAGGTATGAAGAAGAATTTGGTTTATGGTCTGTTTAGGGGGAAATGAGTTGTTTTGGAGGAAATCATAATTAGATACACATTTCTCGGATCTAAGTTTCCATGGTGCATGGTTAGGGACCACGATTAGGAAAAACATGTGCTAACCATATGATACCCACTTCCTCCAAACACACATCACATGGTTGGATTACATAGTTAAAAAAACCATGTGCCAACTGTGCTTTTCCACTCTATCTAGCCCTACATGGTTTCTATTGGGAATTCTCACAATTTTTCCAAATTGTGTATCTAACCATACGCCTACCCAACACCCACTATTTATTTAAATATTTCATGGGAGGTGTTTCATGGTTTCTACTAACCATTCACAAATCTTTGACCTCTATAAAATCCACAAGAACATGTAAAAACCCCTACAAACCTCCCAAAACATAACCCAACCACTTTATATACTAAGAATAACTAAATAAAGTGTCAAGTACCTGAAACTGGGGGTTGTATAGGTTTCGTAATAATATCATCATCTCATTATAAAATAACACATGGAAAAATAAATTAGTTCTTATAATTTTTATCTAGGTATAACTCGTGGAAAAAGATTCAAGTATTATAACAATTTTATCCTAGTATAACTCATGGTATTTAAATGGGTTTCATAAAAAAATTCATTATAAACCATTTAGGGAAAGAATATGATTAGTATCCTTAGTTTATATCCCCAGTAAAGAATATAACGTCTCGGGTCCGGAATCCACCTAACAGTTCTCCAATCCTGGTTGGCCACATGGACCAAGCACATCTCTACAAATTATAGAGGCTTCCAATTATTTGTGAGGGCTGAGGAGATGATTGTGGGGAGACGATTCACCCATTGGCACAGTATAACACATCAGAAATAACATATATATATAGAGGAATAAATAATAACATACAAAAGAAGTAAACAATATAAGACTGATAATACAAATAACAAGGTGAAATATCATATAGAAAATGGTTCATGTCACTTGTTTCTAAGAAAACATCCAAAACAAGTTACACTGTAGTCATATACTATAACAACCCAAACTTTTATTAATGAAAATTCCTCTTGATCTAATGAAATGTATTATTATGTAAAATGGTTATATAAAACATATTCACTTCCTTGGTATTTTTTTTTTGTATTTTAAAAGACCATTAATAATTTTTACCATTTATAATATAGTCGTTTAATAGTGATCACATGATTAGTATAAACACAGGGCTTTAACCAATCCAATTTACTTTGAAAAATGAAGTGATAGACTCATCAAGTTTAATTGCACCATACGAAGCCCATTTTTCAGAGCTCAGAAAGGTGGTATAATCATTGAACTTCTCTCTTGACCAATCCCAAGCCAAGCTTCAACATGTTAAGCTTTAATGGAACCACCTACGGGAGAAGTGTAAGTTAATAGAGATTACCACTCGAGCGATGTTATCCGAGATTCCCCAAGAGTCTTCCACCATCGCACACCTTACCCTTAGGTATTATGCATGTGTTATAAGGGGTTATGTAATAATACCCTAGCACTATGATTATGTGAATTATTTTTTGTATAAATAATATATATTCATTTTATTATTGTTACTTTGTAAATGTTTTTTAAAGCACAAATAGTATTTTAATTAATATTTATATTCAATTAAGAAATATATTTTGATGAATTAATGGAATTTTGAATTAAATAATATTTTAATAAAATATGATTACTAATTTTTTTATTAAATATAAATGATCATATAATTTTTATGAACACAATTGTAATTTTTATTAAGGTTTGAAAGCTATTTTTGTCAAAACCCATGAATTTTAGATAAATGTCTTTTTTTATTTGAAAAGTAAAAATTCACATATTTAGAAAATTATTTAGATAAAATGAATATTTTTTTTATTCAGGATGTCGAAATTATCTAAAGGTGAATTTTTCATAATTTTCTAAGACAGTCGATTTTTTGGGTAAAAATTAAATACCGTTTAAATATATAATGTGTTTTATGACATCATAATGAACCAATAGTGATGTAATAAATTACTATAAAACTAATATTAGGAAAATATATGTTTTAACTTTAAAATAATGTGATTTTAGATTTGTTTTATTAATTTTATGATGTCTTATTGGACCCTCCAAGACATATAAAATATTTTAACTTTTTAAAATGATTTCCTTAAGAGCGTGACTCACCTCTACATAAGAAAGACTAATATTTTAATAATTTAAGATATTGTCCTTATAAAATAATTTTTTCTACTCCCCTTTTTAAAAATAAATTTTCCAAAACCATGGGTTGGTTTGTGGTTTTGAATATTTAATTATATAAATTCCAAAACCTAAGTTTGTGAAATATTAAATAATTCCCCTCTCTTTTCCTATATAAACCCACCCAATATCCCAATTATCTTCACTAAAAACCCTTGTATCACATCCCTAATCTTCCATCCTATCTCTATAATTCTCCCAAGGCACCTCAATCTCTCATGATGACCCTCCACAATATCTAGAAGTCACACACTTCCAAGTAAGGGATCCTAACTTTCCTTACTTCCTTATTTATGTCCAAGTTTCCTTATATTGTTATGGACTTTTATTTTTTAATTATAAATGATGGGGTAAGATTTTTAACCCCCCTATAATTCCCTCATTATGTTTGGATGATGATATACCCATTTTTGTCTCATTAATCCCTCCCATGTACACCCGTTACCATATAGAAATTCTGTAAGGGATTTCTATCTCCTCATTTACATTCAAACAATTATTTTATATCATGCATCTAAATTTCAATAAATATGATGGGATATTATTTTAAATTACCCCCTTACTGTTTATTTTATTTATAAATTATTAGACACCCCTTTCAATCTCATCAACCCTTTTTACGATTTCTATTTGACGTCATTATACTGCCAAAGTTACACCAAAATTTCCATGCCAAAATCATCATGTAAGTGAATACCATACCCATTTATATATCAAGGGTATTCAAATTTATGTTCACTTAATTGTTTATTTAGGACTTACATTTATGTATTCCACATATTTTATTCATGGAATAAGTTATGATGTTTAATGAATCCATGTTTTATGATCTATGTGGCACACTTATGCATGAAATGAAATGATTAAGAAGGGTGCGCCCTGATAGCGCTCCAATGCATTGGGTAAAGAATAGTATAATGATAAGACACGTGAAATGAGGGTTTACTCATGCTAATTCAAGTGAAATGAGGGTCTAATAATGATAATTCAAGTGTAATGAGGGTTTACTCATGCTCTATGTGCAATGAACCTTGGCTCATGCTAATATCATGTTAACTGTTGTTGCCACATTTCCATGTTATGATAATTATGCTATATCATGTCTTTTTGTTAATGTTTCACTTATGATCTAATAATATTCCTATCGACTAACATGTATTGTATTATGAATTTTATGCCTTTTTTACTCCCTTAATAGGATTTATAGATCACCTCGTTCTTATGTACGTCCTCAGGTTATCCCTTGCAATTCCAAGTACGATGGAATGTTGTGGTCATGTAAAAGAAGTTTTCAAAAAATTGGTTGTATTTTCTTGTTTTAAGTTATTATGTAATGTTACTAAACCCCAAATACACTAGACCTCTTGATCATCAGAGTTTTCTTAAGTGAATGTTTATGTAATAAATCATGTTTAAAAATGTAATAAATAGTAGGGTTGTTATAGTTGGTATCAGAGGATAGGTTTAGTTATTTTTCAGATTAGGATTAGAAAACCATAGTGAATTACTTAGGGATAAGACTAAGAATAATAAAAATATCTCTAAATTTTGGTGAGTATAAAGTAAGTGGTTTATCAAAAAAAATACATCCCTATCTGGATACGAATATGTAAAGGTGGCTCTAGCACAGATGTATCTAGTGGTAAAACCTGAAAACACCACTTTGAGCTAGACTCAAACGGGAACCGGTGCATGAAAAAGGGCCTTGCTTCACTCATGTTTAGACACTACTGGGAGATATTCTTTGTTAAATTCATAATCTTAGTATGAACCATTATTAAGGGAATAAAAAAATACCCCTAAGAATATATGTTGGGAAGTAGATCATGGAAAACATATATTGAAGCCTATAAATTCATAAGTTATGGAAAAAAATTTAATTTACAAGTTATCCCTTTTTCCATTAGATTCCCCTTTATCTATTACCCCTAAATTTCCTTTTATTCTGTCCAATGGCTGGTAATAGGAGGACTTGGGCTAACAACCGATGTGAAGATCAATGTGGTGACTATTCTAATGAGATGCCCTATCTGATGGGAGATGGAATCAAAAACTTTGTCATGATACTCTCTCAGTTTACTAATTCTTGAATAGAAATGTGGGTCAAGAGGAATTTTCAACCCCCATAAGAAAGAAAAAGCTGCAGTCGAGAGATTCATGAGAAAAAGTCCTCCTACATTCAATGGATCATCTGATCCTTCAATCGCCGAACAATAGATCAACTCCATTGAGAATATCTTCTCCATCCTTCAATGGTTTGAACAAGATAAGTTTCTTCTAGATTCTCATTCTATGGAGGTTGAAGCTTATCAATGGTGGAAATTGATCAAAAATATGAATCCCGAGGAAAATATTGAGGTGTTGGAATGGAAGGATTTCCAGAAAATGTTTTTCAATAAATATTTTCTGCACACCCTCCAACTTAAGATGTAAAGGGACTTCCTTGCATTCAAGAAAAAAAATAACGAATCCATTGGATCATATGAGGAAAACTTCACAAGGCATTCATGACACGTCTCCTTCTTTGTTTTACCCTCAAATTCATGGTTGATCACTTCTTTGGTGGGATAAAACCTAGCCTAAGTAAAGACCTAGAGATCCGTGACTTTGATAACTATGAGGAAATTTTACGGTGTTCCCTCAAAGTAGAAATAAAGATCAGTGAATCTCATGGGAATCATGGGGATAAGAATCCAAAAGTGGACTTTTATTCTCAAATTCTGATGGATAAATCCAATGGTGCTAAGAAATTCCAGTACCCAACTTTCCAAAGGTGTGCAAAGAAGCACCCCAAAAATTTCCTAAATGGGATGAGGAAATGCTTTAGGTGTGGATGGGAAGGGCACCCGGTCATTAATTTCCGACAAGAAAAACCCGCTACTATGACAGAGGATAGGAACACTCTGTTTGACCCTCAACGAATTGTTCATTTCTTCAACTGCAAAGAACTATGGCACTTTGCAAACTAGTTCCCTAAGCCAAGGGTTTTTAGAGGAAAACAACAACCTCCAAGGAAGAAAGGGAGAGCTTTTTCCATCACTACATCTGAAGCAAACCCTGAAAAAGAAGTGGTAAAAATTATTCTATTTATTAATTCAAGAACAGTGAACATACTTTTTTGATCTTGGTTCTACGCATTCCTTTATATCCAAAAATTTTTGTAGAACAATCCCAACACCACCAAAAATCATATAAGTAGAGATTTTGGAGAGAACAACAAATGGGGAATCATTACATCCCATTAATATAACACCTCCCTTGTCACAATTTGTGGATTGGACTTCCCGACGAACCTCATCATTCTCTCTCTGGTAGAATTTAATGCAATTATTGTCATGGATTTGGTTTCCCTATATAGAGACAACATAAATTTCCAGTAGAGTTAAATCACTCTCCATATGGAGAATCGACCCCCGATTATGTACTATTTCAAGGAGGAGTATGAATCTTCTTTTGCACTATAATCTCAAGCGTGGATATTACTGCCCTATGAGCATGCATATGTTTCCCAGATAACTGATTCTAAGGAAGGAACTATCCTTAAAGACATGCCTATTGTGAGGGAGTTTACTGAAGTGTTTCCCAAGGAATTGTCAGGTATTCCTCCTAGAATATATGTTGAATTCTCGATTGATACTATACCTGGGGCTTTTCCAATATCCAATACTCTATATATAATGGTTGTTGTGGAGATTGAGGAGATAAAGAAACAACTACCGGAGAATCTGGATAAAGGGTTTATATGCCCAAGTGCAACACCATGGGGTGAACCGGTCCTCTTCGTCAAGAAGAAGGATGGGACAATGTGCATTTTCATTGATTAGCATGAGATCAACAAAATCATGATAAAGAACAAGTATCCCCTTCCATGAATTGATGAATTGTTTGATTAGCTACGTGGAGAGAAATACTTCTCCAAGTTGTATCTAAAGTCAGGATATTACCAAGTAAGGGTGAAGAAGGATGATATCCCCAAGATTGATTTTCGTACAAGGTACAGACACTATGAATTCATTGTAATGCCTTTCAGACTCACTAATGCTATATAAATATTCATGGACATGATGAATAGTGTCTTTAGAGATTACATCAACAAATTTTTGGTAGTATTTATAGAATATATTCTAATATACTCCAAAACCAAGGAGGAGCATGATGATAATCTAAGCACTGTACTAGAAACATTGTAAAAGGAGAAGATCTATGAAAATTATAGAAAGTGATTGTTTTGGTTGAAGGAGGTATCTTTCTTGGGTAATATCATTAGAAGATATGGGATATATGTGGATCCCTCTAAGAAAAAAATCTACTGAGGGATGGTCTAGGTCAATATCAACGACAGATATCCATAGCTTCAATGGGTTAGTTGGATATTATCTCTAATTTTTGAGAAATTTATCACTATTTTCAAACCCTATTACAAAGCTAACTCAGAAGGGAGCCAAGTTTTCTTGGAGTGATTAATGTGAACAAAGATTCAAGGAGTTGAAAATGAGGATTATCAATGCACCCGTGCTCACACTACCCATGAGTGGGGAACTTTTTGTGGTATTTAGTGATGCTTCAAAGAAGGGCCTAGGCTGTGTGTTGATGAAAAATGATATTCATTGACTATGCTTCAAGAAATTAAAATTTCATGAGAAAAACAATCCAACACATGATATGGAGTTGGATGCAGTAATATAGGTTTTAAAGATTTGGGGAAATTACCTATTTGGGGAGAATTGTGAAATATATACGGATCAAAAAAGCCTCAAGTATATATTCACAAAGAAAGAGTTAAATATGAGCCAACAAAGTTGGTTAGTGCTGATCAAAGACTATGACTGCTCAATCCATTACCGCCCTAGGAAAGAAAAAAAGGTGGAAGGTGCTCTAAGTATAAAGGATCCATCTACTCTCTCATTGATTAGAATTTAAAAAGATTCAATATTATTAGATTTGATGAATATGGACATAGGAATCATAAAGAAGGGAACATCATCAATCCTTTCATAAATGATTTCTCAACCTTCTCTTTGATAAAGGTTAATGGACACTCAAAAGGATGATGTGGGAATCCATAAGAAAGTGGAAACTATCAGAAAAGGGAAATCCTAATAGTTAAATGTTAATGAAGAAGGAATTATGATATTTAGGACAAGACTATGTGTTTCATCAAATCAATAGTTAGAGAATGAACTTTTGGATGATGCACTTAGTTCAAACTTATCCATTCACCCAGAAAACACAAAAATGTATCGAGATATCAAAGAGCTTTATTGGTGGGATAACATGGAGAAGGATATCGATGTGTATACATCATAGTGCCTGGTATTTTAGCAAGTGAAGGCTGAGAGGAAGAAGTCTAAGGGGATGATTCAACCATTACCCATATCAACATGGAAATAGAGAACATCACCATGACATTTTTCAATGGACTTCTGAAGACATCCAAAAGAAACAATGCTATTTGGGTTATTGTGGATCGTCTTACAAAGACTAAACACTTCATTGAAATTCGGGAGGATTTCTAATTGTATGAACTGGCAGAGATACACAACAAAGAAGTGGTAAGGCGTCATGGAGTACCACTATCAATTGTATCTAACCGAGATCCAAGATTCACCTCTATGTTCTGGATGAGTCTCCAACACGTTATAAATACTGAGTTGAACTTCAACATGACTTATCATCCTCAAACTGATGGCCAATCTAAGCGGACTATCCAAATACTTGAGGACATGTGGAGAGCATTCTCAATGGACTTCAAAAGAGGATGGGATCAACATCTTCCTCTAGTTGAGTTCTCTTACAATAATAGTTTCCACTAAGGCATCCAAATGGCTCCTTATGAAGCCTTTTATGGGAATAGGTGCAGAACATTGAAATGTTGGGATGAAGTTGGGGGGCGAAAACTCTTAGGTCCAAAAATGGTTAATGAAATGGTGGATAAGGTTAAGACCATCCAGAAACACATTAAAGCTACTCAGATTCGACCAAAGAGCTATACTGACAACCGTCGATGAGACCTAGAGTTTGATGTTGGAGACATGGTATTCCTCTACATGTCACATTGGAATAGAGTTATGATATTTGGTAATAAGGTAAAGCTTATTCCAAGGTACATCGACCCTTTTGAGATCCTTGATCGTATTGGAGTATTGAGCTATCGACGTGCACTCCCACCGAACCTATCTCAAGTACATTATGTATTCCATGTATCACTCTTGATGAAGTACATACCTGACCCATTTCATGTATTAAATGCAGAGCAGGTAGAATTAGAGAATGACCACTCATATGAAGAGAAGCCGGTGAAGATATTAGATATAAGGGAAAAAGTTCTATGAAATAAGACAATGTCCCTCATCAAAGTATTGTGGTGAAACCAAAAGTTTGAAGAGGCAACGTGGGAATCTGAGGAAGTGATGAAGCAGAGTAACCCTCATCTATTTTAGAGTGGGAAATTGAAATTTCGAGGGAGAAATTTATTAAGGGGGGAATATTGTAACGACCCAATCTTTTATTAATGAAAATTACTCTTGATATAATTAAATGTATTGTTATGTAAAATGGTTATATAAAACATATGTACTTCCATGGTTTTTTTTGACTTAAAAATATAGTTAAGAATTGTTTCCATTGCTAATATAATCATTGAATAGTGATCGCATGATTAGTATAAATATAGGGCTTTAACAAATCCAATTTACACAGACAAAGGAAGTGATGGCCTCATCCAGAAGAATTGATCCATATGAAACCAATTTGTTGGAGCTCGGAAAGGAGGTAGCGTCACTGGGATTCTCTCTTGATCAAGCCTAATCTGAGTATCACTATGTTAATCTTGAATGGAACCGCCTACGAGAGGATTGAATGTAAATATAGATTATCACCTGAGCGTTGTTATCCGAGCCACCCCAAGAGTATGTCACCATCGCACACCTTACTCTTATGTATTATGCGGGTGTTATAAGGGTTTAAGTAACAAGACACTATCACTATGATTATTTTCATTATATATATATAATATACATTCATTTTATTATTATTACATTTTAAATGTTTTTTTAAAGCATAAATAGTATATTTAGTTAATATTTAAATTCAATTAAAAAATACATTTTGATGAATTAATTTATTTTTGAATTAAATAATATTTTAATAAAATATTATTAATAATTTACTTTTTATTAAATATAAATCAGCTTATAATATTTATGAATAATATTGTAAATTTTATTAAGGTTTGAAAGTTGTTTTTTTTCAAAACAAATGAATTTTTGATAAATGTCGGTTTTTTATTTTAAAATTAAAAATTAACATATTTAGAAAATTATTTATATAAAATTAATATATTTTTTGGATTCATTATGTCAAAATTATCAAAAAGTGAATTTTTCATAATTTTCTTAGACAGTCGAATTTCTGGGTAAAAATTTAATCCTGTTTAAATATATAATGTGTTTTATGACATCATAATGACACAATATTAATGTAATAAAACACTATAAAAGGTATATTCAGAACATATATGTTTTAACTTTAAAATAATGTGATTTTAGATTTTTTTTATTAATTTTATGATGCCTTAGTGGACCCTCCAAGACTTATAAAATATTTTAACTTTTTAAAATGATTTCCTTGAGTGTGTGACTCACCTCCACATAAGAAAGACTAATATTTTAATAAGTTCGGCCACTGACCCTATAAAATAATTATTTTCACTCCCCATTAGAAAAAACCATGGGAAAAACAAAGGGTTGGTTTGTGGTCTTGAATATTTAATTATATAAATTCCAAAACATAAGTTTGTGAAATATTAATGAATTCCCCTCTCTTTTCCAATATAAACCCACCCAAGATCCCACTTATCTTCAATAAAAACCATTTTATCACATAACTAATCTTCCTTAGTCTCTCTATAATCCTCAAAAGTCTCCCCAAGCTCTCAAGAATACCATCCCCAAGCTCTAGAAGTCACACACTTCCATGTAAGGGATCCTCACTTTCCATCCTTATTTATGTCCAAGTTTCCTTATATTGTTATGCCATTTTATTTTCAATTAAAAATATCAGGGTATGATTTCAATCCTCCCCTATAATTCCATCCTTATTGTTTTAATGATTATATACCCCTTTATCTCTTATTAATTCCTCCCATGTACACCTGTTACCATCCTGAAATTCTGTAAGGGATTTATCTCTCCTCATTTACATTCAAGACATTATTTTATATTATACATCTAAATTCCATTACATATGTTGTGATATTATGTTCCATGACCCCCATACTGTCCATTTAATTTATAAATGATGAGAGACCCCTTTCTCTATCATCAAACCATTTTATGATTTCTATTTGACGCTGTTATGCTGCCGAAGTTACACATAAGTTCGATGCCAAAATCATCATGTAAGTGAATACCATACCCATTTCTCTATCAAGTGTATTCACCTTTATGAACATGTACTTGTTGATTCAGGAAATACATTTATTTATTCCACATCTCTTATCCATGGAATAAGCTATGATTTTTAATGAATCCATGTTGTATGATCTATGTGGCACACTTATGCATGAAATGAAATGATTAAGAAGGGTGCACCCAGATAGAGATCCAATGCATTGGGTAAAGAATAGTATCATGATACTCCATGTGAAATGAGGTTTTACTCGTGATAATTCAAGTTAAATGAGGGTTTACTCATGCTAATTCAAGTAAAATGAGGGTTTACTCATGCTGTATGTGAAATGAGCCTTGGCTCATGCTAATATCATGTTAAATGTTGTTTCCACATTTCCATGCTATGATAATCATGATATATCATTCCTTTTTGTTCATGCTTCTCTTATGATCCATTGATAGGCCTATCTCTTAACATGTATTGTGGTATTCATGTTATTCCTTGTTTACTACCTTACTGGGCTTTATACTCACCCCTTTCTTATGTACGTCTTCAGGTTATCCCATGAAATGCCTAGTACGAAGGAATGTTGTGGTCATGTAAAAGAAATTTTCAATAAATTTGTTGTATTTTTTTAAAGTTTTAATGTAAAGTTCCTAATACCTAAAGAAAATAGACCTCTTGATCCTTAGAGTTTTATTAAGTTTATTTTTATGTAATAAATCATGTTTAAATGTGTAATAAATAGAAGGGTGGTTATATATACAATTCAAGACCTAAATGAAACCAAATAATAAAAGTAATCCTAGAAGCATCACAAGCCTTTTCTTGGTCCCATTCTATCCTATTCCTAAGTACCATATCATGTACTAGAAGGAGGGTTCTTTCCATTATCTAAACCTACAACCATATAGTCTGTTTGGGCCCAAAGTATGACGCAAAAAGGATGTGAGACTAAATCCCTGTAGGTAACCACCCAAGGTCTATGTCAACCTATCAGTGAGTATATATAACAACCAATGTATAATAGTGAAAGTAGTAGGCTTGGATGTACTCAAAATTAAATTATACTACATGCACTAGTTTTCATTTATATTCTATTAATAAATCAATTAAATTAATTTTAATATGTCTTGAGATTCATACTAAGCTTGATGATACCCCCGTATAGCAGTAAGCACAAAAAATACCCCAGAAGGCTATCAAAAAAAGTATAAGAGATGACTGAATATAGGCTTGTTCTTTATCTTGGAAGATCATAAGTAAATTTAATATTAAATTATAACATGATCCCATCCTTGACATTCCTAAATAGTAATTCAAGTATCACTCTAGGTGACAGTCCACAAACACCCTGCAAGCTTGTCCCGGTGAACCTCTAAAGGACCCAGTATCACTATAGTTGTGGTATATGTCCATGTTTACTGATCTTTTCCCTGGTGGTCTAATAGGGAACATGAAGTATCACTCATGAAATTATCCATGCCTCTCAAGCCCATACATGTCATCCTATATGGTCCATGATTCACTTGGAATTTAGTACATAACCTCTATGAGCCCGTCCATGGCATCCATGGTTCACTCATGGCTTAACATTTATTAATAAACCCATTGATCCTATCCAAGGATTTCCAGAGAATCCAAGGCTCACTCAAGGAACCAAAGTAAAATATACATATATTCCCGTCCATGGAATTCTATCATAATCCATTATTTACCCAAATCTATTTACCATTTAACCACTATAGGTCCATTTAACAATTCCATTAGACATGCTAGGGTCAAAACCAAAAGAATCGACCATTAATTTTTACCACTAAGGGTGTCTCAACTAGGACCAACCTAAAAGGTTAGGCCTATCATTAAACACATGGTAACATTTAACATCACAAGCCTATCATGAGATCTAATCCATTAAAAGGAATTAACATATCCAAACTCACATGGGAAGGTTCTTAGTTGGAACTAAATAGTCCAATCATTCTTTACCAAGCATATGTATAACATGGGTCAACGAAGCAAGATTTCATCACATACCCTTATCCAATTATAATTCCATAAAACAACATGGAAACTTAATTTAATAATAAAATTCATTTTAAACAACTGTTGGTGCTCCTTTCCATCACATAGTCTAACGAATGAAAAAGGGGAATACCTTAAGCACAAAGAGATTCATCCTTTGAAGAAAATCAAAAATTGACAAAGGCATGAACAAGGAATTCTTTAAGCATGGGTCGTGCAAGTTTTCCTATGGTCACGCAAGTACACTTGCACGCCACATATGGGTCGTGCAAGTCACTTGCGCGCCCTATCTTTTTTCACTCAAGGTCCTCAATTGCCTATAAATACCCTCTGTGGGCCCCCCATTTCGAGGATGAAAAATCTAAAAGTTAGATTTAATCTCTTGGTGCCCTAGTCTTTTCTTGAAGTCTTCCAAACACTTCTAAGGTAATTTCTTACCTAGAATGGAAGATCTAAAGAGGAGGAATAAGGCCTAAGTGTTGGAATTCATCAACACTTGCGCGCCTAAGTGTCCAGCCCTTAAAGGAAATGGCCACACTTGTGCGCCACCTTATCCCTTCAACAGAACTTGCGCGCCACCCTTTTTGAAGCCTTTAGGGATAATACTAAGGGCTTGAGAAAAGTCTCTCCCAAGTATTACCCTATGGGTTAACCGTCACCCAAGTACACCCATGTCGCGCAAGTATACTTGCGCGACCAGGACTTGCACGCCCAAACAGGACTTGTGCGCCTGCCTCTTTTTGGGTTCCCCTCCTACCTACTCAACTATTTTCTTCAAATCCACCTCTCCTCTTCAAGATTTAGCCTTAAAAACCCTATTCAAATCCATTTTTGGCATGGTTCCTTATTTGGATTCCTTATCTGAAAGGAATTCTGTGGAACATCTCTCAAAACCTCATGATTTACCTAACTTTATGTCACTAAGTTTAGAGATTTCCTTCATTCAACCTCATCCTTTAAGATGGGAAGATCTTTAATTTGGGCATCCTCCTTAGGAGTAATCCCCAATCATAATTTTCCTCTAACTTGGGCCTCCTTCTTAGGAGTAAGTGTAAAGACCCGTAAATTTCAAGGAAATTTTTTTTCTTAATTTTCTTTGGAATTTTACAAGAGCGCAGTTTCTGACGGCACCTGATTCCAAGGCCCGGTGTGCCCGGAATCATTTTCCAAAGTTTGGCTCGGGTACGTTCAGTGAACGGATGAGCGGGTTTTTCTAACTTTTGAACCGGTGCACGGAATCGAATTCTGAGGGCCCCGATGAAATCGCAGTGCCGGTATTCTCTTAAAAACGCCTCTTCCGGAGTTGCGTTTGCTCGGGTGTGGTTTTTAATTTTCGGGCTTAAAGTTAAGAAATAAAATAATTTTGCGACAACTTTATTTTATTTCACTTAAGCAGCTTGGAAGCCACTTGAAGCCACTTAAAGGCGGCTTGAACTGAGTTGAACTGGATAGGATGCTATCCAGAAATATCCTACCCCCTTGGTAGGATATTTGTGAGGTGGGGCCCGCACGAGCCCCACCGTTTCTTTCCGCTAAGAAACGCACCCGTGAAAACCCGTCTTAATGAAAGTCAACCGACACGTTTTCTAAATTCTTAACAGACCATTTAATTGGGCAGTTTATTTCGTGAATTAAATGGCCTGTTTCTTTCGTTGAATTAATTCAACGAATTAATTCAATCGTTTCTTAACCTATTTTCGTGTGTTGGCATATTAATAAAATAAGACCAACCCAAAATCTTTTGAGAAGATTTGAGAGGTTCCTTGTTTCTTCTTCTCCCTCGCGAAGAATGCGAAGAACGCGAAGAATGCGAAAAACGCGAAGAACGCGAAAAACGCCGAACCCGGAAATCGACGACGCGACGCCTTGATCCGCATCGCCGACAACGTTCTTCTGCGACGTCTCTTCCTCCGCGACGGATCTTCGATCGGCTTCTTGAGGTAAGAGTCTCGGACCTTCCTTTTATCTCCTTCGTGGTTCTTAACCAAAAACACGGATTTAATTAATTAAATTAAATCTGCTGTTTCATGGTGCGTTGAGTTCGCCGACTCAACACCGGACTCCGTGACGACGCGACGCCTCCCCGCAACGACGCGACGATCCCTCTCTTCCGCGACGAGCTTTTCTGCGAAGAACGCCTGCGCGCGACGATCGACAAGGTAGGGATTTATTTTGGGAAATTACCCCTTTTTAATTATTCCCGTGAACGTTCTTTGAAAATTAAAGAGCCGGTTTCAAATGAACAATTTTATTTTATTAAATTTTTCGGTTCATGTGTTGAACAATTTCTCCCGGTTGTTTATCTCTAACGCGGAGGGTGCGGGCCAAACGAACACGGCCCGACGACCCTCCGCCGTTCTTCGTTTTGTGCGGATTTGACGGACGACGACGGAATGTGCCGCAGTGGATGTTTGACGATCCCGCAGTAAAGAACGGATCCAGGGAGGAGTAACGACGCAGACGGGAAGGAAAACGGGCCACCGGAGCGACGCCGGCGGCCCGCGGAAGCTGCTGGCGGCGCCGACGGCCAGAGGCGGCGGCGCCCCGGCGCGCCGCCAGACGAGGCCGCCGCGGCTGAAGCCACGGTGGCAGCGACCAACGGACCCGCGGCTGTGTGGGTCCGGTTCGCCCAGGCGGGACGCGGCTCAGCCGCGTCCGCGGTTCGCCAGTGCGGCCCACGCGGGCCGCGACTTTCTCAGGCCGCGGGTCAGCGCCCGCGGCGCTCGGCCGCTCGGCCGAGCCGAGCCAGGCCGGCCCGACCGGCCGGGCCGCGCCCTGGCCGGGCCGGACCGGTCCAACCGGGTCGGACCCGGGTCGGGTCGACCCGGTTCGGGCCGACCCAGGGGGGGTCGGCCCGGGTCGGCCCGGGCCCGTACCCCCCTTCTTCGGACATTTTCGTTCAAACGCCCGTAACTTGAGCTACGGGCCTCCAAACGACTCGCCGTCAGCGGAAACGCGATCCTTGGATCGAGACGGTCGTTTCAGTATATCGCACTCAAGGTTTCGGAATACTTTGAGCTCGGCCGGGTTGGTTCGTACACGAGACCAACCGGGCCCTCGGAGCGGAAACGCTCATATCCTGAGCTACGGACGTCCGATTGACGTGCCGTCAGCTTTGTTGATTTCCTCTAAGTGAGACGGATCTTTTGGCATACTCCGCCCGAGGTTTGGACGCAGGTGGAGTGCGGTCGGGTTGGTTTTGCCTTAAAAACCAACCGGGCCTCTGGGACGAAAATGCCAATATCTCTCAGACCGCGCGTCCGATTGACGCGCCGTCTGCGACGTTGAGTTCCTGTTGACGATACGGAACTTTTGGATACATCAACTTCGGACTTCGTGACAGTTGATGTATCAGCCTCTCGGCTCGTGGAGCGGACCCTCCCGAACGAGCTTGCTGTGTGCGGGAACCCTAGTGCTGGCTGCGACTGCTACTTCGACAGCGACGACCGTGCGGAGATCCTCAGTGGACTGCGGCGACGACCGTGCAGAGATCCTCCGTGGACTCCGACGACGACCGTGCAGAGATCCTCAGTGGACTGCGGTGACGACTGTGCAGAGATCCTCAGTGGACTGCGACGACTACTGCACTCAGCGATCCTACATGGATCAGTGCTACAGGTCCTACGTGGGCCCGGTCCTGTGTGGGCCTGATCCTGTGTGGGTCAGCGCTCGGCGGTTCTGTGTGAGCCAGCGCCTACAGGTCATGCGTGGGCCCGGTCCTGTGTGGGCCCGATCCTGTGTGGGTCTGATCCTGTGTGGGTCATTGCGGGGGTTAGTTACCTATCGATCCTTCGTGGGTCCGACGACTTAGATGGATCAGTGATCATCTTTATCGTCATTCGAAGAAGTATACCTGTGTGAGCTGAATCTTGTGTTTCTCTCCTTTGTGGATTGTGTTGAGCTATCCTGTGTGGATTTACTGTTTACTCTCCTTTGTGGATTGTGTTGTTCTATCCTGTGTGGGTATGCGTTTTGCTTTCCTGTGTGGACTGGGTTGTGCTAGGGCTCGGACGTTGGAGCCGATCGGGGAATTGATGACTTAGGTATATGTATGGGCATATACCTAAGTCGTGTCAGATGTTACTTCGTGATTGTATTTCTCTTCTTCGTGATTTATCCTTTGTGGATTTCGGGAGACCTTCGGGGGTCTCGGGGTCCCTACTGAGTAGCTTATACTCACCCCTGCACGGGCTATGCCCGCACTTCATGGTGTTGGTTGCAGACGACAGACAGCGCTGATCGTGGAGGAGGCGTGCGGAGCAGGACAGTACCTGGAGGTGGACCACTGGGCGGGACGTACTCGGAGCGTTTAGGTGGACCCGAGGAGCAGAGGAGGCTATCTGTACCCACCCTTCAGGTGGGACTTCCAGAGGACGGCTCGACGCTGCAGTTTTCCTTTCAGTTGCTGTTTTTCCTTTCAGTTGTACTTTACAGTTGGGCTTGTATTTCCGGCCCCTTTTACTTTCAGCACAGCTTGTACAGTTTTTACTTAGTGTTTACTTTTCCTCTTGCTTACTCTGTGGTGCTTGTTTACTTTTCAAAGGCAATGCCTTCCCTTTTTGTTGGGATTTACGCCTTGGTGCTAGTCGCCAGCCCCTGGCCTATGGAAGGCGGGCTTGGGGTAGTCACGGCACGGGCCCCGAGGGCGGGTCGTGACAAATTGGTATCAGAGGTGGTCGGTTCTACCGCAGACTCTGATCTTTCTTCTATGTGAAGCAATAGTGTTTAGCGTATTGAGTGTGGTTATCAGTCCAGGGAGTCCAGTGTTGGTGCGGCGGCCGACGTATCCATACAGCAGGACCCTGACTTCTGATTCCCGACTTAATGCACGAAAACATTGATTGCATGTGTGTTTCAAGTTTTCTTTGTGATTACTTGTGTCAGCTCACCAGGTATACTGTTCTGACCATGGTGCACTTGTTTCCTTTTCAGGATGGCACGACGATAGCAGCCAGCTAGGGTTCCTAGAGTAGTGCGCGACGACAGCCCGCCGAGCGACGAGGCCTCGGTACAGGGCGCGTTGACAGCAGAGGCACCGGCGGTACCTTTACCCGCCGAGCCCCCGATGCTTCCAGCACTGGAAGATGATGACGCACGACGCCTCGGAGCTCTGCACGAGTTCCAGCGCCAGCGACCACCCAGGTTCCGTGGGGAGTCGGACCCCCAGGCAGCTGAGGACTGGCTGGAGGCGGTCGTCCGAGTTTTCAGGCTAGTGAGGACACCAGTAGACCTCATGGTGATCCTCGCGGCGAGCCTACTGCACGCAGCAGCCGGACGCTGGTGGAGCCTGATGCTCCAGGTACACGATGAGGCCACCCTCATCTGTACGGACTTCGAGAGCCTCTTCCGCTCAGAGTTCGTCCCGACCACCCTCCGTGCGGTGCGCATCCAGGAGCTTCTTCAGCTGCGGCAGGGCAGCTTGACGGTCGCTCAGTACGCGGTGAGGTTCACCGATCTTTCTCGGTACTCGACAGACATGGTGCGTGACCCCTTCTTCCGGGCCCGGACCTTCGAGTAGGGTTTGAGACACGAGATCAGGGTATCGCTGATCTCCCTCAGCATCCCGACCTAGGCAGGAGTACTGGAGCGAGCCCTCCTGATCGAGAGCTTCCTGGCTGAGTCTACAGCGAGACCTACCGCAGGGCGGCAGATAGCGGGGTCTTCGGCAGCAGGTAGCCGACGGATGACTCAGGGTTCCAGGCAGACCAGGCCTTCCGGAAGACGACCCCGGGACACTGGCTCAGCGGTGCGGGGCACACAACATGGAGCCAGCCTTCTGAGAGGCAGACAGTGCTACGAGTGCGGCGGGCAGGGCCACATGGCTCGTGACTGCCCGACCCGTCGTACCGAGGGTCAGAAGACGGTGGAGGGACCACCCAGGCAGAGGCAGAGGGTCGACCGTGGTGGTCCGCAGGGAGGAGGCGGACGGGGCAGAGGAGCTGGCCGAGCAGCAGGTGGTGGGCGACGCTTTGAGGCTCTGCCACCACCACCACCAGGAGGCCCGCCCCGACCACAGGGAGCTGGTGGGAAGAGACAGGCTCAGCTCCAGGCAGCGGAGGCCTACGACCACGGTGCACCAGAGATGATTCGAGGTACGATCTGTGTCTATTCCACCCTTGCTGTAGTTCTGATAGACACAGGAGCGAGTCACTCTTTCATAGCCACTGCCCTTGTTCGGAGATCGGAGATTCCGACAGAGCCGTTGGCTCGATCCTTACGGCTAGATACTCCTACGGGAGAAGACTCGATGATTACGCACTGGTGCCGGTAGTGTGAGCTTACTCTAGGAGGTGAGAGCTTCGGCTGGGATCTTCTTGTAGCGGCTTCGAGGCCTTACGACGTCATCTTGGGCATGGATTGGTTATCTACGGTCCATGCTCAGATAGACTGCATTAGGCGCAAGGTGCGATGTGTACGCACCGACGGGAGCAGGTTCACCTTCACCGGCGAGAAGGGAGCCTTAGTAGCACAGGATGGACTCACGCAGAGGAGAGGTCAGCCCATCACTCATCAGTTGGCTAGCCTCATCCTGGGAGCAGTTGACGTGCGGAGTCCCAGTTTTCCTGCAGTGGTGGATCAGTACGCGGACGTCTTTCCCGACGACGTTCCAGGACTACCTCCTCGCAGAGAGGTAGACTTTTATATTGACCTGTACCCCGGGATAGCCCCGATATCCACTCCAGCATATCGGATGGCCCCCGCTGAGCTTCGAGAGCTGCGGGTACAGTTGGAGGACTTGCAGGGCAAGGGGTTCATCCGACCCAGTGTTTCGCCCTGGGCTTCCCCGATTTTGTTCGCCAAGAAGGCAGACGGGAGCTTGCGACTGTGTGTCGATTATCGTTGCCTGAATCAGGTGACAGTGAGGAACAAGTATCCGCTACCCAGGATTGATGACCTCTTCGATCAGCTCAAGGGAGCACGGTGGTTCTCGAAGATAGACCTCAGGTCAGGCTATCATCAGCTCAGAGTTCGAGACGAGGATGTGCAGAAGACGGCCTTTAGGTGTCGGTATGGCCACTATGAGTTCTTGGTTATGTCTTTCGGCGTGACCAACGCTCCAGCAGTGTTCATGAGCCTCATGAACAGGATCTTCCAGCCATACCTCGATCGATTTGTCATGGTCTTCATCGACGACATTTTGGTGTACTCGACGACGGAGGAGGAGCACGCCTACCACCTGTGTGTTGTACTAGACACACTCCGAGAGCACCAGATTTATGGAAAGCTCTCGAAGTGTCAGTTCTGGTTACGTGAGGTCCACTTCTTAGGGCACGTCATTTCTGAGGTGGGAGTTGCAGTGGATTCCGTGAAGATCGAGGCAGTGCTAGCTTGGGAGCCACCCAAGAGCGTGACAGAGGTGCGGAGTTTATTGGGCCTAGTCGGATACTATCGGAGATTTGTGTCAGACTTCTCCAGAGTTGAGGCCCCACTCTCAGCATTGACGAAGAAGGGTAAACCCTTCGTGTGGTCAGACAGATGTCAGTAGAGCTTCCAGGAGCTGAGGCAGAGGTTGACCAGCGCACCTATCTTGAGGTTTCCTGAGGAGGGAGTTGGATACGTAGTCTACTGCGACGCATCAGGGACCGGACTCAGGTGTGTCCTGATGCAAGAGCGGGCCGTGATTGCCTACGGATCATGTCAGTTGAGGCCTCATGAGCAGAACTACGCTACCCATGACTTGGAGTTGGCAGCAGTGGTCTTCGCCCTGAAGACATGGCGGCACTATCTGATGGGCGAGCGCTTCACAGTCTTTTCTGACCACCAGAGTCTCAGGTACATCTTCTCTCAGAAGGACTTGAACCTGAGACAGCGGCGATGGCTCGAGTTCCTCCAGGACTATGACTTTGAGATAGTCTATACTCCTGGGAAGGGGAACGTGGTGGCTGATGCCCTCAGCAGGAGGACGGGCATCCAGCTACTTGAGGAGGCGACAGAGCAGCTAGCCGCTTTGCAAATATCCTTCGTGGATAGAGACGGAGCAGCCTTCCTTCAGTCTCTCACAGTCTCTCCTCCACTTCTTCAGCGGGTCAGAGAGGCACAGCATGGGGACGTTGACTGTGAGACACGGCGTGCACAGATATCCTCGGGACAGGCACCTGATGGTTTCTCCCTTGGAGCAGAGCACGATGTCCTTTTAGGAGGACGTACCTTGGTACCAGTCGCTTTACGAGAGGAGGTGCTGAGAGCGTATCACACTTCTCCTTTGGCGGTACATCCTGGAGTGGCGAAGATGTACCAGGATCTCAGACGACAGCACTGGTGGCCGGGCATGAAGAAGGTTGTGGCAGAGTTCGTTTCACGATGCCTCACCTGCCAGCAGGTGAAGGCAGAGCATCAGGTACCAGCAGGCTTGGTACAACCCTTGGAGGTCCCGGAGTGGAAGTGGGACGGGATATCTATGGACTTCGTGACTGGACTTCCACGCACTTCCAGAGGTCACGATTCCATTTGGGTGATTGTTGACTGACTCACCAAGTCGGCACACTTCTTACCCATCCGAGAGCAGGGCTCAGTGGAGAGCTTGGGGCGTCTCTACGTTCAGGAGATTGTACGACTTCACGGTGTGCCATCGACTATCGTCTCCGATCGGGACACTTGTTTTACTTCCCGGCTTTGGAAGGGGTTGCAGGAGGCGTTCGGGACGCGACTACGTCTGAGCACCGCCTTTCACCCTCAGACGGATGGTCAGACGAAGAGGACCATTCAGACTCTCGAGGACATGCTCCGCGCATGTGTCCTCGACTTTGGTCGCAGCTGGGAGGACCACCTACCCTTGGTAGAGTTTGCGTACAACAACAACTACCACTCCACCATCGGGATGGCACCCTACGAGGCATTGTACGACAAACCTTGCAGATCTCCTTTGTGCTGGACAGACCCTGGAGAGTCAGCACTTGTGGGACCAGAGATGGTCTGGGCCACGACAGAGAAGGTCCAGGTCATCCAGGAGCGGATGAGGACAGCATAGAGCCGGCAGAAGTCATATGCTGACAGGAGGCGGAGGCCACTAGAGTTCGAGGATGGCGACCACGTCTTCTTTCGTGTCTCACCTCGACGTGGTTTGAGGAGATTTGGCCGAGGCGGCAAGTTGTCTCCACGCTTTATCGGACCCTTCCAGGTCCTCAGCAGGGTTGGCGAGGTGGCTTATCGTCTGGCTCTGCCACCTCAGTTGCACCGGGTGCACGACGTCTTCCACGTATCCCAGCTGAGGAGATACGTGCACGACCCGACGCACATCATTGACTATGGGGAGCTAGACGTGGATGATGGAGCGACTTTTGTGGAGGTCCCAGTGGAGATAGAGGATCGACAGGAGCGGGTCCTACGTGGGCGATCGATTCCTCTTGTGCTCATCAGATGGCAGCACGGGAACCTCCAGGAGAGCACTTGGGAGCGGGAGGCTCAGATGTGCGCTCAGTACCCACATTTGTTTCCCTAGTTTTTTATGTATCTTTACGGGGACGTAAAGTCCTGAGGTGGGAGTAACGTAAAGACCCGTAAATTTCAAGGAAATTTTTTTTCTTAATTTTCTTTGGAATTTTACAAGAGCGCAGTTTCTGACAGCACCTGATTCCGAGGCCCGGTGTGCCCGGAATCATTTTCCGAAGTTTGGCTCGGGTACGTTCAGTGAACGGACGAGCGGGTTTTTCTAACTTTTGAACCGGTGCCCGGAATCGAATTCTGAGGGCACCGATGAAATCGCAGCACCAGTATTCGCTTATAAACGCCTCTTACAGAGTTGCGTTTGCTCGGGTGTGGTTTTTAATTTTCGGGCTTAAAGTTAAGAAATAAAATAATTTTGCGACAACTTTATTTTATTTCACTTAAGCAGATTGGAAGCCACTTGAAGCCACTTAAAGGCGGCTTGAACTGAGTTGAACTGGATAGGATGCTATCCAGAAATATCCTACCCCCTTGGTAGGATATTTGTGAGGTGGGGCCCGCACGAGCCCCGCCGTTTCTTTCCGCTAAGAAACGCACCCGTGAAAACCTGTCTTAATGAAAGTCAACCGACGAGTTTTCTAAATTCTTAACAGACCATTTAATTGGGCGGTTTATTTCGTGAATTAAATGGCCTGTTTCTTTCGTTGAATTAATTCAACGAATTAATTCAATCGTTTCTTAACCTGTTTTCGTGTGTTGACATATTAATAAAATAAGACCAACCCAAAATCTTTTGAGAAGATTTGAGAGGATCCTTGTTTGTTCTTCTCCCTCGCGAAGAACGTGAAGAACACGAAGAACGCGAAGAACGCGAAGAACGCCGAACCCGGAAATCGACGACGCGACGCCTTGATCCGCATCGCCGACAACGTTCTTCTGCGACGTCTCTTCCTCCGCGACGGATCTTCGATCGGCTTCTTGAGGTAAGAGTCTCGGACCTTCCTTTTATCTCCTTCGTGGTTCTTAACCAAAAACACGGATTTAATTAATTAAATTAAATCTGCTGTTTCATGGTGCGTTGAGTTCGCCGACTCAACACCGGATTCCGCGACGACGCGACGCCTCCCCGCGACGACGCGACGATCCCTCTCTTCCGCGACAAGCTTTTATGCGAAGAATGCATGCGCGCGACGATCGACAAGGTAGGGATTTATTTTGGGAAATTACCCCTTTTTAATTATTCCCGTGAACGTTATTTGAAAATTAAAGAGCCGGTTTCAAATGAACAATTTTATTTTATTAAATTTGTCGGTTCATGTGTTGAAAAATTTCTCCCGGTTTTTTATCTCTAACGCGGAGGGTGCGGGCCAAACGAACACGGCCCGACGACCCTCCGCTGTTCTTCGTTTTGTGCGGATTTGACGGACGACGACGGAATGTGCCGCATCGGATGTTTGATGATCCCGCAGTAAAGAACGGATCCAGGGAGGAGCAACGGCGCAGACGGGAAGGAAAACGGGCCACCGGAGCGACGCCGGCGGCGCCCCGGCGTGCCGCCAGACGAGGCCGCCGCGGCTGAAGCCGCGGCGGCGGCGGCCAACAGACCCGCGGCCGCGCGGGTCCGGTTTGCCCAGGCGGGACGCGGCTCAGCCGCGTCCGCGGTTCGCCAGCGCGGCCCACGCGGGCCGCGACTTTCTCAGGCCGCGGGTCAGCGCCCGCGGCGCTCGGCCGCTCGGCCGGGCCGCGCCCTGGCCGGGCCGGACCGGTCCAACCGGGTCGGACCCGGGTCGGGTCGACCCGGTTCGGGCCGACCCAGGGGGGGTCGGGCCGGGTCGGCCCGGGCCCGTACCCCCCTTCTTCGGAAGTTTTCCTTCAAACGCCCGTAACTTGAGCTACGGGCCTCCAAACGACTCTCCGTCAGCGGAAACGCGATCCTTGGATCAAGACGGTCGTTTCGGTATATCGCACTCAAGGTTTCGAAATACTTTGAGTTCGGCCAGGTTGGTTCGTACACGAGACCAACCGGGCCCTCTGAGCGGAAACGCTCATATCTTGAGCTACGGACGTCCGATCGACGTGCCGTCAGCTTTGTTGATTTCCTCTAAGTGAGACGGATCTTTTGGCATACTCCGCCCGAGGTTTGGACGCAGGTGGAGTGCGGTCGGGTTGGTTTTGCCTTAAAAACCAACCGGGCCCCTGGGACGAAAATGCCAATATCTCTCAGACCGCGCGTCCGATTGACGCGCCGTCTGTGACGTTGAGTTCCTGTTGACTATACGGAACTTTTGGATACATCAACTTCGGACTTCGTGACAGTTGATGTATCAGCCTCTCGGCTCGTGGAGCGGACCCTCCCGAACGAGCTTGCTGTGTGCGGGAACCCTAGTGCTGGCTGCGACTGCTACTTCGACAGCGACGACCGTGCGGAGATCCTCAGTGGATTGCGGCAACGACTGTGCAGAGATCCTCTGTGTACTCCGACGACGACCGTGCAGAGATCCTCAGTGGACTGCGGCGACGACTGTGCAGAGATCCTCAGTGGACTGCGACGACTACTGCACTCAGCGATCCTACGTGGATCAGTGCTACAGGTCCTGCGTGGGCCCGGTCCTGTGTGGGCCCGATCCTGTGTGGGTCTGATCCTGTGTGGGTCAGCGTTCAGCGGTTCTGTGTGAGCCAGCGCCTACAGGTCCTGCGTGGGCCCGGTCCTGTGTGGGCCCGATCCTGTGTGGGTCCGATCCTGTGTGGGTCATTGCGGGGGTTAGTTACCTATCGATCCTTCGTGGGTCCGACGACTTAGATGGATCAGTGATCATCTTTATCGTCATTCGAAGAAGTATACCTGTGTGAGCTGAATCTTGTGTTTCTCTCCTTTGTGGATTGTGTTGAGCTATCCTGTGTGGATTTACTGTTTACTCTCCTTTGTGGATTGTGTTGTTCTATCCTGTGTGGGTATGCGTTTTGCTTTCCTGTGTGGACTGGGTTGTGCTAGGGCTCGGACGTTGGAGCCGATCGGGGAATTGATGACTTAGGTATATGTATGGGCATATACCTAAGCCGTGTCAGATGTTACTTCGTGATTGTATTTCTCTTCTTCGTGATTTATCCTTTGTGGATTTTGGGAGACCTTCGGGGGTCTCGGGGTCCCTACTGAGTAGCTTATACTCACCCCTGCACGGGCTATGCCCGCACTTCGTGGTGTTGGTTGCAGACGACGGACAGCGCTGATCGTGGAGGAGGCGTGCGGAGCAGGACAATACCTGGAGGTGGACCACTGGGCGGGACGTACTCGGAGCGGTTAGGTGGACCCGAGGAGCAGAGGAGGCTATCTGTACCCACCCTTCAGGTGGGACTTCCAGAGGACGGCTCGACGCTGCAGTTTTCCTTTCAGTTGCTGTTTTTCCTTTCAGTTGTACTTTACAGTTGGGCTTGTATTTCCGGCCCCTTTTACTTTCAGCACAGCTTGTACAGTTTTTAATTAGTGTTTACTTTTCTGCTTGCTTACTCTATGGTGCTTGTTTACTTTTCAAAGGCAATGCCTTCCCTTTTTGTTGGGATTTACGCCTTGGTGCTAGTCGCCAGCCCCTGGCCTATGGAAGGCGGGCTTGGGGTAGTCACGGCACGGGCCCCGAGGGCGGGTCGTGACAGTAAGCCTCAAGTTTCAATTTCCCTTAACCTGGACCTCCTTTTCAGGAGTAAGCCCCAGTCATAAGTTCCCTAATTTGGGAATCCTCCTTAGAAGTAAGCCTCAAGTTCCCTAATCTGGGAATCCTCCGTAGGAGTAAGCCCCAAGTCTTAATTTATTTTGATATGGGCTTCCTTCTCAGAAATAAAACCCAATCATAAGTCCCCTCTAATTTGGGCATCCTTCTTAGGATTAAGTCCTAAGTTAAGTTCCCAAATCTCTATAAAGCACATATACCTTTATGGACTCTATTCCCGGTCTTCTTCCCTGAAGTAAGTTTTGATCTTCGTCTATCTGGGCAGTCATACATACATAATCCCCACATCATTTCTTATGATTGCATATTTTTTGGCACAATCGTCAGGTTTTACTGATACCTCTTGTTTCTCACACCGAGCACGACTCATGTGAGCTTAGAGCGTAAAAGTAATTATGACATCTTTCTTTGGGCCATCAATCATGCATAAACTCTATATTTCTTCACTCTAACTACGTGGGTTCTGATTCCTTTTCTAACAAGGATACGTAGGTAGCCCATCTGCAGGTACGATCCCAACTCTGAAATAATTCATGTCTTTCTGAACGACAATAAACTTCAAGTACCCCACTGAGTGGATTTAAAATCAGTATGGTTATCATAATGACCAAGAGATTTCTATATAATGTGTTGAAGGATACCATTGACTAAGAATCTCTAATAAATACATATTATTCTCTATCGATGAAGAACCTCAAATATATATAAAATATTCTCTAAATCTCATACATATCAATCATTGATTGTTAGTTCTGAAGGAAAGCTCATTTTCATAATTGGTAAATTAATAAGGATTCGCGAACATAACTCAAATCTATAAGAGTGTCCTAGAGTAGACAATAATTCCCCCCAAAAGGGTGTGATGAGTCGGACCTCCCATCCTCTCAACCAATGCAAATTATTAAGCCCCATCGGTCCACAACTAATGAGAACCTACCTTTGGAATGTAGGTCCAAATGGATATAGAATCATTTGATGTTTCTGGTTCTATGAATAAACCCATTAGAAACCGATTGGAATGTTTGAACCTTAAACAAACAAGGTCATCCCCATTTCCAGAAGAAACTAAAATGGTGAACCTGACGTGAATCCTTAACCAAGATAAATGATGTTTTACCTATTTTTAGGCCCCTATTTAACTTAATGTGAGGGACAACAAAGAAATCAATAACATATGTGCTCATCCAAAATATATAGTGGCCGAACTTATCTTGATTATGTATTTTATATCAAACAAGAACTCTTTTCCAAGATATATCTACGTTACAGAAATGGATTCTCTAAAGTTCACACCTGTGAATGCCTCTGCTGCTACTTCTGCTGGATCCTTGTCTGCTCTGAGGACGACATCACCTACTCAGCATCTTCAACATTGGGTCTCAAATTCATTGGTTAAGGAATATTGTAAACATGGTACCATTCCAACTCTGGAGGCTGCTCGACAAGCCCTCTAAGTTAATAATTCACCCTGGTTTTTCAGATAGTGACGACCAGTGATCAAGAAACAGGTGGTGCCAACCACCGTCTCTAACCGTTTCGGGTAGTTATCCCCAGAACACAATCACCAGTCCCTCCCATATTATGGGGAGGTGAATGAGAAGGTCACTCAAGGCCTTAATTCAAGAAGACAGGAGTCCTTTCTGAGGGCTCCCATCAACAATCGCCACAAGACTCATGCGGCAGTGCACCCTCAACATGATGAGGGTATCACCTTTAGGGGTCCGACTCAAGTTCCTCAGACCCGAGTCCACAAGACGAACCGCCAAATCCGAAATCTGGTCAACGAGGAGTAGGTTCTTACTTCTCCCCCCTCCAGAGAAGTCAATCAAGACAAATTGATGGAAAATAATGAGTAGGCATATACACCCGTTTGTACTGATGTTACTGCACAGCAGACTCATCTGGAAGTAACACGCCAATTTCGCTAGGCAATTCCAGTGGAGTATTATAGGCAAGCATATACACCTGTTTATAATTCATCAACCAGTCAGCAGGCTCATTTGACTGCACCCAAAGAAGCTCGCCAATCTAATATGGTGGAAACTAATAAATAGGAACATACACCTATTTACAATCAACAATTTTGTCAGCAGTCTCGTCTGACAGTATTGAAGGAAATTAGTCAACCATACTTGATGAAGAATACACAGCATGCACATACACCTGACAATGTTCATCAAGCCTACCAACAGTATTTTTTGGTAGCACCCATAGAAGTCATTCGGAAAGCTACGATGAAAAATTTGGAGCAGACTCAACTTTCTGCCCCCACACATGAGTACTGTCAGAATTAACTGACAGGAAAAGGAGGGTAGGAGTAGGAATACACACCTAATCCAAGCACTAAATGTACGTATATTCCCATTCTGATAGCTGAAGTCACCAAGCACATTCTGAAAATGGTGAAAGATCAGAAGAAAATCCCTACTCATATTCTGGATGCCTATTAGAATATTATAACAACTTCAGCAGCATCACAGGGAAAGAAATACAAATTTTCCCCTATCAGTGGAGTGACACATCAACATATCACTCTAGAATAGATACACACCTTTGTCCCAGTCCAAGAGGGTTGTGGGGCATACTCCCCCATGTCATACAGACAATCAAGTCAGGCACATACACCTAATTTGAAAGGAGATAATCAGCCTAACCTAACCATTTCTCTTGAGCAGGCACATACACCTGCCCATAATAACCACTTTTGTCAACAAGTGGTTCCTAAAGTGATTAAGAAGACGTCTAAGAAAAATACCCATCCTGCACAATCAAGAAATCAAGATTCAATCTGTAATAAGTCCTTTCTTGATGCTGGAGTTCTTGATGCACTCAGACAATTATTTGTTGCAACTCAAGATTCTACTCTCTCATTTCCCAATAGTGGGAACAATAATTCTGAAGGTCTTCATCAGACACTTTCTCATGAAGGCTTGATTCATGAAAGTTCGGTCGATCTCGAAGTATCATCTTCAGATGAGATCCACGATAACCATCTGCATGACCAGAAGATAAAGGAGAAAAAGGTTTCATCTTTTGTTGTAACCCACCATGGTGGTCCTCCCCATGATGATGAATTTAGTTTTAAAATTCCTCTCCACAGTAGTAATTCGCATTTCCTGGAAAATTCTTCAAAGGACAATGCAGTAACGAGAAATCCCTCTTATCTTGAGGCACTTTCAAATGTAAATCTAGTCATGTCTGATGCTTTACCTCTAGCAGGTGAAATACTTTCTCAACCAGAAGATAGCCCAGGGTGTAGGTCATTATTTGAACCACCCCTGAGCCATTCATCTTCGATTTTGATAAATGAATTCTCTACCAATCTTGTTAAATCTGATGAAGCAACAAATAAGCACTAGCTTTGGTCTAATCAGGTAGAAGAATCTTCATCGAATGATAAGGAGGAAGTGCTGGATATGAGAAAACAATTGTCGAAAGGTGAAGTACCAGTCATGTTTTGGCCTTTGGCTGACTCTCATTATGATATTACAAAAATGATGATGGAAGATTATATTCATGACATTCGTCTCAACATGTGGAAAACTCTTTGTCACTTGAAAAAGAAAAAATTATCTTATGATGAATATGAAAATCATGTCAAGATAATAGAATGGTTACAATGCCAAATTGATTTGGCCCCTCTCTCAGTTTCCTGATATCCAAAGGTTGGAAATTAGAAGAGAGCCCTTCAAAATTCAAGCCTTGGCACACCAAAAATATTTTTCCAGTTAATTACCAATGCCCCATCTGGTATTCATATCAGGGGATGGGGTGTTCATGGAGCACTGCATTTCACTGTACTATCCAGTCAACAAAGTCCTCCAAAAATGGTCTCATGAAATGTTATTGACCATGGCCAGCCACAACCAATTGGTTTTGTGTGTAATTAAATGATTTCTCAGGAACAAGCCTCAACTAGTTCTTCCCAAAGTCAGACATACAAAGAACAAGTTGTTGAATTACTCTTGCATCAGGAAAATGAGAATATCTAACAAGATTCTCATTTATATCATGCACATAATCTAGTGACAGAAGTGTCAGAAATCATTCAACGGTCATTTGATCCAGGTGATTTGAGTGGATGTAGGTTGATGCATCCAGCCATTTTCTGGACTAAAGTCTTCAAAATCAGGAGAGATTTTAAGAAATTCTCAGATGTAGCAGCTCAGGAACCACCTCAGCTTTCCAGACTGGGGACTCTTTTAACCGAGCCCTTAGAATCAACAAATAGGATTTGAGGAATTGAGTAGGAATAGTATGAACAGACCCAGTCCACCGAACTGGGGACTTTTTCAAATCCTCAATCTCTTCCTCAGTGAAATTCAGTCTTCTCTCGATTAGGGAAGAAACCACAAGAGGAATGAAGAGCTGAATTATCAACAAATTACCTCCAAATTACGGTTCATCAAGAAGTTCCTAATAGATCAACTCAACAAAAGTCAATGTCTCATCAAGGACATGGGAGAAGACAGTATTTCAGAAATGACGATAGAAGGGATGCAATGCGTTAAGCATCAATAAATGTCATCCATACCATTGCTACTGATCCTCCAGAACATGAGGCTCACTCAGAGGTATCAGATGACGAAGTTCCTGCTCAAGAGGTTGTGCACACAGTAATAAATAAAGAAGGTGTGCGTACACGAAATCAAAGGCTTACCCAGAAATCTAGGTATTCCTTCAAATAACCAACTCCCCCCTCTCCAAAAGGTGTCTAATAAGGGGAAAGAGAAAAAATTAGGTTACATTCTACCCTTCCACTAGATAAGGCCAATCACTCTCACTAGAGAAAAGGTTCGCACAATAAGATGAAGAAATGAAGGAATTAAGGAGGTTGAATGTAGAACTACTTCAAGGTAGTCTTCCTCCTAAGCATGCTGGAGTCAGTCAGTCAAGGGAATTTGTTGTAGCTACTGAGATGGATCAAGAATATACTTCTTTACCAGTACACCCTCACAGATCTAATCCTATGGGTCATGCGCAATAATAACTGGTAGTGCTACCATCAGTTGTAGTACCATCCACTATACCTATCCAAGATCTAGTTATTGCACCTGCTCAGGTCCAAGATCAACCAGATGTTTCTCAAAAGATAATAACTACCATTGAGTCATTAACAGCTCAGTTGGAAGCTATTTAAGGAAAGCATGCACAAATTCAACCAGAAAAGAGAGATTACCCTGAATGGGTTGATGCAATTCCTCCCCCATCAAATTTTTCAAGTACCACATTCCCAATTTTTAATGGTTCGGGGGACCCAAAACAACACTTAACACATTTTGTTTCTTGTTGTGATCCTATGATGGGAACTCCTAAACAACTAGAAGTAGTTAAGATCAGGTGTTTTGTACAGTCATTACAAGGGCCTGCTTTTTTCTGGTATAAAAGCTTGAAATCCCGGTCAATTACCAGGTGGGAAGAACTCCGTCAACTCTTCCTTCTTCAATTTAGCTCAACATTTCCAAATACGACAGTTTTTGATATTACAAATTGTAAGAAAAGGGAAAATTAAAGAGTTTCGGATTTCATTGCTCGCTGGAAAGGATTAACATATTCCTTAAGCTTAGCACTCCCTCAAGAAGAATTGTTACCAATCTATGTGGAAAATTTGCGTGGTGAATTATGCACACTGTTGATCCCTGTGAAATAAACAGGAGGGTTTTGAGACCTTACTTCAATCTCTCAATAGATTTAAGACTCTCTTCCAAAGACTAAGGATAAAACTCGTGTAATTCCATCAGTTCCAGGAAGTAGAATGGGTAGAGCATATACTACTACAGTTACACTTAAACAAGCATCTATACCTGCTTCCACTTCAAAAACTTCATCTTATTGAAGGTCTCCACCTCCTGAGCATCAACAACAGAGGTCGTTTCATCAAGATGATCAAAGAGATCAAAGACAAAAACAATTTGAGGAGATAAAGAACAATGTTTCTTCTTTCCAAAATGAACAAGTTTCTGGTTACTTAATTTTGGCTCTGGAAAATAATTTCGTTCAGTTTCCAAGGCCTAAAAGGCCAAATAAGGACGGAGATGAAGACCTTCCCAATTATTTCCCATTTCATCAGATGTTGGGGCATCCCATTCAGGAGTGTTTTGTCTTCAAAGATCTCTTGCAAAAGATATTTGACTCAGGAAAAGTCAAACTGAAAGGTTCTTTAGCCCAGGTAGCATGTGTTACTGCTAAATATCCAGAGGAAGAAGGCGAGTGGCATGAATTCAAAAACACAAATGTGCAGAAATATGATGGTTGGATGGTCAGGAAAACGATCAACCGAACTCATTCCATTTTACGAACACAATTGAAGAAACCAATTGTGTCTTCTTCTATAAATGCCACAACAAAACCCCCTTCATCCGAAGGAAAATCCTCCATGAAGCGGCATAATTCAAAGAAAGAAGAGTAGTCAGAAGAAGATGAGCTCGTGTCAAATCCCAAGTTGTCTTTGACTCTGGAAGATTTTATGCCATCTACTTCAAAGCCACAGGCACCGCCCCACCAAATGGCATAGCCTAAACTGGATAATCAGGCAGAGTCTTCATCAGATGAAGAGTTGATCTTTGGTTCTGTTAACATGATTCATTTAACGGACCCCTCCTCCCAAGCTTGAGCCAAAGTGGGAAGGACCTTACTCAATATATAAGGTCTACTCCAATAGAGCTTATTCTTTAATATCAATGGATGGAGAACTCATCACGACTCCAACCAATGCAAAATTCTTGAAGAAGTATTTTGTGTAACACAAATACACGTTCATCCAACATGACGTTAAACTGTGTTTTCCTAGCTACATGACGCTAAACTGTGCAACACGGGTCCATGAATATGACCTTAAACTACTTTCATACAATATGACGTTAAACTGTGTTGTCCTTACTGCATGACATTAAACTACATAGTCCCTCTTTCATCCTTTCTATATGACGTTAAACTATACAACCCCTCTTTTGTCCTTACTGCATGACATTAAACTACATAGTCCCCCCTAAGTCCTTACTGCAAGACTTTAAACTGCACAGTCCCTCTTTCGTCCAACATGATGTTAAACTGTGGCCTGTCCCTTATGTCCTACATGACATTAAACTGTGCATCGTTAGGGTTGTTGCTACCTCTTTTTTCTCACATCGATTATGACTCACGTGATCTTAGATTAAACTTCAACCATAACACCCTCTTTGGGACTCTAATCATGCGTAAACCCCAACACCATCTTCGGGTTGTCCTCAAGTACAACTTGATCACCAATTCATTCTTCAATCGAACTATGAAGACTTTGATCCTTGCCTTCTAGGCTGGGTACGTAGGCAACCTCCTAAGGTTCAAGCCCAAAACCAACATCTTCACATCGATTCACCTCCATATCATACGATGTTAATCCGTGAACCCCAAAACCAATATCTTCACATTGGTTCACCAGTATTTGACACCCTCACCTGAGAGGGAATAATTATTGACATTGATATCTAATCATGTCATATTCCAAGGACTACATGCATACATGGAAATGCCCGAACCTTTAATCTTGGATCAAACCATCATTTCACTAAAGCCCCCTTTCACCCTTCATTTGTACAAACCAAATCTGTATAGAGGGTATTTCAAGAACTACTTATGGCTTGATTCCCATCCTTATGGGATACGTAGGAATGTTCGAGAATCCCTCGAATCCAGCCCCAAGTCTTTAGGCCTAACCCCAAATTCCACTTTCAGTCCCTTGACTGAAAATTCCCCCTGTGAAAACATGAATGTGGTATGAAAACCTTAGTCTTCATTCACATCAGGTTTATAAAACACATAATCTTTATTCCTTATTATGCTCCGAGCTCTATGACACTAAAATAAGATCTCCTACACTCTCGTACCACATGACGTTAAACTGTATTTCAAGAACTACATTTGGCTCGATTCTCATTCTAATGAGATATGTAGTGAAGTCCAGCATTTCAATTCAGGACCCATCCACGACATGATTATGGTCAACATTAGTTTATGTATCTCCTTCATGCATTGGAAAATACCCATTTTCCATGTGTCATACTCCTAACCTTAAATTCTTCCAGATCTCCATAACCCTTTTCTTGACTTATGGTCACAAAATGTCTGATCCCTGGGAATTATTTTTTCCTGAATATACAGCTTGTTCCCTTAGGCAGCCTTGCCTAAGTCATCCACATAATGGACCTGTCAGCCAAAAAATGCTATTATTTGACTATAAAGCCAATTCCCTTAAGTGGCCCTACATAATTCAACCCCCTAACGGGTTTGTCAAATAGTGGTAATTTCATTATTAGGAGAAAACCCACTTTTTTCCTTATTGGTCTTAAACGACAATATGTAGGGATCCATGAAAAAAATAGTCATCCTTAACATATTTTTCCCATACTCTTTTTCATGATCTGAAAGTATTTTAAGTCTATGGTTTATATTTCCCTTCCCTATGTTTGGGTCATACCTTCGTAGGAGTGACATTCATCCAATTATTTTAACTTCTTAATTGGGAATATCCTCTCCATATTCAAGTACCTATCTCCATATAGAAAACTCTATTCTTTGGAAAATTTGAATCCTCATAAACTTCCACTGGCTTTTTTAGCAGTAGGAAAGTAAAATTTCTGAGAGTTCTTTTACCTGACTATGTAGCATGTGCCCCTAGGTGGCCTTGCATAAGTAGTCTAAATAATGTACCTATCATCCAAAAGATGCTATTATTTGTCTATGCAGCCAATTCCCTTAAGTGGCCCTACATAATTCAACCCCCTAATGAGTTTGTTAAATAGTGGTAACTTCATTCTTAGGAAATACTTCTTCTAATGACTTTTATCCCTTTTTTCATATCATTCCTCAGATTCAAAATTTCATAAGTCATATTTTACATGTTTTCCCCCATACTTGAATATGGTAATATATTTTCAGATAAATTATCAAGGAACTGAGTCAATTTTAATCCATTCGGTCAAAGCTATTCGACCTTAAACATTATCCTTTTTATGTATAATGTGCATGACTTTAAACTGCCCACAAAAGACAAGGGAACTATGAACAAAAGTCAAGTCCCGGCTCACTAAACATAAATTTTGTATGATTTAGGTAATATTGAGAAATAAAAAGATTCAATGTTTGTAGGATTATTTTTTATAGTCCTAGAAAAAATCAAACTATGCTTACTAGGACAATTGTCTTAGGTAAAATTAATTAAATAAAGTAGCAAGAGAATGCATGAACAAATGATTAAAGATGAAAGTTTTTTTCATTGATGCACAAGAGTTAGAAGGAAATCCACATACTTTAGTCTCTCCTCTTTTCCAAGAATTACAAGAGTCTTTCAATATAACTCTTCATTTGATTTACGGAATCCTGAGATTCATCAGCAGCCACTTGAAGTTCATGCACTCGACCAGCTTCACTCTTTTCAGCTTAATGATGTGCTTTCTTAGCATCTATGATGACTTCATACCATTTTTTTGAACTCCTTATAGTGAATTGTTAAGATGGTTAAGTTCCCCAATAACAACATCTAACTGTTTCTAAAGGTGCATCTACTGGACAACTTTCCCCTTGATCTTATGCTTCAGCTCCTTCAACTTTTCAGCATGATCAGCCTCAGCTCGGGACACCGCAGCCTCAAATTCACTGAAATTAGTCAATATCCTCACTATGGTCAGGTCTAGATGGTACCTCTGCTCCTGATCCCTCCTTAAAATGACTTGTTTTACCACGGTATGGATCTCTTGATACCCAAAATTTCCAAGTCCCAACATGAAAAATATGGATAACAATCGCAGGATCTTCGAAGACAACTCTTCAAGAGGCACTTCAAATATGATCTTCCATATGTTCCGCCATGCCGTGAGATGTGAGAATTGGAGTGCATTTTGTACCTCAGGGTCTGATTCATCATCACTATCATAGGGGGGAATATAGTATGGGATTAATGCACTAAAAGAAGTTACATGTTCTTCTCTTTCCCCCTGACCCTTGTTACTTCACTTTCTACTCCCGTTGGTGAAAAGGCTGAGGCTTCACCTCCAGATCTTGCCACTAAAATTGACGGACCTACATAGTCAATTGAATGTTTTGGTTAGTTTCAAATTATAACAAAATTTTATTAATCTATCTTGCAAATTAAGTGTGGCCACAAATATTATTATCTCTTACCCAACGGTAGATCAGTAACATGAGAAGGCTCCCCCCCCCGTCTTTCCTAGCTTCAACATAATTTTCAGGATGGGTTTCAGGAAGCTCTTCCGGGTTAAGCTCCACTTGATCTAGAGTCTCTACAATAATAGGGTTGTCTCTACCCCCTTCAGGCATTGGTATTTCAGCAACTTTCTTATATGGGACTGCACATTTTAACCAATTTTGTTTAGAGATGTAATAATAAATTTTTTTAACAGGACGAAGGATAACAATCACGTCCAAAATATTCTAAATTACGTGGTAATTTAACATGATCTAAAATGTTTTCAAAATATGCGCCAAGTTTCATCATTTGATCCAGTGATATCTCAGATTTCTGGTTATTCTCACCAGTGGGAGCATTCGATATGTCTTCTTGACGACCCTCATCCTATGGCCTCTGACCTCGGACAGTTTCTTCAAAGAAATTTACAGCATCATTTGCAGTGGCCGCCAAATGTTCTTGTGTAGGTGTTGAACCAAAAGTATCACAGAATGGAAGTCAGTTGATGTTTTCATTCAACATTCTATGAATTATTGTTAATTTACTAGAAGCAGTCTCTTGTCTCCTTGTAGCAGCAATAGGAGTAGTACCGGGAACAGACACTGGATCTTCTTCAGGAGCAGCCAAGTCAGCATTAATTTGTGACTGTTCACCAGCACCCTCCATTGTCCTCAGAGGAGGGTCAATCCTCTCCCTCAAAGGGGAAATTGAAGAAGCCCCTGAAATCCTAAGAAATATGAGAAATATTTTCATGAGTTAGGATTCATGACTATCTGAAGGACTTACCACTACTAATGAAGTGTTTAGTTGTGGACTTCTTCCTTCGATG
Source organism: Viscum album (assembly GCA_963277665.1). NCBI lineage: Eukaryota > Viridiplantae > Streptophyta > Magnoliopsida > Santalales > Viscaceae > Viscum > Viscum album. Next base: position 1,011,944,355 of record OY728127.1, on the reverse strand, counting down.
TCTTTGCTTATTTGTATTTTTGGGTGTGTTGACATCATCATATCCAAATATAGGTATTGGAGACTGAAAATCCATTTCTAACTTCGCATCCATGGCTTGGTGGCCTGGAGATACTTCTCCAGGCTCACGAGGAGATTCAGTAGCTCTGATGGCAGTACCACCATGGATATACTGTGGTGAAGGCATCTCAGTAGTTCCTTTCTTTACAAGCTAAAAAATGAAGAAAGTAATTTCCTTGAGTAACAAAGCTTTAACTGGAATCAAGCTGCAAAGAAAATAAGGAAAGCGACTTACATCTTCAGGAGCCACGTAATTATGCCACTCCTCATCTCTGGAAGCACCAGTCCCCTCAGTGGTGCCACAATCCATCATTTCCTTCACCTGATTAGTGATAGGAATGGCTTCATTAGTGGCATATATGAGCATCTCCAACTCTCTGATGCAAGACCGAACTTCATCGGGGTTATCCTTGAAACAGATATCAGTAGAAGCCCGAAGATTCCATACTCCAGGGATGTGTATCCCTTCGCATAAGTCCATCCAGGCGGTTTCAGCATCGCAATATAATCTTCTCCATGTCTGGACAGCCTCTGTTTGTAGATATTCATCATGTGCATCAGAAGGCTGTGAAGAAGGTCCTACAATCTTGGAATTCAAATTCTTCTCAGCTCCTGCAATCACAGATAAAGGATAAGAAGATAAAACTTGTTGCTCCATAAAATAATGGCGATTAAATTGACTCAATGATATAACTCACTAGGAGTTGATGGAGTAGGTCTCTTAACTCTGGCTAGAAGATTATATCTAGCATGAGGCAGCTTTGAAGCATGTCGTGCCTCATCATCCCCATCCTGGGAATCCGGTGAATTAGACCCAAGTGAGGAATCCGGTGAATCAGCTTTGGGTGTGGAAGAGTCACCTTCCAGACGAAGGGTTTATTTCTCGACAGTTCTCTTCTTTTTCCCCACCCGAGGAACCAGCTAATTTAATACCCCTTCAGGGTATGATGATACCCAGTTCTCGGCATACCATGTAGTCAAGTGACTCACCGCTTTAGCAACTAGTAGATCAAACATCGCCCTGGTCTTCTCCATAGCTGTCAACAACCATAGTTGTCGGGCAACCATAAGATGCTGCTCTGACCTTACATGGCCAGGAGGGGATACAACAATCTGTTTTAGACACTTGAATTTGCGTTCAAATCTATATAGAGCATAGGCCTCGCATATAATCTCTCTGTCAATCCTGGTGGCCAATACACCATCTCTGCAAGCCAGCATGTATAACCTCAATTCTAGGCTGGTTGTTCCATCATCAACAAATCGCCCTATTGGAGGGTTTCCATAAAGAAAGAAATGGAATTCCTTGAACATGCTCAGCCTCGCCTTCATATCAAAGGAGTTGAGGGATAACGGAAAAATTCCAGAATATGCCTGCACTGATGGCCTGAAAGAACTTCCAGGAACCTATACTCCACTCTATACAACGTATGTCCTGAAGTGAGTAGCGATCCATCCCCACAAAACTTAGAATGGTCCCACTATTCTCAAAGGAGACTTACCCATAAATACATGGAGTAAGCTCCTGTGAATATTCTCCAAAATGGGGGTGGCCAACCCAACCATTTTCCTCTCAGCCAACTTGGCTGCAACAAAAAAGGTCCCTGACCTGACAGCTCCCTTCGAATCCCTAACTGGCATAATATAATCACTCATCCACAAGGATAATAAGCCCTCTAGACGGGTCTTCTATGGGATTCTCTGATTCACTTCATACCCCCACTTATCAAATTCTCCTGCTTTCAGGGTCAGCCAGAATGTGCCAAGAGCACCCCACTTCTCTGTTCTGGGGCAGTTGTTTGGACGAGTACAAGTGTGCCCCTTCTCCGTCTTCTGGATAAGAAACATATCCATCCACTCCTCTGTATGAATATCCTTTCTATAATGAGTTTTGGAGGTCTTTGAATTCTTGAGATTGTGGAAAATTTTCAATAATTCTCAAGCCAAAGTCGGATTCTTCTCCGAATCATTCCAAGTCTCCTTGGGGGAATGAATACATCATACATATCGCCTAAAATTGGAACCCCCGAGATCTTGTATACATCCCACAAAATGATTCCTAAAACTCCATGAGTCAGATGGAAAGAATTGGTTTCTGGGCTCTAGTGGCTGATTAACTCTAGCACAAAGTCATCATTCCTGTAAACATATGTCTTCCCAACCCAAACAACTTCATATATTTCAGCTCCTTTCATATCCTCGACAAACTCTGCACAGGTTTTTCACACCCAATATTCCCACATCCAAGTTGGCTTCACACCTCCTCTAGGAAAAAAGTCCCAACACTTCTTCCAGCCTTTGGATTGATCCATCTGAGAGTTTCAGAAGATTGAGGGATAACATTGCAGTTGCAGCTCAGGTTTGTGAGGTTTCAGATCTGAGGAACATGGGCTATGATGCATTATAAATGCCTCCTCCACTGTTCTAGCATTTACAAACATTCCTCCAACTGATAGATTTGATGAATAAAATTTGGTGTAAGTTTGAAACCAAGAATGAAAAAGATAGTTCTTTGCATCTGGAATATTGACTCCTTGCAGATGACCATGCCCGTAAAGAGGCAGTTAAATACTTTTTGGGAAATTAAGATGATACTTATTCAAGTACATGGACAGATCTGGGAGAGTGCTATCACAGATATTATAATATTCATGGATAATGATGTTCATCATATCATCAATCTTCTTGCAAGCCAGCTCATCAGCTATTCCAATTCTTCTGCCTTTTTCAAAAAAGGACTAGTGAACCTAATGGATAAGTACTAAGTATGATGAAACCCTTTCCCTCTAAATACTTTAGCTACCTCTTGATCTCCTGGAACTCCATCGTAGTTATCCTGTATAGAGGAATGGATACTGGTGTAGCTAATGGAAATAGTTTGATAGAGAACTCTACCTTTCTCACCAGAGGTACACCTTAAAATTTGTTTGAAACAAAACTCCTTGAAATGATCAACCATTGGAGAGAAATCCATATGACGTGTTCCCTAGAAATCCAGATATAAACTCATAATATAGGCTATCATCCCACCCAAACCACAATGATTAGGTCAAGTTGGGATCTCCTAGACATCCCATTCACCATTGTGTAAAAATGATCCACCCTTTGGTGATGTAAAAATCACCATATGGTAATAGAAATGAACAAATTTCTCAAAGGAAACTTACCATTCCATACCAATAATGAAATAAAAACGAATCATCTATAGGTAATATATATCCCATGAGAAGTGACACCCAAAAACCTCAAGGGGGAACCCCTTTCACTGACATAGACCTTCTGTTTTAATCCCTAACAAAGTTTCTAATGTCATGACGTCATTGAAAGAAAAAACATAGAGCCCAAGGCTCTCTATGATGGACACAAATTTGAAAATATGTGAATCCCCTATATAAAAAAGTGTAGAAGCTAAAATGAAGGTGGATATAATTGTACATTTGAGAGTAGAGGTTCTGATATCTTGAACATGGTGAGTCTATTTCACTGTATAATTCTATATTGTACTACATCCATGTGACACTACCTAGTTACTTTAACCTGATCCACCCTACTCTCACTGAGAACCCAGGGTCTGGCTACCACATTCATGATCTTAACCTTGGACAGAACAACATAATGCCTTCTGGTTCCCTAATTGGTGAGAATCGGTTGACCCTACTCCTGAATGTGGAGTTGTTGCAGACCCTCTCTCACTAGTTGCTGGTGGAAATGTCCTATATAAGAGTTGTAGATGACCCATATTACCTCAAGATCGGTACTCGACTAGGTCCTATGGACACTATAGCCTCATATTCCTTGGCCTACCACACTTTTATCACCTCACTTAGATACTGGATGATATGTTCTAACTACTCACATCACTGTAAGGAAACTCCATACGACACTTCCTATTGTCGGTCGAGACAATACTAGATCTATGTACCAAACCACCCTAGCTTGCACCTCTAGATTCTCCTAAGTTATGCTCAGTGTTCAGTGCCTGACTCACTATAGTAGAAACAATAGTCAACCTAAAGATGTTTAACTATGATCATATTTCAAACCTAAGATCATCCACAAACTGCATAGCCTTTGATAAATCATCACCCATCATAATAGGTGTGAATAATTGAAGCTTTGTAAAACGGGCCGAGTAGTCCATCAATAATAATTCCCCTACTCCAAATGCATAAAATCCTAGGCTTTATCATCTCTCAGTGTCTCAGGAATGTAATAGATATATAAGAATATGTGAAAGTCTCTGCATTCCATATTTTGATGATGCCCTGCCTGAGTAATCATATCCCACCATCTCTTGGCGGAATCACACAACATATACATTGTGAGCTTTACACTCCCCTCTATAGGTGTCTATAAATGCTTATAGATCGAAGGCATGAACTGTAGCCATGACTCTACATCCTGAAGCCCTATATCCCCTAACAATTAGGCGTATGTTTCTGTTGGAACACCCATTTCAGCTTAGCCATAGATGTTGCAGGCTATGGTTCTCCCTGAACAGTTTGCATGAACCTTATAAAACCTTCATAGAATTGTGAATCTGCATCGGCATATGTTATAAAAACTGGTGCTACACTAGTCATAACTAGAGGATCTAATGGTAACACATGGCCTTTCACCACTAGGGTGTGATCGTCACCACCCTCCTGGAGTACAGTTGGAGGTCGTCGTGGTGCCATGACTGTACAAGGTCAAGAACACGCCTTAGTTCTAGATCAATTTCAATGTTTCAGCTCAAGAGCACAGACCAAAATAGGATAGTTCAAAACCTTCCTCTAAGAATTAACCCCTCTTCCTGCCCCATGGGTCAGGTCTAGGTGTAAAAAAAATGAGAAACACTATCGTAATCCCACTACTAAGGTCAAGTCTGGTCGAGTTCTCTACCGAAAGCAATTTCAGTTCACTCTATTTCCACATTTATTCAATGTTTTAAGCTAATTCCACATTCCATACTAGAATTGGAACTCATTTCAAGATTATTACATTCCTTTATAAAAAGTTAACCAATGGTATGCTGAATTCCAACCCATGGGGGGCCATATTCCTTGCGAATCAAAGCCTGTCATGCCAGTATAACACATCATAACATAGTTCAATATAATGCTAAAGCATGATCCACCAAATTTTGATCCAATTATAACCACAACACATACTAATATACCTATCACAATAGTAATAATATCTATCACGATACTTTCACAACATCTTGCAATCAGTAATGCTCATAAATGGCATAGAATGAATGAATGGCATGTGATTCTAACAAATTCCTATATGATACATGAGATGGAATGACCTCATCTCATCAGGTTACAACACAATATAACCAATAATAGTATCAATAATAATATCATAATACAATTTTTTCACCCAACATTGAAATCGAATCAACCATAATAGATCAAAATAGAAAATTCACAATTCAATTTGAGGCAATTTGGATTTTCCCTATACACGGGGTAACTACTCTTGGGTACAACTTATGAACAAATCCCAATTCCTTCCTATCATAGTCAATTGGCTCCAAACAGTAAATAAAACCAAAAAAACCTTCCTCAGATACAACTTTGTAAATTCCCAAGTCTGGATGCCACCTAATAGTGCTCCAAGCCCTGTTGGCCACATGGCCTCAAGAACAACTCCCTAAATACTAGAGGTTTCTAACTAGTAGCAAGGGCCAAGTTGATGATAGTGGGGAGACTATAACCTCATTGGCATAGTTTAACATAGTGTAATAACATATAGATAGCGGAAGCAGTAATACCATACAATAGAAGTAAACAATGGAAGACTGATAATACAGATAACCATGTGTCATATCATATAGAAAACAGTTCATGTCACATGTTTCTAAGAAAAATTCCAAAACATGTTATGTTGAAGTCTTATACAATACATTACACAAAAGGTACAGAAGAACAAAATTAATATCGGAAGTGTCTCAAGCCTCTACATGGTCCCATGCTCTCCTATTCCTAGGCAGCATATCAAGTACCAGAAAGAGGGTGCTCTCCCTTATCTACACCTATGAACATATAGTCTATTTGGGCCCAAAGCATAACCCAAATAGGTTGTGAGACTAAATCCTAGTTGGAAACCACCCAAGGTCTATTCCCATCTAAAAGTGAGTATATATAACAGGAAGTGTATAATAGTGAAAGTAATAATCTAGGAAGTACTCTAAAAGTAAACAGTCCTACATGCACTGGTTTTCATTTATATTCTATTAACAACTCAATTAAATTAATTTTTATATATCTCAAGATCCATCCTAAGGCTGATGATCACCCGTGTAGCATTAAACACAATACATTCCTCATAAGGCTATCTAACCAATTATAAGAGAAGACTAAATCCAAGATCGTACTTTAGATTGGTAGACTCAACATAAGTAACTTCAATATGAAATTATACCCTGATCCCATCGATGACATTCCAAACTGGAATTCAAGTATCACTCCAGGTGATATTCCACCAACACCCTATAAGCCCATCCCGGAAAGCCTCTCAAGGACCCGATATCACTCTATGTGTGGTATAAGTCCATGTTGACTGAGCCTGACTGTGGTGGTCCTATAGGGATCCCCAAGTATCACTCATGACATTATCCATGCCTCTAAATCCCATCCATGGAATCCTATAAGATCCCTAATTCACTTGGAATTTAGTACATATCCTCTATGACCCCATCCATAGCGTCCATGGCTTACTCACTTCTTAATATTTATTAATAATCCCATTGAGCCCATCCAAGGCATTCAAGAGAATCCAAGGTTCACTCAAGAAACCAAAGTAAAATAGACATATAATTCTAATCATGACATTCTATTATAATCCATATTTCACCCAAAGATATTTACCATTTAACCGCAACAGGTTCATCAAACAATTCCATTATACATGATAGTTTCAACATCAAAAACATCTAGCATTCATTTTACCACTAAGGGTGTCTCAACTAGGACCAACCATAAAGTATAGTCTTATAATTAATCACATGGTTACATTAAAAAGAACAAAAATATCATGAAATGTAAACCATTACAAGGCATTAACATAACCTAACTCATGTGGGTAGGTTCTTAGTTGGAACTAAATAGCCCAATCATGCTTTACCAAGAACAGACATAACATGGGTCAAAGTGGAAATTCATCTATACCATACCCTTATCCAATTATAATACCATCAAAAAACATAGAAACTTAATTTAATAATAAAATTCATTTTAAATTACCCAAAAAAGGGACTCAAGGCATACCTCATAGGTACCCTTGGTCAAACTTCCATAAATTGTCAAACTGAACACTCACCCAAGGGGTGGCCCTTAATTCATGAAAACAACCCATCACATGATTTGAAACACCTATTCAATTACCTAAAAGATAGGTAACAACATGATCAATTTTTAAATCAATGATACACCCCAAAAATGGGCACGTGACACTCCGACATATATAAGATGCTTGACATTCAACAAAAATCACAAGGCCACCTACCTTATAATCGTTCTAGATAGCTCGCCCAGTTTTAAGATCTGATTCTCCCTAGTTTTGGAAAAGTTTAAGAACAAATGAAGAATGTGATATTAGGGAATATGATCCTAAATCCAAATAGAACAATTAATAATCAGAAGAATAGAATATGGATAAAAATGAATCGAGGCATTACCGTTGCAGATCTTTAAAGATGAATGGCGATCGAAATGGACAACGGATGGTGCGAGGATCTATAATCCTACCTTATAAAAATAGGATAGCACCAATGCATGAGGGATATACTATTCATGAAATAGAAACCAAATAAAATGTTAATAAAATATTTTATTTTAATTAAAATATATAAAAAAACAAATCCACCAGGGTCACACAGTTTCTACGCACGGTTTCCCAAATCGTGCAGAAACCATGTGAGTATCACTATAAGTCTTGGGAATAGTGCATGGTTACCCCCACACTATTTTAAAAACCATGAGATAACCATGTGAACACCATTTTCAAGATCTTCTTAAAACTACAGACCTATCCGCATGGCCGTGAAACCTGACTTGCAGGTTTTCTCGTAACTGTGTAGTCTTCTATTTTCACCCAAAACTTGGGTTCTAGGGTTCAAAAGAGCCCTAAAAACCTCATAGGCCAATATGACCTCATCATTCATCCATAATAGGACATTTTAAAAGAAATTAAACAGATAAAGAAAGGAAAAATCAGGATCCAAAACTCAAAGGAGAACTAGGTTCTTACAAAGCATGAGTTACATTAAAAGATTTTATTTGGATACAAATTGATTTTTAAATATAAATCACCTAGAACATTTCTGGAGAAAGATAAATTTTCTTTAAAAATAAATTTTTAAAACTAAAAATTCATAAAATATTTTTTAAATATTTTTATTTTAAAATAACCTTCAAAAAATATAATATATTCTTTAACAAGAATTTAAAACATTTATTCAGGAAAATAATATTTCCTCTTTGGAAAAAAAATTAAAAACATAAAACATTTTAAAATTGTATTTTTTAAATTGACCTTATAGAATTATAAAGGAATATTAAATCTAAATTATGTTTAAAATTTTAGGAAATTTTACTCATGTCTTTCACATTAGAACAAACATTCCTTTCACATTTGTGATAAAATCCAAATGGGAATTGTTTAGAGAATGTCATAAAGATTCCTTTAAATTTTTTTATAAAAAAGTAAAACATGGATGAAATTTTATTTAATAAATCACTTGAATTATGGTATAAAAAAATTACAAAATGATTAGAAAACATGGGTTTGGAAGAAAAAATTGTTTTTAACCAAAGAGAGAAAAAAATATGATTATTATTAAAAAAATATTTTGAACTCTTGAGTTCATAAAGGGTGGAAAACGAAGGGAAAACATGTATTATTATTAAATAATAATATGAGAATAAAATTAATTATTTTATTCAGATATTTATCATTATATTTTATGATCAAAAACACAATTATAAACAATCCTGATAAAGGATGAGATTGTAATTTTTTACCACTTTGGTAACATTGAATTGTAATCTCAATTAAGGAATAAAATTAAATGAAACATAAAATATAATAAAAATAAATAAATTCATGATATGAAAATTAAATGGTTCTATATAAACACCTTATAAAATATGATAGGTTCATAACATAACATATGTCTCAAGGAAGGAAAATCGAGACCAAAATCCCTTACTGATTTGGTAACTTTTGAACCATAAACCCCATGAAAGAGAAATCATAAAATGGATATGTAAATATCGATAATTTTCATGAGAATATTCATAAATTAAATTAATCAGTATTTATATACATCACATAAAACAAATATGTGGTGAATATGGCATGTGTCTACCAAAAACAAAAGTGAGATAGAAATCCCTTACCTTAATTATTGACATCCTTTGTATACATTAAATCCTCCTGTATAATAAATAAACGTTTATTATAAATATATTAAAACCACATAATAATATATATCATACCATATATGATTTCCTTATGATCTTTTATTAACTAATAATTAATAATTCCATGTTAATGTTGCGTTTCGAGCAATAACTGCTTTGTTTTCCGTGTTTGTTTTGATTTGTTATTTTTGATCCACATACGTTGATCATGGTTCCATAATATTCAGAATTTTTACCATGATATAAATGTAATATATATTCATTATACATGTATTTTGAGTGATCCATAAAATTTAGAGATAGAAAATAAAATACACCATTCATTGAGATGGTAGGTGGTACGTACGCATGATCACTATTTCTATTTTCTCAGAGGATTGAAATAAATAAAGGTAAATAATATATTAAAATTACATATTTTTTTCTTTTCTATCATATATGTTCATTAAACCCATCCTTATTACCTTTCATGTAATGCATGAATGAATTTTTTCACTTCACAAGGAGGTAGTTTTTCGTACACACGAATGAAATTATCATATTCCCAATGAATGGAAAGTAAGATGTTGCATGTGATATAAAGATTCTAAAAGGATAATAATATCATAAATATCATATATAGACATGTAGCATCTCTGGTTTGATTAGCCACCCAAATAGTGCTATCAGGTCGGGTGCCACTGGACTTAGGCACACCTCCGCGTACGCCAAAACTTTTCGACTAGCAGTGAGGGTGTAATAAGGGTAATAGTGGGGAACTATACCCTCAAGTGATGATAATATAATGGTATAAGTATAATTATAACATGAAGATAAAATAAAGGCTTAACAGACACGAACCCTACCCCCCAATTGTGGAAGAACATTCAAAATTAGGTTATAGTGGAATCATAATAAAAAACATTAGTAACAAAAATAAATAAACAATCCAACAATTCCATGTTTTCCATGTTTTCCTACTAACAAAGCATGAATCCAATACAAGTCATACAATACAATTTCCTTAAAATGGGTCACCAATGGATGACAATAATATATACATATATCATAACCATATTGAAATAGAAACTGAAAATAAAATAGAAACTTAAGCTAAGATATAAACCTTAAGGAACCATTCTATAAATCAAAGACAACTCAATTAAGATCCATCTCTAGATCCCAAACTCTTACTAAAACATACAAGAATAAATTCTACATGCGCACCGAAGGGACTGTGTTGGGTGTGATAATGAGTCATAGTAGGATACCACTAACATGTGCATACCCAACATTGGTATTTAAGAATGTGTCTAATATAAAATTAAGTAAATTTAATAGGTCATGTAATTTAATTAAATACAAGAAACCATGGTGCTCAATAGCTACCAAGAAGCTATCACCTACTTTTTCCAATATCAAGATCACTAAAGAGGAGAGGATGCTTGTCCCATGGTCCAAGGTATCCCCTAAGGTCAAATATACCTGGTTAACCATCAGGTTCTACCTCCAAATCATTGACTAGACACGTCATTCCAACTAACACCTGATGTCCCAAATCAAGTCACCAACATCCCGAAGGCATTAACAAATCAATACATACATGGTCCCTCCGACCCACTACTCGAATGAAAATTTTAGTGAAAATCCTGACATTCAGAGGCAAAAAGATGTCTTTCCTCAAGTAAAATCATTGTTTGATCGACAAGTAATGTCTGGAGGAACAAAAATTATTATCATTAAAAAATAGTTTTGGCCCAACGAGCTCAAATAAGGTGAGCCTCATCCCCCAACTGATAGCCTCAATGCTATCATATGAAGGAACCTCACCTTCCATATGGATTTATACAAAAATCACTCCAAAAAACAAGTACCCAAGCCACACTACTGGGGTCATATAACCACAAGAGTGGTCAAAACCAACTCATCACTAAGTCAACCTCTATGCACAAGAATGTAATCGTAAATTTGGTCATCATAGGTGGGGGAAAATCATTAATTTGGTACCTAAACAACATCAACTCCGGAACCTCATACCCATGAGACCATGCTGCTAAATTATGATGGACATGCCATCTAATATCATTTTCCGTGCCCTCAACCTGACATCCTTTCCTCACAAAACAATGTATGTGACACCCAACTAATGATTAAATAACTCATGTATCATGGACCTAGCCCATCATGATGATCATATAACCTTATTTCCAAATTTTTATTACCCTTTCAAACCTATGGATAAGAATATAATGACCATATGGATCTCAGCAGTATAGAACATGTAATTTATATATGTAAATTACTTCAATTTAAATAAAAAAAATAAATTTAATAAGTGAAAAACACCCCCGCCTAACTACCCAGGTGGTCTATGGAATCTAACCCGGACTCTCAATAGTGAATAACGTTTGGGACTTCCCAAGGACATCACATAAGGTCATAAAATTAATTTAAAATCAAGAACTCAATTTATTATTGTCTTTCACATCTACCTAATGGTGATCTAAATCCATACCCCCAAAATGGCCACTAAAACAGGAATAAAGGTATGAACCACCTACCTTGAACTCAAAGATGTAGGAACACCCATTATTATCCTCAATCTGAAAGTACTTTTTATGAAATAATAATTTCCATCAAAAACACTTAAAATAGAAAAAAAAAACAAACAGATTTACTGGTCTGTGAGGTGAGAGAAAAAAGAAGCATGGGAAAGGATAGATTTATATATACAGTTCTAACGCACCTGATGGATCTAAAAACGGAGGCCAGATGAAGGTTTTGGAACAAAAACTACCGAAGGAGAAGAAGGGTGCCCCCACAGCTATTGTATGTGACCAATAAAGGATAAAGAATAAGTAAAATAAGAAATATGTTTTATGGGTATAAAAAGTAATTTCACCCCTTTAAAGAGGTTTCATGGTTAGCTTGAATAGTTTTCCAAATATTGTGGAAACTGTGAGGGATACAGTGTTAGGATACTACCAAAGTGGCAATACCTGTGTGGATTGCACACAAATTTCCCTAACATTTCACAAACCATGAAAAATACTTCTGCAAAAAACTATAGAGGTCTCACATGTCCATGCACCCTAACCCACATGGTTTTCCAAACCATGAGGTACTATAATATTAGACTAGATGGTTGGTTGGGATAGGCCTCAAGATTTAACCCAAACTATATGCCTTGACCTATAACATCCAAAATAGGCCTTCAGGTCATTGACGCAACTGAAGCCCATCTAAATACCCAAGGTACCTGATTATCCTCTAAATCCATCCAAAAAAGATATTGGGATGAGGGAAAACATGAGACTAGGTTCTGATGATCGAAAAAGAAATTTTCATACCCACCAATTCCAAAAATTAAAAAAGGGATAGGTTTTCAACCTAATTCAAAAACCTAGTATGTTACAATCTCCCCACCTTTACATAGCTCATACTTGATCTATAAAAGAAAACCCAAAGATGGAACCAAAAAAACATATTGTCACCCCCATATTTTCAATTCCAACCATTATTTTGATTCTTATTTTGGTAAATAGTTTTTCTATTGGGTTCTAGGGTTTTTGGGTTTAAATTTTGTGTTTTGGGTGTTATTAATTTAAATTTTTAGTCTTGGATGTTTTGTTTAGTTTTTTACTTTTCCTTTTTTAGAGGGAAGGTGTGAGGAGGAGGTGGAATGTAAATTGAGTTTGTAACACTCCTAGTGGCACATTTTTATTTGGAATGTTTTTTGGATGGTTTATCCCCTTGACTTAGATGAGTTTAGGGGTGAAAAGGGTGATTTTGGGGACTTTTTCCAGATCACATGGTTTGGGCACAAATTTTTTCAAACCATGCAGCCAAAGTGTGTATCCCATCAAGCATTAGATAGTGTGAAATTGCACGGTTTGCACATGGTTTGTCAAATAGTGTGATCTAATTGTGGGACCCAAATGGAAAGGGTATTTTTGGGTTTTACCTTATTTTTAATTGTGGTTTCTCCCCTTGGACCCCCTATTAAATATCCCATAACCTAGATTCCTCCCTTGGAGCATTTTGTCTCCTTCAAGCTTCTCGAATGTGATTTTTAGGTGGTTGCTTCGTGAATCTTCACCCAGTTTGAAAGGTTAGGGCTCCCCTCTCTTTCAATTTTTCTTTTCTCCCATTTTATCCTTATCCTCTGAACCTAGTGGCCATGATGGAAACATTTCTTGGCTAGGGTTTCTTAATTTAATGGGTTTCTTCCTTATTTTGGATTCTTGAGGCTCAATCTAGCCTCCCTTGGGTGCGGATGAGGTGCGAATGAGGTTTCACACTAGATTCTGGTATTTCTTCATCGAATGATGTAGAATCCCTTTTCAAATTGCCTTTAAATTAATTATTTCATTATTTTATTATTTTCAAACCCTACTTGATTGATAAATACTGATATATTATTTTTATATTAATTGTTATATATTAAATGAGGTTGTTTTCACAATTATTTTTAATATGTGGTTTGGTTTTTGTTGAATTGTGAACACCATGTGCTAGATAATTGTCCTTTGCAATTAGTAAATAATTTTTATAATCATTTCTTGATCTTATGAATGAAATTGTGATGTTTAAAGAGGATGATTGGTATTTATCAAATGGGTTTCCAAATTGTTTGGTTTTAAAAATTGGTTGTCCATGGTTATTTATGAAAAGGTTTGATATGTGAAAATGTTGCAAGTCCCATTTGGAATTTTGGAATGGTTATTTGGAAAACCCTCTTGGGTTAGGTCAATTTCCACATTGGTTGATCATGATAGGGGATGGTCTTCGGTATGGGACCTCCCATGTGTAATATTTATTTTAAGGAAAGGGACAACCCTTGAGGTGGTTAGGGTGGTGCCGGTTCATGTGATGTGTATAATGGCATGTGTATGTGGATTTGTTTTGGATTGTATGGAACACCACCTTGTGAAACATAACATGGGAACCTAGTTTAAAAAAGAATAATTATAAGAACGTTTTCTACTCTAGTTTAGGTTATTTTACTGGAAAGTGGCCCATAGCACGTGGATACTTGGGTTTATTGCTATAGGATCAAGCCCCTCGACCAAGACAGCTAGGTCTATGATCAGGAGTTAGGGAGTTATGACATCATTGAGTAGGGATTCCCTTCAACAAGAGTCACATGTATATTGTGTTATGGTTCTCCATCGAGTTCCTAGGTATTCCTGTGTTTCTCTAACATTTGTACCATTAGCCCATTCCAAAGTGGGTCACATAGTTAGCTCACACGGTTTGACAAATCGTGTGAAGATTGTCTGATTTCCCACTGTATAGAGTTGGATGTGCGGCACAATTTGGCAGCATGGTTTAACAAACCGTGCGCCCTAACTGTGCAACCTGGAAAAATCTCCCAAAAAATTATCCTTTTCACCCCAAAACTCATCTAACTCAAGGGGATAAACCATACAACAAACATTCCCTATAAAAAGGTTCCAATTGTAGTGTTAAAAACTCAATTTTCATGCCACCTCCTCCTCATACTTTCCCTCTAACAAAGGACAAGGCCAAAAACTACCAAAACATACATAACTCAAAATTTAAATCAAGAACACCGAAAACCCCAATTTAAACCCAAAACACCGAAAAAACAAGAGAAAAAATACTATTAAAAATAATAATAGATACAACATATGGAATTGAAAATTCTAGTGTGACAATTCTCCCCACCATTACACTTTCTACATCCAGAAATCCATAATAGATTCTAATTGATCGATAAAAAACTATGGATTTCCACATCCATGTAATCAAACCTCTCAAAACAAGAAAACATCAACTATAAAAAATGTATCCTACCTCATTTTATGATTTTCAAAGGGATCCTACCTCATTTGATGAATAATATCTACAATTTGGTGAGAAACCTCATTCGTACCTCAACTTCACCCAAGGGAGGATAAATTGAACCTCAACAAGCCCAAAGAATGAAAAAAACCCAAAAATTGAGAAACCATATCCAAGAAATTCATCCATAAAGTCCACATGGTTTATTTCTTAATGGGAAATGGGATAAAAGAAAAGGATAAAGAGAGGGGAGCCCTATCCTTTCAAACTGAGTGAATATTCACAAAGAATTCACCTCAAATTCACATTGTAGAAGCTTGGAGGAGCCAAAATGCTCTATGGGAGGCATCCAGGTTAGGGGAGATTGAATAGGGGGACCAAGGGAAGAAAACCAAATTAAAAACCTTGTGAACTAACCATGTTACCCACTCAGGAAAGGGGATTTTGGGGTTTTTCGTTCTTTTTAATTGGTGTTTCTTCCCATGGACCCCCTATTCAATCTTCCCCTACCTGGATGCCTCCCATAGAGAATTTTGGCTCCTCTAATATTCTCTAAGGTGGTTTTGAGGTGGTTTCTCGTGAATCTTCACCCATATTGAAAACTTATGTCTCTACTATATTTTTTTCTTTTGGTTTTCTCCCATTTCCCCATCTCCTATAACCCTACTATCCATGATGGCCTAATTTCATGGCTAGGGTTTCTCGATCTTGGGGGGGTGGGGGTCAGTTCCTTCTTTGGCCTTCTTGAGGTTCAATCTAGATTCCCATGGGTGTGGTTGAGGTGCGAATGAGGTTTCACATCTGATTCCAAAATTTCCTCATCAATTGAGGTAGGATCCCTTTGCAAATCAACATTAAATTTATGATTTCATTGATTTCTCATTTTTTTCACCCTCTTTGATAAATAAATAGTGATATATGATTTTTATATTATTTTATAAATGTGAAATAAGGTGTTTTGAACAATTATTTATAATATTTGGCTTGTGTTTTATTTAATTGTAAACACCATGTGCTTGATAATTAGCTTAGTTGGCCCTTGCATGTGGTTTATAATTTTTATTAGCATTTCATGATCTTATGAATGTAATTGTGATGTTCAAAGAGAATTATTGGTATTTATCAAATGGGTTTCTTAGTTTTTTTGTTTTAAAAAGGGTTTGTCCTTGGTTATTTATAAAATGGTTTGATATGTGAAAATGTTTCAAGGCCCATTTGGCATTTTGGAATGGTTATTTGGAAAACCTATTTGGAAAACCCCTCTTGAGTTAGGTCACTTACCTAGTTGGTTGATCATGAGAAGGGAGGGTCTTTGGTATGGGGCCTCCATTGTGTAATATTAATTTTAAGGTAAGGTACTATGCTTAAGGTGGTCGTAGTGGTACTGGTCTGTGTGATTTGTATAATGGAATGTGTATGTGGCTTGTTGTTTGGATTGTATGGAACACACCTTTGTGAAACATAACATGGAACCTAGTATAGAAAAGAGGAATTTTGAGAATGTTTTCTACACTAGTCTAGGTTATTGTACTAGCTAGTGGCCCATAGTAGGTGGATACTTGGGTTTATTTCTATAGGATTGGGCCCCTAGACCAGGCTAGGTAGGGAAACAGTCAGGAGTTAGGGAATTATGGAGTCATTGAGTAGGGCATGCCTTCAAGATGAGTAACATGTATAGTATGTTCTGGTTCTCCTCAGAGTTACTAGATATTCCCTTGTTTCTCCAACATTAGTATTGTAAGCCCATTTCCATCACTATGAGACTATATTCGTTGTGATTGGTTTCAGTGTTTTCTTGGTAAATAGTAATGTGTGATTTTTAAAATAGGTTTCAAGAAAGATGTTTTTAAAGAAAAAGTGTTTTTCCCTTTTTCCATGTTTCATAAAAAATAAAAATTTCCTATTTGGATTCCTTTTACCCTCTTTCATGTGATCCTAACTCTCCCCATTAATGGAACCTTGTTTTAAAATTATGAGGGAAAGGGATTATTATTTTCATTCTCTAAGGTGAAAAAGTTAGTAAAACCAATATTTGTATAATGTATTTAAAATTTTAAAATCAATGCTGCTTAATTTAAAGGATATTATTTGAGAATAGAATTAGTTGGGCCTACCTACTGAGTTTTAATAATCATTCCTATAGTGTATTATTGTTCTTAGTTTTTCCTATAGGTCCTAGCCTCAGTTCAGTCACCTTGGGTGATGAGTAGTGTTTTGTTAGAGACTGACCCTCAGGGTCACATGGAGGTGTTGTTGGGTGTCAAGTTTAACTTTTCTGTTTTAGATTTTTTATCATTCAGTTTTGTAGTCTCTTTATTTTTATTTGAAATGATGAAAAATCTAGAAATTAATTTTAGTTTGGATTTTTTTTAAACTGTAGTATATATTTATTTCATTGAAAAAAAACATTCCCATCATGACTCTAATTATGTCCTATCACTAGTTGCCAACCCAGGAGAATCAGGAATGCCTCTTGGACCTTGCCACAGATTGAATTAGGTGACCAGTTCAGGGTCGACCCTGGTTTGTTCATGACACCTATCATGGTAAAAATAACCTGAACTACCCAGGTCTCAAGGGAATAGGTCAACTACCTCGAGGGGGATCCCCACATTAGGAATTACCTACCCCGGTCACATCCCAAACCTAAGGTCAAACAAAGAACTGGTCCACCAACCAATTCACAGACTCAAATTTCCTCTCGTGACACATCATTACTCCTACATCTCATTCGGTTCTCCCATATCATAATCAACACCCTTCAGAATTCCACACCACATTGGTGCAAACCTCATGACCATGTTACACATGGCACCAATGACGTCTCACATATCAACATATTCTAAATTCAGTCATAGTTCCATGAAACTCATCAAGTCTCACATCTAACAATGCCCAGATTCTGATTCACCTCAAGTATCCCACATCTCCTTGATGCCACGGCCCAACACACCTCAATAAACATGCATCCATCGATGCTCACATAAAAATCATGGTGCCAAAAACCTCATATATATATATATATGACACCCGAGCTAGTTCAAAAATACTAACCAATATTCGGTTAGTCCATACATATATCTTGTACACCTAAAAAAATTAATCAATAGGCCATGCCCTAAATAAATAGAAAAACACAGCTACGCCCATGATGTGTCTCTAACCTTCATCGGCTCACCATCATTATCAAGGCATGGTAGCTCCATGACATGCACTTGTCTTGAAGCCCAACTTTCTGAAGCCTGACCTCCCCATGGTACTGCACCAACCACCTTCCAATGACCCCACTTCTGGGTCCCACTATCATTTCCATATCCTCTTCATGCATCTGAAGTTTAGTTACCATCACCTAGTGCCACTCTCGATCTGATCTTAGAACTATGAGTCTGCCCCCAGTCTCTCTGACTATCAGCTATCTGAGAAGGCTTCCTATATATCCTCTTGAGATTCATGACATTTCCACATGCCAAACACTCCTTTGGTGGCCACTCACACTGATTTTAGACATGTATTATCTTCACACATTTAATAAAAACCATTGAATATCCACTATGAGGTGCTCTGCTAGATTACATGGTCTGACCGCCTTATTGGAACTCATCTCAACCTCACTTATGAATAACTGGATCATCACTATTAAAATCACATGATGTCATCAACTAGATTGAGTATGATCTATCTTCCAAGTTTCCCTCAGCTACGAGGACCTGGTTCACCACCTCTGATAATGAGGCCAACCAAAATATGCTTACCTACAGTCAAACGGATTTTGGTAAACTATCATCTAAATGTATCACCCTCAAATTGTCATCGCTCACCATGCTAGGTGCAAAGTGTGACAATTTAGTGAAAATTTATTAATAGTCCATGATGGAATGTAACCATACTTAAGGTTAAATAAAACATGATCCTTTTATACCCTTAGCATATCTAAGAATAAATAATCGAAGAACCCGGCCCTAAAGTCCTTCTAAGATAGTCCCTTTTTTCTAAATGACTGAACCTAATCATCGCACTAGCTCCTAGCTTGTCCTCTGAGCATATTGGATTCCATATTCACCCCCACCCTTGAGGCATCTCTAGATTCTGAAAAATCAATTATATGGACTCAATACCGTTATTAGTCTCTTGAGGTCCAACCTTACCCTAAAAAGTATTGGGTTTTGTGACTGGAACTCATGAGTATGAAATTCCATCGAATGCTCTTCTCCCTGGGAACCCCTATAGATACCTTAGATGACACATACCAAGCTCACTCTGAGCTACTCATCCAGCCACAAACCAAAATAAATCATTTCTGGAAGCTACCCCACTTACCCAGGAACATGTGCCTAATATAGTATCTTCGGCTCAAGATCTGTCGAACCCTCATGTGTCTGAACCTACTCTTACTCCTGAGGCACTCCAGCACCACCCTCCTGATGCTCCATTTGAGCTGTCTAGGTGGAAACCTACTAAATACCATTTCATGGTTAGATATACCAAATAACATTTATATATATATCATAGATAGGTAAATTAGTAACAGGTTGTGTGTCACGACCCGACCTCGGGGCCCATGCCGTGACTACCCCAAGCCCGCCTTCCATAGGCCAGGGGCTGGCGACTAGCACCAAAGGCGTAAATCCCGTTAACTGGGAAGGAATTTCCTTTATAAAAGTAATCAAACACCACAGAGTACAAGCGGAAGTAAAACACTAAGTACAAAAGAAAGTGCTAAAAAGTAAAAAAAGGCCAGAATACAAACCCAACTGAAAAGTACAGCTACAACTGAAAGAAAATACAACAGAAAAGACAAACAGCAGGAAGAATAGAAGTAGCTCCTGGGTCGTTCACCTCGGATCCTACCTTAAGGGTAGGTACAAATAGCCTCCACAACGCTCTCGCCCGTCATCCTCCTCCAAGTGTTGTCTCGTAGTGAAGTCCACCACCAGATACTGTCTCGTCGTCAGGTCCACCTCCGGGTACCGTCCAGTCCTCGAACACTCAGCCTCTGTCTGCGCTGCCCATCATCTGCAACCAACACAACGAGGTGCGGGTATAGCCCGTGCAGGGGTGAGTATAACGATACTCAGTAGGGACCCTGATACCCTCAAGGTATCACTAAATCCAACAAGGATAACCACAAAGAAGATTTCAACAGATAACCTCTAACTAGGTATATGCCCATACATATACCCAAGTTATCAAGTAACCCATCTCAATCATGAGGAAACACAAAGATTATGAAATCAATGGATAACCACTACCCAGGTATATGCCCATACATATACCTAAGTTATCAAGTGACCCATCTCAATCATGAGGTAAACACAAAGGTCATAGACTCAGCTCAAACCATGATTTTCATTATCGAAACCATAACTACTGAAGAGCCCCGTCTCTGAAGTGTACAGTGGTCCTGTAACGACTCTGAGGTAATTCTCACTAACCTATGACTGCTGAGGTACTCCTCCTGTCGAGTACCGCGGGTCTGCCACCTCACATAGTAGTGCGCCTCCGCCATGGGTCTGCCACCTCACACAGTAGTGCTCCCCCTCATAGCCTACAGAGGTACTCCTCCTGTCGAGTACCGCGGGTCTGCCACCTCACACAGTAGTGCTCCTCTGCCATGGGTCTTCCACCTCACAAAGTAGTGCTCCCCACTGGGCTATTCTAGTCACTCCGAATCGAATCGGACAAGCAGTCATCAGGTCACAACCAACTACACGGTCTCTGTACTCCGTACGCTCATCTCCGGGAGGGTCGGCTCCATGAGCTACTAGTAGATACTCCAAGTATCACAAAGTTCCACGAAGAAGAATCTCAAAGTACTGCCTCGTCATAGGGGTCTCAACGCAACAGACAGCGCGTCAATCGGACGCCCGGTCTGTGTGTTACTAGCCTTTTCATCCCCGGGGCCCGGTTGGTTTCGTGTGCGAACCTATCCGGCCGTAACTCAACTGTACCCCGAACTCTCATAGGGTAAACTCATAGGGTCCGTTTCTCCACGTGATCACCAACGCCACTAACGGTTCGTCAAAAGGACGTCCAGTCTGAAAGTTATCAGCTTTTCCGTTCCAGGGGCCCGGTTGGATTTTGGGTGCAATCCAACCCGGACACTATCCAACTGCATCCAAAACTCAAGAGAAATATTCCAAAAGTTCTGTCTCATAAAGAGGAAATCAACGAGACAGATGGCACGTCAATCGGACGCCCGGTCTGTGAGTTATTGGCTTTTTCGTTCCAGGGGCCCGGTTGGTTTCGTGAGCGAACCAACCCGACCACACTCCGATGGCATCCAAACCTCGAGCGGAGTAAGCCAAAAGTTCTGTCTCATCAAGAGGAATCCAACAAAGTCGACGGCACGTCAATCGGACGTCCGGAGCTCAAGATATAGGTGTTTCCGCTCCGAGGGCCCGGTTGGTTTCGTATCCGAACCAACCCGGACGAACCCAAAGTTCTCCGAAACCTTGAGTGTAATATACCGAAACTACCATCTCGATCTAAAGATCGCATCGCAACTGACGGTGCATCGATCGGAGGTCTGTAGCCCAAGATATGGGCAAAAGACCGAAAGTGATCCGAAAACGGGGGTCTGGGCCCGGCCCGGCCCAACCCCCCCCCCCCCCCGGGTTGGTCGAACCAGGTCGACCCGAACCGGGTCCGTTTCTGACACGGCCGGCGCGGCGCGGCCCGGCGCGGCCTGGGCGCGACCCGGCCCGGTCGGCGCGGGCGCGGCCCGGTTGCCAGGCGGCTCGGCCGTAACGGCCGAGCGGTGAGCAAGGGGGGCACCGCCCACTTGAATGATCTGCGACCCTGCGTGGGGGTCCACCTCTCACCAACAGACGCAGTCGGGCTGCCGCGTCCCACCTTTTCCGGTCCCGCGCGGTTGCGGGACGGCCGGCCTGCCATCACGGCGGTTCTCCTCGGCGGCGCGCCGGCGGGTTGCTCCGCGGACCACCGGACGACTTCTGGTGGTCGGAATTGCATGTTGTCTTCACCAATGGTCCTCCCGGGATCCGACCTTCACTGCAGAGGCTTCAAAATTACCTTGCGGCCTTGTTTGTCGTCGCTCGTCAATCCGCACGTCAAATAACAAAACGCGCCGTCTTCGTGGTTTTCTGGCACGGCACGACGGCGCGGCGCCCCTTCGCCGCGGCCCGACTCCGACCGCGGATTCGTTCGACCTCAATGGCGCGGCGTGACGACGTCGCGCTTCTTCGTCGGGATTCTCTAAATTCCCGAACGGTGCGACGGCACTGCGTCGCTTCCATTTCATGCCACGTAGATAACCAACAAAATAAAAAGGGGAGGAGGTTCGACCGTGTTTGTGCGGTCCGACTTCCTCCGTTATTTTGATAACAGTTTTCCATTAATATCGAAGAACGTCTAAAATTATACACGACCTGAAAACCAACCCCTACTTGGATATTTGACGTCGCACGTCGGGTGTCGCGGAGAACGGCATCGCGAGGTCGGACGTAGATTCCGCAGACGTTGGGGTGTGTCTGAGGAGGAAACGACGTCTCCTCCCTTGTTGCTATGATGAAGAAGGAAGGTATGTTGTCATTGGCAATGATCACCGCGGTCAGCGACTTCTCCCTTGTCGTGGAGGAAGATGAAGACGGAAGAATCCGGGTCGCTGAGTCTTCTAAGTTGAAGGGTTGATGTTCTTCATCGGAGAATAACTGTTCATCACGTTCTTCAACGTGGAAGATGAACTTTTATCTCCTCCCCTTTCCCACACAACCATCCAACCCCTAATAAAATAAGTCTCTTCTTATTTTATTACCCATCACATGCATTTTCAAAACATTTCAAAATGTTGAATTAACTTAACTTAATTAATCTTTAGCTTGTCAAAATTAAATGAAGTAGAGTTGGCATCCTTAATGAGAGGATGTGTCACAAGGGGGGTTGGAGTGAGTTATGGAAGATGAGAGATCACCCACTTAATGGGGGAGTTAGAGGAGGTTTAAGGAATGTGAAGGGGTGGGGTTCGTGTGGGTCCCACCTCACCTTTAATCCTATCATAGGTAGTTTACTAAAAGTGGGTCCCACCCCTAACTCCCTTACATAGGTTATAACTACATAAGAGAGGGATAAAGTGTTGTGACACAGCACTTAATCCACTTAACAAGAAATGAAAATATAATTGTATAACAATTTTATTTTTATCCCTCACTTTTTTTAAACAACTCCTCCTGAGAAAATGAAACTCCAGAAAGGGTCTTCTTAAGCAATTACCAGCGCTGCGGTTTCATCGGTGCCCTCGGATTTCAATTCCGAGCACCGGTTCAAAAGTTAGGAAAACCCGCTCGTTCGTTCACTGAACGTACCCGAGCTAAACTTCAGAAATTGATTCCGGGAACACTGGGCCTCAGAATCAAGTGCCGTCAGAAACTGCGTTCTTGTAAAATCCCAAAGAAAATTAAGAAAAAATTTCCCTTGAATTTTACGGGTCTTTAAATTAATCCCACCTCAGGGCTTTACGTCCCCATAAAGCTATAACACAAACTAGGGAAACAAAAGTGGTATTGAGCATGAATCTGAGCCTTCCACTCTCATGTGCTCTCCTGGAGGTTCCCGTGCTGCCAGTGAAAGCGCACCTGAGGAATTGACCATTCACGTAGGACCCGCTCCTATCGATCCTCAATTTCCTCTAGAACCTCCGTGCATGTCGCCCTGTCATTGACATCCAACTCCATGAGGTCAATGATGTGTGAAGGATCTTGCACGTATCTCCTCAGCCGAGGTACGTGGAAGATTTCATGCATCCGGTGCAACTGAGGTGGAAAGGTGAAGCGGTAAACCACCTCGCCTACCCTGCTGGGGACCTAGAAAGGTCCGTTGAACCTAGGAGATATCTCGCTGCCTCAGCTACATCTCTGTAAACCTCGTCGAGGTGAGACCCGTATAAGAATGTGATTGCCATCCTCGAACTCTAGAGGTCTCCCTTTCCTAATTAGAACTGGAACTCAAAACTCCTGCTGCCATGAGGGTAAGGTTGGCCGACCCAAGAATGATCGGCTACACCCTCCCATGCACGAGTTTATCTTGTGCTGCCTGGGGTTTCCTTTTCACCGACCAAGGAAAACCCATCCCGACATTTTCTTAATACCGTCAATTTGAGTATGAGCAGTGATTGCCCAATCCATACTCAAACTAACGTCGTAAGGCCTCGACGCAGCCACCAAGAGGTCCCAACTGAGACTCTCGCCTCAAGGGTCATATCACACTGTCGGCGTAAGTGTGACGATCGAGTCTCCTCCCAAAGGTATCTCTAGACGTGAGGGTCAAGTCAACGGCTTAACCGGAAACTCTAGGTCTGGTACTAGATTCATGGAAGGAAGGGATGATTCTTATCGATTTCTGTGGCTACGACAGCTAGTAGAAGACAAATTCCACACTTCGAATCATCCTTAGAGCCATTTCAGTCTCACTACTTGACCGCATGCAGCTACCCTTTTCCCCTGCCCTCTAGCTTCCTGATCCTAGAGGGGATAACAAAGGCGGGTGGTTGTAATATTTTGAAATGTATGCCACCTCATGCTGCTCTCCTAGCTCTGCCTCCACGTCTGATGCTCTACAGATTTATCTGTCCTTAACATTTCCTCTTCTTGAAAAATTCGCACGCCCAAGTCTCTGAGACTGGCACCCGCTCGCTGCATTCCAACTTCTAACATTCTCTAGCTGTATTCATTCATCCAAAGAACATTCAACCACAAGGTTCTCTCTAGCACCCTAACGTGAGTAGGAATGAATAGAGGAAAAAGTGATGGCTCGAATCGTATTCATCGAGTACCCGGAATGTTCGGTACGCCTCGATGAATTCTCAGTTACCGACACGTCATCCTGCCGAAGTTGTATAAGCTCTAGAAAACTCTCAGCCACCTCCTCAAGCCATTCCTCAGTCTCCTGTGAATCAGGTTCACCTCGGAACATGAGGGTATCTGATGTTAGAACACATGTAAGGCAGTAAGATTACATGTGTCACCAACCGGTACCGCCGGTTGTAACTGCTGACCAATAGGTAGTGATGTATAGCTGAGACACTACCCAAAGGCACTATATTAGGCATCGGTCCACGTACTGAAACCTCGTCACTATGCGGACCATCCTCATGGTCATTCACTGGAAAACACTAGTGGCCAAGTCAACCATACACTCTCCTGATGTCTCAGCTAAGCTGAAATCTCTAGCAATCACCTCCAGCCAGTGCTTTGCTGTCTGGGAATCTGCCTCGCCTCGTAACCTCAGAGGCCTCTACTGCTGGAACTCGTGCAATGCGCTCTACCAGTGTGCACAGTTCGCTAGTATGGATGGTGGCATCTGCTGCCCAATGGGTGGTGTTGCTGCTGGTACACCACCTGAGGGTGCCAACATAGTAAAAAGGGCCCTGAACCAGAGCCTCGTCGCTCGGTGAGCCGTCATCGAGTACTCTCTCGGAACTCCAACTGACTGTCTGCGTGGAGACATCCTGAAAAAATGTGACATGGTCAACGATTTATACCTGGTGAGCTGACCTGGTTTGAGTTGACTTTAAAACTTTTGGAAACACACACGCAATCAGTGTTTTTTTGCACAAAGTCGAAAATCAGTAGTCAGGGTCCTGGTGTATGAATACGTCGGCCGCCGCACCAATACTGGACTCCCTGAACTGAAGACTACACTCGGTACCCTTAACACTATTTCTTCACATAGAAAAAGATCATAGTCCTTAGTTCTACGGTAGAACCGAACTCCTATGATACCAATTTTTCACGACCTGACCTCGGAGCCCGTGCCGTGACTACCCCAAGCCCGCCTTCCATAGGCCAGGGGCTGGCGACTAGCACCAAAGGCGTAAATCTCGTTAACTGGGAAGGAATTGCCTTTATAAAAGTAATCCAACACCACAGAGTACAAGAGGAAGTAAAACACTAAGTACAAAAGAAAGTGCTGAAAAGTAAAAAAAAGGCCAGAATACAAACCCAACTGAAAAGTACAGCTACAACTGAAAGAAAATACAACAGAAAAGACAAACAGCAGGAAGAATAGAAGCAGCTCCTGGGTCGTCCACCTCGGATCCTACCTGAAGGGTAGGTACAGATAGCCTCCACAACGCTCTCTCCCGTCATCCTCCTCCAAGTGTCGTCTCGTCGTGAATTCCACCATCGGATACTATCTCATTGTGAGGTCCACCTCCAGGTACCGTCCAGTCCTCGAACACTCGGCCTCTGTCTGCGCTGCCCATCGTCTGCAACAAACACAACAAGGTGAGAGCATAGCCCATGCAGGGGTGAGTATAACGATACTCAGTAGGGACCCCGAGACCCTCAAGGTCTCACTAAATCCAACAAGGATAACCACAAAGAAGATCTCAACAGATAACCTCTACCTAGGTATATGTACATACATATACCCAAGTTATCAAGTAACCCATCTCAATCATGATGAAACACAAAGATTATGAAATCAAAGGATAACCACTACCTAGGTATATGCCCATACATATACCTAAGTTATCAAGTGACTCATCTCAATCATGAGGTAAACACAAAGGTCATAGACTCATCTCAAACCAGGATTTTCATTATCGAAATCGTAACTGATAAAGAGCCCCATCTCTGGAGTGTACAGTGGTCATGTCACGACTCTGAGGTACTGCTCACTAACCTATGACTGCTGAGGTACTCCTCTTGTCGAGTACCACGGGTCTGCCACCTCACATAGTTGTGCTCCTCCGCCATGGGTCTGCCACCTCACACAGTAGTGCTCCCCCTCATAGCCTACAGAGGTACTCCTCCTGTCGAGTACCGCGAGTCTTCCACCTCACACAGTAGTGATCCTCCGCCATGGTTCTACCACCTCACAAAGTAGTGCTCCCCACCGGGCTATGCTAGTCACTCCGAATCGAATCAGACAAGCAATCATCAGGTCACAGCCAGCTACATGGTCTCCATACTCTGTACGCTCATCTCCGGGAGGGTCCGCTCCATGAGCTACTAGTAGATACTCCAAGTATCACAAAGTTCCACTAAGAATAATCTCAAAGGACTACCTCATCACAGGGGTCTCAACGCAACAGACGGCGCGTCAATCGGACGCCCGGTCTGTGTGTTACTAGCCTTTTCGTCCCCGGGGCCCGGTTGGTTTCGTGTGCGAACCAATCTGGTTGTAACTCAACTATACCCCAAACTCTCGTAGGGTAAACTCATAGTGTCTGTTTCTCCACGTGATCACCAACGCCGCCGACGGTTCGTCAAACGGACGTCCAGTCTGAAAGTTATCAGCTTTTCCGTTCCAGGGGCCCGGTTGGATTTCGGGTGCATTCCAAATCGGCCACTATCCAACTGCATCCAAAACTCAAGAAAAGTATGCCAAAACTTCTGTCTCATCAAGAGGAAATCAACGAGATAGACGACACATCAATCGGACGCCCGGTCTGTGAGTTATTGGCCTTTTCGTTCCAGGGGCCCGGTTGGTTTCGTGAGCGAACCAACCCGACCACACTCCGACAGCATCCAAACCTCGAGCGGAGTAAGCTAAAAGTTCCGTCTCATCAAGAGGAATCCAACAAATTCGACGACACATCAATCGGACGCCCGGAGCTCAAGATATAGGTGTTTCCGCTCCGAGGGCCCGGTTGGTTTCATATCCGAACCAACCTGGCTGAACCCAAAGTTATCCAAAACCTTGAGTGTAATATACCGAAACTACCATCTTGATCCAAGGATCGCATCGCAACTAAATGTGCGTCGATTGGAGGTCTGTAGCCCAAGATATGGGCAAAAGACCGAAAGTGATCTGAAAACGGGGGTCTGGGCCCGGCCCGGCCCAACCCCCCCCCCCCCCCTGGGTCAGTCGAACCGGTTCGACCCGAACAGGGTCCGGGTCCGACCCGGCCGGCGCGGCGCGGCGCGGCCTGGGTGGCCCGGCCCGGGCTGGGCGCGACCCGGCCCGGTCGCCAGGCGGCTCGGCCGTAACGGTCGAGCGGTGCACAAGGGGGGCTTCGCCCCCTTGAATGATCCGCAGCCCTGCGTGGGGGGCCACCTCTCTCCAACGGACGTGGCCGGGCTGCCACGTCCCAACTTCACCGGTCCCACGCGGTCGCGGGATGGCCGGCCTGCTGCCGCGACTTCAGCCTCGGCGGTTCTCCCCAGCGGCACGCCGGGCGCCGGCGTGGCGCGCCGGCGGGTTTCTCTGCGGACCACCGGATGAGTTCTGGTGGTCGGAATTGCACACCGTCTACGCCAATGGTCCTCCCGGGACCCGACCTTCCCTGCGGAGGCTTCAAAATTACCTTACGGCCTCGTTTGTCGTCGCCCGTCAATCCGCACGTCAAATAACAAAACGCGTCGTCTTCAAGGTTTTCCGGCGCGGCACAACGGCGCGGTGCCCCTTCGCCGCGGCCCGACTCCGACCGCAGATTCGTTCGACCTCAATGGCGCGGCGCGACGGTGCCACGCTTCTTCGTCGGGATTCTCTAAATTCCCACACAGTGCGATGGCACTGCGTCGCTTCCATTTCATGCCACGTAGATAACCAACAAAATAAAAAGGGGAGGAGGTTTGACCGTGTTTGTGCGGTCCTACCTCCTCCGTTATTTTGATAACAGTTGTCCGTTAATATCGAAGAACGTCTAAAATTATACACGACATGAAAACCAACCCCTACTTGGATATTTGACGTCGCACGTCGGGTGTCGCGGAGAACGGCGTCGCGAGGTCGGACATAGATTTTGTGGACATCGGGGTGCGTCCGAGGAGGAAACGACGTCTCCTCACTTATTTCTATGATGAAGAAGGAAGGTACGTTGTCATTGGCGATGATCACCGCGGTCGGCGACTTCTCCCTTGTCGTGGAGGAAGATGAAGACGGAAGAATCCGGGTCGCCGAGTCTTCTAAGTCGAAGGGTCGATGTTCTTCGTCGGAGAAGAACCGTTCATCACGTTCTTCAACGTGGAAGATGAACTTCTATCTCCTCCCCTTTCCCACACAACCATCCAACCCCTAATAAAATAAGTCTCTTCTTATTTTATTACCCATCTCATGCATTTTCAAAACATTTCAAAATGTTGAATTAACTTAACTTAATTAATCTTGAGCTTGTCAAAATTAAATGAAGTAGAGTTGGCATCGTTAATGAGAGGATGTGTCACAAGGGGGGTTGGAGTGAGTTATGGAAGATGAGAGATCACCCACTTAATGGGGGAGTTAGAGGAGGTTTAAGGAATGTGAAGGGGTGGGGTTTGTGTGGGCCCCACCTCACCTTTAATCCTCTCATAGGTAGTTTACTAAAAGTGGGTCCCACCCCTAACTCCCTTACATAGGTTATAACTACATAAGAGAGGGATAAAGTGTTGTGACACAGCACTTAATCCACTTAACAAGAATGAAAATATAATTGTATAACAATTTTATTTTTATCCCTCACTTTTTTTTAAACAACTCCTCCCGAGAAAACGAAACTCCAGAAAGGGTCTTCTTAAGCAATTACTGGCACTGCGGTTTCATCGGTGCCCTCGGATTTCAATTCTGAGCACCGGTTCAAAAGTTAGGAAAACCCGCTCGTTCGTTCACTGAACATACCCGAGCTAAACTTCAGAAATTGATTCCGGGCACACTGGGCCTCGGAATCAAGTGCCGTCAGAAACTGTGTTCTTGTAAAATCCCAAAGAAAATTAAAAAAAATCCCTTGAATTTTACGAGTCTTTACATGGTGTCAACTCCCTACCCTTAACCTCCCCAACCAAAACTATGACACATGGCATCTCAGCCTCATGGCCTCCTTACCCACCCTCAACAGATCCATGTATCAAATATGGCCCAGGCCACACCCATCCTGAAATACCATGTCACCTAAAACTGATGACCTAGATGCCCAACCTAGTGATCAACATCACCCC
The DNA here is from genome assembly GCA_963277665.1 of Viscum album. Lineage (NCBI taxonomy): Eukaryota > Viridiplantae > Streptophyta > Magnoliopsida > Santalales > Viscaceae > Viscum > Viscum album. The sequence goes on along the minus strand of OY728127.1, from coordinate 1,011,914,220 downwards.
ATTTCATAATAAATACCTTCTCATATAAGATCCAATCCCATATCACATAGAATAAGAATTTTTATATCATGGAATATCACATTTTACAAGGAATTTCATATTATGACACATGCATATTCATAATTAAAACACCCTAATATGTTCCTAATAAAAAGTATAAACATTCATACACAACATTTCTTACCTTATCGGGATAAGGTTACCATTTCCTTCCTTACCTTTCCAGGATAATAATTACACTTCATAACAAATGTAAATCACATTCCATGTGTTCCACACATGTTGGAAATCAATTAAAATGTAAAATGATAAAATCAAAACAAAAACTTCCACTCATGGAAACATGGTTTTTCCCCATGAATAGTGGATTAAATCACCCAAGAACAAGCTATACACCGAGTTCTAAAAACATCCTTGTCCCGAGTTTACCATATCACAAAAATAAGACCACTAGAAAATAATAGGGAAATATCGATCTCATTAGTATCTAGTTGAACACTACTACTAAATCCCAGTCATGAACATCTACTATACCACATGTAGCATCTCTGACATGATTAACCACCCAAATAGTGATATCAGGCTGGGTTCTACTGGCCTTTATCACACCTCCTCATATTCCAAAGAATTATGACTATCATCGAGGATGTAATAAGGGTAATATCAGGGAGACAATACCCTCAGGTAATGATAATATAATGGTATGAGTATAATTATAACATGTAGTTGAAATAAAAACTCAACAAACTCAAACCAGACCCACCAATGGAGGAATCACATTCAAAATCAAACAATATAAGAAACATATTAAACAAAATCAGAAACAAAAATAAATAAATAAATCCAACAATACTACTTATAGCTACTAAAAATTGATGCGTATATATATCATAAGAATTCTGAAATAGAAAAGGAAAATAAAATAGAAACTCTAGCTATGGAAGGACCCTCAAGGTCCTCAACCATCCATCTATTCCAAATCATCTTGGATCCATCTCAAGATCCTGTACCATAACCTGAATATAAAATCATAAAATCTACACGTGTATTGAAGGGCCTATGTTGGGTGTGAGAAAGAGTCTTAGTAGGATACCACCCATGGTGTATACCCAACATAGGTTTTTAAGTATCCATGTAATATAAAATTATGTAAAGGAAACAACTCTTGCAATTTAATTAAATACAAGCTTCCATGGTGCTCAACAGCCACCAGGAAGCTATCACCCGCTTTGGCCAATGCTGAAATCACTGAAGAGGAGCGGATCCTTGGACCATGGCCTACAGTATCCCCTCAGTTCAAATATCCTAGGTGAACCCTCTTGTTCCACCTCTAAATATGTAACCCGTGACCTCATTCCAACAAACATTTCATGTCCAAAATCAAGTCATTTACGCAATTAAGGAACACCCAAAGCAATGCATATTTAGTCCCTTGAACCCCCTACTCGAAATAACCCTATGGCACGAAGCCCAATATCTGGAGGCACAACGATGTCTATCCTCGAGTAAAATCACTATTGGATTAATGCACAATGTCCTGAACAACAACGATGCCCATCCTCCAAAAACATTCATGTCCCAATAGCCTCAAATATGGTGAGCCTCATTCCCCAATTGATAGCCTCAACACTTTCATATGAAGGCTCCTCAACTTGTTAAAGGATTTATATGGAATGAACCTAGAACCAAATACCTATGATGCCCTACCAAGGGGATCTACCCACACGAGTGTTCAAAACCACCTCATCACAAATTCAACATATGTGAAAACGACTCCAATCGGTGCTTTGGCCATCACGGGTGAGCGATAGTCACCAATTTGGTAGTTAAGCCACATCAAATCCGGCACCTCATGACCCTGTGACCATGTCACTCAATTAAAATGGTCATAACATCCAATATCACATGATATTCTCTTAACCTGACGGCCTTTCCACCGCAAATAGACATCTATAATCCCAAACCAGTGATTACATCACCCAGGTAACTCGGGCCTAGACCATATTGATGATCATATTACCTCAATTCCCAATGTCCATCACCATTTCAAACCTCGGTCCAAGACCATCATGACCCCATGGATCTCAATAGTATAGAACATTCAATTTATATATATACATCACTTCAATTTAAATAAAAAAATAAATTTAATAAGAGAAACACACCCAAGACAAACTACCCAAAAGGTTGATGACCTCTAACCCGACCCCGTATGAGTGAATAAGGTTTGGTAATTCCCAAGGACATCCCAAATGGACATATAATTAATATAACATCAAGCACTCAAATTTTTAGGGTCTTTCTAATGTACCAAACGACACGCTAAAATCCACACCCCCAAAACTACCTCTAAAACACAAATAAAGGTATGCACCACCTATCATGGAATTATTTATGTAGACACCTCTAGTATTAGCCTCTAACTAGAAGTGGTTGGGAAGAAATCAAAGTTTTTGTTGAATTCCTTGAAAATAGGGAAAAATGACTCAAAAATATTTAGAGATTCATGAGGTGAGAGTAAAGAGTAAAAGTGGTACCGGTGAGGAGAGACTTACTGATGTGATTCTAACGCACTCGATAAATCTAAAAATGTAGTTTGGATGAAGGTTTTGGATCAAAACCTATCAAAGGAGATGAAGGGAGCCCCACTACTATTGTACACGACCATGAATGGAGAAAGAAGAAGGAAAATAAGAAATGGGTAAGAGGGGTATAAAAGTAATTTCACCCTTTAAAATTGGCTTCATGGTTAACTCACACAGTTCGACAAACCTTGCGGAAACCATGTAGGATAAAGTGAAATGTTAATTCCTTAGTTGCACTACCTGTGCGAATAGCATATCGTTTTATCTAATTTGTGAAAACTATGTAAAATACCTCTACTAAAAATTGTAAAGGTATTGAATGGTCGTGCGACCCAACCCACACGGTTTTCGAAACCATTCTGAAGTAAAAAAATTGGGCTACATGGCTAGCTAGGAGAGGCCTCATGGTTTACCCAAAACCATGTTCCTTGAACTCTAACATCCAAAAAAAGGACTTTGAGCCTTCAACGCACCTCAAACCCATCTGATAACCCAAGGTACTTTCGAATCCTCTAAACCCATCCAAATATAAGATATTGGGCTGATGGAAAACTCCAGATTAGGTTCGTATGATCGAAAAAGAAATTAGAATGCCCACAAATTCCAAAATATCATAAAGGGAGATTATTTTTAACTGATTCAAAAACACTGAATGTTACAAAAAATTTAATCCATCATTATATCTATCCATGGGAGGTGTTAATGGAAAAACGAATGAAATCAGTTTTTGAGGCAGTAGTCCGCCGTACAATTGAATGATTATTCCATAACCCATTTATCGGAAGAGGAGATGGTTGTAGGTCATTCCCTTAACATAAAAACATATAATTATATATAATATTCTAAATTTATTATATCATAATTATTTAATAATAATTTAATTATTTGGAGGAATAAATAAAATAAAAATGTCCATCGAAGAACATTACCTCTTCTTTAGGTATCCCCCTTAATTTTACACAAATAGCCTCCCTATGACCAATTTATTCCCAAAATTGAACTTATAAGATGATATTAGGAAATTAAGGAAGTTTTTTTGGCTGTTATTTGGACAAAATAATTTTTTTTGGAAGTGTGAATAGGTGAAAGGAAGTGGTGGCCTTTTATATGTGAGGTGAGTGTCACAATTGTAATTTTTGAAAATAAAAATGTGTACCCACATTTTTCACATTCAAAAATCTCAAAAATGGTAAATTATATAAACTATAAAATATATGGTATAAATATGGAATATAGTGGGGTTTTATAGGTTTTATGTCTTTTTTAACCCTTATCTTTTTAGTTTAACCCTTAGTAAACCCATTTTTTCATCAACTTGGGTAAATACTTTTTTACTTTCATTATTATTCATTATGGTAAAAAATAATTTTACCCTATTATGTAATATAAATTTTGATTATTCCAAACATTTAATATATTTTTCCAAATTCCTATCTCAAAATCGGAAAATTTTAATTTAAAATTAATCCCACAGACGTGATGAGAAAGTGGGTTTTCAAAGAGAAAATGTTCAAAAGTTTACAATGTTTTTATATAAAAAATAAAAATAAAATTGAATCCAATGACCTAAATTGGATTAATATATATATTATTGTACTAATACTAATTTTAAAAAATTCTTAAATTTTTTTTTAATTTTTTTAAATTTATCAAAATAAATAAAAAATCTTAATAAAAATGAGTATTTTTCAATATTCATCAAAAAAAATTTCTTTTCAAAAAATTATAAAAAATTAAATCAAATATAATTTTTGCATTTTTATTTTAGAAATGAAGTTTTATTTTTTTAGAGATATTTTCTAAAAGTGGAGAAAAATTAAATTTAAATCAATACCCACAAAAACGATGAAAAATAGGGTTTTCAAGAAGCTAATTTTTCAAGCATAAGATGATATTATATTAACTCATGGTCTATTAATAATGTCACGACCTGACCCTACCGGTCTCGAGCTGCAACTACCCCAATCCCACCTCTAGAGGCCAGGGGCTGGTGACAAGCGACGAAGTCATAACAATCTCGGGGAGGCCTTTGCCTAAGTACCCGTACACACACACAGCCCACTCAATGTAGAAGTGCAGAGTAAAAAAGGAAACCAAAGTACAAACCACTATAACCCAACCAAACTCATGCATCAACTTCTATATAGGATCAGTAAAGTGTTGAAAAGTACTAACAAGATAACTGAACAGAAAAAGGGAAAAACACGCGCCCAACCTGAAAGGTGCCACAACCCGGAAATAGGTAAACAAAAGTAAATAGTTGGTGTGTCTCACACCAGAAAGACCTACTGTGACCACTGAATGTGGCCCAAGCTCCTATTTCCTCTATGATCCTCCATAGTCTAGATCGACCTGTCCGTCATCTGCAAGGGCACACCAAGTACGGGCAAATCCTAAGAATGGGTGAGTATAAAGATACTCAGTAGGATGCCTCGAAAGCTCGAAGGAGCAACAAAAGAGGTACTAAAACAGTGAGCAGTAGACAGAACAAAGAACTGTGTAAGAGTACAATAGAGAGAGTGCAGCTTAACCCAACAAAAGAAAGGAAGTAGACTCATTCAATCCAAGAGGATCTAGACACGGAAAGCACGTGGCATACCCCACGCATCTTCGCCCCTCCTCGAAGGAGAGTAACTGAACCCAAGGAGTGGGAACAAAAGTAGGGTGTATATATATATTCTCAACAAGAAACTCGAATGAGTGTGTAAGGGGATCTCTATCTCCAAGCTTAGTCCAGGAAAAGTTGCCAACAGTTTGAAGGGTATCCATCACAGATGGCCAACAATCCCTCACATCAAGAGGCCTCATCGTAAAACCGTACAACCAAGGGTCCTGCTCCATTAATCACAGAGAAAAGTCACTGACTAGACTCATAGAAAGGGCTGAGTCTGAAAGAATTCATCGGGTAACCCACTACCCAGCCCATCTGGAGGGTAAACTCCAAGAGGTCGTCGGGTAACACACTGCCCAGACCCGCTGGAGGGTAAACTCTAAGGTTAATGGGTAACCCACTGCCCAGCCCCACTGGAGGGTAACCCCTAAGGAGAACGGGTAACCCACTTCCTAGCCTCACTAGAGGGTAAACCCTAATGAAAACGGGGAACCCACTTCCCAGCTTCGATGGAGGGTGAACCCAAAGAGGTCAATGGGTAACCCACTGCCCAACCCCACTGGAGGGTAAACTCTAAGTGTAACGGGTAACCCACTGCCCAGCCCCGCTGGAGGGTAAACCCTAAGGCGAATGGTTAACCCACTGCCCAGCCTCGCTGGAGGGTAAACCCTAAGGTCACTGGGTAACCCACTGCCTAGCCTTGCTGGAGGGTAAACCCGGAACTGGTTCGATATCTCCACACTAAATGTGCCATCACTAGGTGTCACTAACATTGCTAATGTGCGTTGGTTCGGAGTGTGTCAAAGGAACCTCTGACCAATGCCCTTTCATGTTTACACATTTAATGAGATCTTGAAAGAGTCTCTTCATGCCCAAACAGATAAAACCGTTGTAATCCTCGCAAAAAAACACGCGAGATAGACTATTTACTCACCCTGAACGGACGTCTGATGAAAAAGTGGCAGTACGCTGCACACAACTTAAAAGACGGCCCGTGGGGCCCACACCTCAACTTCGAATTCAATGCCTGAAACCACCCAGGTCAAATTTTTCTCGATTCCAGGGTCACAACGCCACTGACGGTGCCTAAAATAGACTTCGGATGCAGAAGCTGCAAATCCCCGCATTATATGCAAACGGGGCCCTGTGGGTCCCACAACTCGATCATGAAACACGTCTCGCAGATCGTACCATTGCGTTCCTTGTAGATAACCATGAGGAGTAGGCTATTCATTTGCCCTGAATGGACTTATGAAGCATAACTCGTAAAAACACAACATACATCCGAAAGTCGCCTCGTGGGGTCCACGCCTCGGGCCCGAATTTAGGCGGGCGGATTGCACCTTCGCAATCCCCTCAGAATAACACTCATAAATGAGTACTCAAACACCCCAAACATATGTCGGGTGATAAAGTGGCGTTTCACCGAAAAACATGTGAACCAGGACCTGTGGGGCCCGCACCTTATCTCCAACCCAAACGCTTCGAAAAGTATCTCAAAAATTTCGTACAAGGACTGGGGTCACGCTGCCGCTGACGGCGCGTCAATCGGACATCCCAAACAGGAGTTAGGTCCGATGCAAGAATAATTAATTAATTAATTAATTACTTAATTATTCGCATTAAGTGTTTCATGCTACCGAGCAATGAAACCAAAACTCCAGGGTTCCGAACCAACTTAGGAAGAACCGTCTCAACTCCAGGGCCATAGTCCCACTGACAACGTGTCAAACGGACCTCCGACTCATGAATACGTCCATTGTAAACTTTAATAAAAATTTAATACGATTGAATTAAATTGTTTTGGGTAACCCGTCTTCGGGAGTAGAACCCAAAACCCCGAAACCCAACTTAAAAAGTCTGTCTCGAAGAGGTGAACCCACAGCTGTAGATGGCGTGTCAAACAAACGCGCCGTTTAGGAGCTACGGTCCCTTGAACACAAGGGGCACAACCGGGCCAGTACACACCGGCCGGCCCCTTCCAGACCACCGACCCGGGGACCAGCCGCGGGTTCGGCCCAACTCGCCACGGCCCACCCCAGCTACACTGGACCCCTCGGGTCCGGTTCTTCAAAGCAGACCGGCTAAAGGGTCGGTCTTCGTCCGCGTCGCACCAGCAAGACCCGCGCTTTGCGGGTCCTTGTCCACGACTCCCCTGAGGTCAACGCCTCAGGGATTCCTCCTGACCGCGACAGGCCGCCCGCACCGTGCTCCTCCTCCAGCTCCCTTGACACCGCCGCGCTCCCTGAATCCACCGCGCTCCGCCGCTTCCAGCTCGACCTCACCGGACGCCGCTGCCTGAGCCGCCATCTCCACTGAAGCCCCATGCTCCTCTACGCCACTCAACCGCACCGACCCGGTGCTCCCTGCTCGCCGCACGACGAGCCTATGGACCCCCGGTGCTCCTATGGTCTCTGTTATGCCACTCCGCAGCCGCTGCTGCCCGGCCGCACCCGACGCCGCTGCTCCGTCCCCACCTGACATCGTCGTGCTATGGCCTCCGCTCGTCTGCCGGTGCTCCGGCCACACCTTTTACCGGAGCCGGACCTTCAGCCAGTCCCTTCGACCACTCTGGTGGTTGAAAAAATTATTCAAAACCGGTTTTGGAATCCTTGGGGCCGGATCTTCACAGCGCCGCCCCTCACTCGTCGATCTGTCAGGATTTTAACGCGTCCGAAATTTTGGACGGAGGACACTCAAAAATGGGATTTAGAACGGGGCTCAGATGATGGTCGTGTTTGTTTTTCCATCGTCCTAATTCTAAAATTTTATAATTTAATCAATGGAATTGATGAAAATCCAAGAAATCGACGAAGGTGCAAAAAATAACCAAAAACCCTACCTCGAATCGGACGGGCATCGTTGGTGGCGCATCCACAATGCTCCTGCTTCGATCCGCCAAGGTTCTGGAGGTGGTCGCTCCTCGATTCGGTGAAGAATGATAAAGAACACCGAAGAACAGGAGAGAGAGAGAGAGAGAGAGAGAGAGAGAAGATAAGGGAATAACCCCAAATCCAAACTTCTATTTTTCTATTTATAGAAAAATATGCATAGCGCGGAATTCAAAACTGTCGTGCCCTCTCATTTTATATCGCGCCTAAGAAAAACTCTCCATTTTAAATTCAATGGAAGTCTCATATTTCCATTCTGATACTTTGTTCAAAAGTTATTTGAAAAGAACTCCAGTGATAAAAATTACTATGTCATTATTTTAAAATGACGATTTTTCCCCTGGGTGACATATCTCACAGCAATCTTGTGCCCGCAACTTTTATACCCTACCTAGGGTAAACAACATGCTCCGGACGCAATTGTGCCCTCAGATTTCTGATTCTAGCTATATTTTAGGAGAAAACACAACCCCTCCACATGCATAGTATAAAAACACTTAATATTTTTATAAAATTTATTCCGGACAAACCGGGCCTCAGAATCGCACTTCGTCTTAGCTCCTAGCTCTGGAAATATATGTAGAGATATTCCAAATTCTTACAGGGCAAAAACGGGTCTCTAAATCATTCCCTCTTTCAATATTTTCATCCCCAAAATGAAAAACTAGGAAAAACAACTTGGGATATAGAGCTCACACCTAGCTCTCCCACTCCCAAGAAAACTTGCACAACACCATGCTGGTACAACACTCGAACCAAAGGGATGGTTTATACTCATAAGGTCTTCTACTTTTGATGATATGCATAGGAACACGCACACACCTCATCAGCTGCAACATGTGGAAGATGTCGTGCGCCCACTCCTACTATTCGGAGGGTAAGGCAAGACGGTAGGAAACCTCTCAATCTCTTGCATGATTCCCGAACGGCCCAAAGAAACTCGTGGGACTTCCCAGGCCGAACCTCTACTTTCCACATTGCAACCTAAATCACGGTTTGTTCCTGGAACATGGTCTCGTTATTCAATCCTTCAGAATACCCATCTGGTGAAACACCCAAGGATATCTGGTCACACAAGTTTTCACAGTTGGTGCATCACAACCGAGACTCTCTTACATTCTCAAGAAGTGGATGAGTAAATTCCATCGAATGAAGAAAAGTTGCACCCTCCTGGTCTAACAGGGTTAACTGTAGGGAAGCTTACTACCACGAAACTTCCCCCACCTTACTAGTCTAATAATTTCTACTAAGGGAACCTGCTACAACACTGCCATTTTCCCAGAACATAGACTACCTCTAAAACATAGTCCTGTAGACATTTCAACACGCACCGTCATCTCAGGTTCAAGTTTCTCTAGGTGAGGACGCACCTGAGACACTGGTGGTCTGAGCAAACCACAAAGTGCTCTCCCAGAAGATAGAATCTCCACATTCTCAGGGAAAAGACTACCACCACCATCACCACATAGTGAATCACGTAGTTTTGTTTCTGGGGTGTCCATCACCTCGACCTGTACTTGATAACGGTATCAAGATTGACATTGAACACGCAGGTACTAACAAACTGGACAGGCGAGCAAACCCATCCAACCATCAGAGGCTAGACACAGAAAGCCCATGGAATACCCCACATGTCTTTTCCCCTCTTGGAAGGAGACTAATTCCAAAAACAAGCACTCTGCCAAACCCACTAGTGGAACCACATGAAAAAAGGGGGGGTCATGCAGAAAATCCCCTCTGGAACCTGCTCTGACACTCCACCACACAACCCTGCCATGAATGCACATGTCATAGGGACTCATCCACCACACCTCAATACTATCCGTTTTGGGTGGTACTGACTCTCCCTCATGGTTTTGATCACATCAAAAAACCGCGTCTCAATGGGGAAGAACCCCTCTTTACCGTGCATTCAAATCTACATCGGCCAACACCAATACAGGGTTACACCGATGCCCTGCATCACCCTCGGTAACCCCTCAAACAAAGAGTTAGACAAAAAGAGTACCTCACACAGTGTCTAACAAGTTCTACTGATAAAAGTATAAAAAGACACAGAGTGTACCTCTTATCATCTCATGCGTTGTAGGATCGTAGAAATCTATAGCACACAACCACCTGCGACCTTATCCGTCAGCTCCCTGAGCCTGACCTGGGCCGCCTTGTGGTGGTGGAAGGACCTCGAAACATCGTCCGCCAACTACAGTTCTTCATACTCTTCTGCCAACACCGCCTCCTTGGGGACCACCCTGTCCTCACCTGGGATTTCTATGATCACGACACTGCCTCTGTCATGGCGGTACATCTACCAACTATCTGGAAAACTCAGTACATTTGGTCGGGTAGTCACACACCACGTGACCTCGCACATCACAACCATAGCACTAGTCCTCCATGGGCTGTCTCGGTTATCTATGATGTCCCCGACCATTTACCTGAGTCTCATCAAGGGGAGACCTTCGACGTCAAGGCCCTACCAATTGACATCCCTCTGACAGAAATTTCTCTATCACCAGTGCCTACTCCAGCACCCTGAGATGGGTGAGGATGCACAAGGGCACTACGCTGGCATGAATCTCCTCTACAGAGACCTTGCTCAAACTTCTGTGCTTAGAAGTTTCCATCATGGACCACATCTAAAGAGTACCAAGTAAGGTCTGTGAACCTAGTCGCGTACTCAGCCATTGCCATCACTCCCCGCTGAAGCTCCAGTAGCTCCTGAAACTGTATAAAGCATAAGTAGGAGGGGTATTACTCCTCACGAAATAGCTGCTAAAAGTCATACCATGAGAGTACCAACTCATTGTGCATCTAAGTAACCCTGGATATACCAACACCAAACTTCTTGGTGGAAAATTGGTTGTCAAAGCCACCATCTAACCTGTCTGTGTCCGAATAAGCCTGAAGAGGCGAACCACTGACTCTAGCCAACCCTTTACTATCTGAGGGTATGGATCACCGTGGAACCTTAGTGGTATCTAACACTGGAACTCACATAGCATGCCCAGCCTACGCTCATCATCGACCACCACTTCCGGTACCATCCGCTACTCCACAGGTGGAGGTGCGACTTCCTATCCTCCTGGAGAAAGGGTAATCGTATGATGGACCTTGAACTGAGGCCTCATCGCTCACGGAATCATCGTCACGAACCTGATCTAGTATCCTGGCTGGAAATCATTGCGGAGACATCCTGAATCCGATCAAGGAGTACTGCGGTCAAATGAGCATATATATAACTACAACGATGGGGAGCTGACTCAAGAAGGACAGTCAAAGACTCAATCCTATATGATGCATGAATTAATGTTCCCTACAACAAGTGTCTCAGCACACCGAGTCGACAAACGGATAATCATGGTCCTCGTGAATGGATACGTCAGCCGCCACACCATCACTGGACTCCCTAGCCCAAGAGCCGCTCTTGATACACGTCGACACTATTTCCCCAAAACTAAACCAATTACTTTTTTGGGGCATCCGAACAATGACCTAAGGAATTAACCACCTCTGATACCACTTTTTCATGACCCGAACCTACCGGTCTCGAGCCGTAACTACCTCAAACCCGCATCCATAGGCTAGGGGCTGGTGACAATCACCGAAGCCGTAACAATCTCGGGGAGGCCTCTGCCTAAGTACCTGTACACACACACACAACCCACTCAATGCAGAAGTGAAGAGTAAAAAGGAAACCAAAGTAAAAACCACTATAACCCAACCACAGTAATGCATCAACATCTATATAGGATCATTAAAGTGATGAAAATTACTAATAAGATAACTAAATAGGAAATGGGAAAACACGAGCCCAACACGAAAGGTTCCACAACCCGGCAACAGGTAAACAAAAGTAAACAGCTGCTTCATCTCACACCTGAAAGTCCTAATGCGACCACTGAATGCGGTCCAAGCTCATGTGTCCTCTACGCTCCTCCATAGTCTCAATCAACCTGTCCATTATCTACAAGGGCACACCAAGTACGGGCAAAGCCCAAATAGAGGTGAGTATAAAGATAATCAGTATGATGCCTCGAAATCACGAGGGAGGAACAAAGGAGGTACTAAAACGGTGAGCAGTAGACAGAACAAAGAACAGTGTAAGAGTACAATAGAGAGAGTGCAGCTCAACCCAACAAATAAAAGTAAGTAGACTCATCCAATCGAATAGGATCTAGACATGGAAAGCATATGGCATACCCCATGCGTCTTTTCCCCACCTAGAAGGAGAGTAACCGAACCCAAGGAATGGGAACCAAAGTAGGGTGTTTGTATATATATATATACGCTCAACAAGAAACCCGAACGAGTGTGTAAGGGGATCTCTATCTTCATGCTCAGTCTAGGAAAAGTCTCCAATAGTTTGAATGGTATCCATCACTAATGACCATCAATACCACACGTCAAGCGACCTCATCGCAAAACCATACAACCAAGGGTCATGCTCCGGTAATCACGGAGAAAAATTACTGACTAGCCTCCTAGAAATGGATGAGTCTGAAAGAAGTCATCGGGTAACACACTGCCCAGCCCAGCTAGAGGGTAATACCCAAGAGGTCATCGGGTAACCCACTACCCAGCCCCGCTGGAGGATAAACTCTAAGGTTAATGGGTAACCCACTACTTACCCCCACTGGAGGGTAAACCCTAAGGAGAACGGGTAACCCACTTCTCAGCCTCGCTGGAGGGTAAACCCTAAGGCGAATGGGTAATCTACATCCTAGCCTTGCTGGATGGTGAACCCTAAGAGGTCAACGGGTAACCCACTGCCCAGCCCCGCTGGAGGGTAAACTCTAAGGTTAACGGGTAACCGACTACCCAGCCCCGCTGGAGGGAAAACCCTAAGGCGAACGGGTAAACCACTACCCAACCTCACTGGAGGGTAAACCCTTAGGTCAACGGGTAACCCACTACCCAACCTCACTAGAGGGTAAACCCGGAACTAGTTCGATATCTCTGCACTACCTGTACCATCACTGGGTGTCACTAACATTGCTACCATGCATTGGCTCGGAGTGCGACAAATGAACCTCTAACCAATGCCCTTTCATGTTTCTACATTTAATGAGATCTCAAAAGAGGCTTCGCACGCCCAAAAAATTACACCATTGTAGTCCTCACAGAAAAACACGCAAGATAGACTATTTACTCGCCCCGAACGAATGTCTGATGAAAAAGTCACAGTACGTTGCACACAGCTTAAAAGACGGACCGTGGGGCCCACACATCAACTCCGGATTCAATTCCTAAAACCAACATGGTAAACTTCGTCTCTATGCCAGGGTTGCAATGCCACTAACGACGCCTAAAACGGACTTCAGATGCAGAAGCTGCAACTCCTTGCGTAATATGAAAACAGGGCCCTGTGGGGCCCACACCTCGATCCAGAAACACATCTCGCAGATCGTATCATTGTGTTCCTTGCAGATAACCATGAGGTGTATGCTATTCATTTTCCCTGAACAGACTTATGAAGTATAAGTTGTAAAAATGCAGCATACATCCGAAAGTCGCCTCGTGGGGCCCACGCCTCGGGCACGAATTTAGGCGGGCAGATTGCACCATCGCAATACCCTCGGAAGAACACTCAGAAACGAGTACTCAAACACCCCAAATAGATGTCGGGTGATAAATTGGCGTTTCACCGTAAAACTTGTGAACCAGGCCCTATGGGGCCCGCACATTGACTCCAACCCGAACGCTTCGGAAAGTGTCTCAAAAAGTCCACACAAGGACTGGGGTCACACTGCCGCTAACGGTGCACATCAATCGGACAACTCAAACATGAGTTAGGTCCGATGCAAGAATAATTAATTAATTAATTAATTAATTATTCGCATTGAGCGTTTCGTGCCACCGAGCAACGAAACCAAACCGAAAGGGTTCCGAACCAACTTTGGAAGAACCGTCTCAACTCCAGGGTCATAGCACCTTTGACGGCGCGTGAAACAGACCTCTGGTTCGTGAATACGTATGTTGTAAACTTTAATAATAATTTCATATTATTGAATTAAAGTGTTTCAGTCACCCGTCTTCGGGCGCAGATCCCCAAAACCCCAAAACCCAACTTAAAAATTCCCTCTCGAAGATAAAAACTCATAACCGCAGAAGGCGCATCAAACGGACACGTCGTTTAGGAACTATGGTCCCTTGAACACAGGGGGCCCAACCGGGCCGGTTCACACCGGTTTTCCCGGTCCAAACCACCGGTCCGACTCGACGCGGCCCGCTGGCCGCGGCCCGCACCAGCAACACCGGACCCCTCAGGTCTGGTTATTCAAAGAAAACCAGCCAAAGGGACGGTCTTCGTTCGCGTCGCACCAGCAGGACCCACGCTTTGCGGGTCCTTGTCCACGGCTCTCCTGATGTCAGCGCCTCAGGGTTACCTCCCGACCACGACAGGCCGCCCGCGCCACGCTCATCCGTCGACTCCCTTGAAACCACTGCACTCCCTGAAGCCATCGCGCTCCACTGCCTCCGGCTCGACCTCGCCCGATACCGCTGCCTGAGCCGCCGGCTCCGCTGAAGCCCAGCGCTCCTATACGCCGCTCAACCGCACCACCCCGATGCTCCCTCCTCACTGAACAATGTCCAGAAGGCCCCCCGGTGCTCCTCCGGCCCCTGTTACGCCACGCCGTAGCCGCCGCCGCCCAACCGCGCCCACCACCACTGTTCCATCCACACTCGATGTCGCCGTGCTCTGGCCTCCGCTCATCCGTCGGTGCTCCGGACACACCCCTTGCCAGATCTGGACCTTCAACCGGTCCCTCTGACCACTCCGGTGGTCGGAAAAATTATCTGAAACCGGTTTCCGAATCCTTGGGGATGGATCTTCACAGCTCCACCCCTCGCTCGTCGATCCATCACAGTTTTGGCACATCCTACATTTTGGACAGAGAATGCTCAAAAACGGGATTTAGAATGGGGCTCGGACGATGGCCATGTTTGTTTGGCCATCGTCCTAATTCAAAAATTGTATAATTTAAAGAACGGAATTGACAAAAACTAAATAAATCACCGAAGGTGTGAAAATTAAACAAAAACCCTACCTCGAACCGACTGTGCGTCTTTGGTGGTGCGTCCACGATGATCCTGCTTTGATCCTCCAAGGTCCCGGTGATGGTCGCTCCTCAATTCGGTGAAGAATGATGAATAATTCCGAAGAAAAAGAGAGAGAGATAGAGAGAGGGAGAGATAGAGAGAGAGAGAGAGAGAGTGAGAGAGAAGAGAAGGTAGAAACTCCAACTCCAAACTTCTATTTTTCTATTTATAGAAAAATCCGCTTAGCGCGGAATCTGAAACTGTCATGCCCTCTCATTTTATATCGTGCCTAGGAAAAATGACCCATTTTGAATTCAATAGAAGTCTCAGATTTCCATTCCGAGACTTCGTTTGAAAGTTATTTGAAAATAAATCCAGTGATAAAAATCACTAAGTCATTATTTCAAAATGTCGATTTTTCCCCTGGGTGACATCTCTCACAGCAGACCAGCACCTGCAACTTTCACACCTCGCTTAGGGTAAACGGCACGCTCCGGACGCAACTGTGCCCTCGGATTTCTGATCTGAGCTACTATTTAGGAGAAAAAAAACCCTTCCACGTGCATAGTATAAAAACACTTAATATTTTTATAAAATTTATCCTGGGAACACCAGGCCTCAGAATCGCACGTCGTCTCAGCTCCTAGCTCTAGAAATATATGTAGAGATATTCCAAAGTCTTATAGTGAAAAATCGGGTCTCTAAAAATAATCATTGTATGAATATAAATTAAAATTTAAAAAAATATAATATATAATTTTCATTTAAAAAATTTATCATTTGGGATTATTTAAATTATTTAAAATGGAAAAACAATATGCATTTTAAAACAGTTTTCATATAAAACTGAATTTTTATGTGCAAAAATAAAATTTCAATAAAATATAATGTAATGTTGATTCAAAAGTAGTAATGTGGATTAAATATAACTACATAATAATTATTTTAAAATAAAACATAATTTTACATTTAAATTACTTAATTTAATGAAAATAAATGGTAGTTTTACCAAAATCTATATTTTTCACTATTCACTGAAAAAATCAGTATTTTTTGAAAAACCCAAAATTTTCACCATAAGTTAATTTTGATATCATGATTTAGAAAAATTCATTCAATTTTGTCAAATAAAATTTATAATATCTCTATAAATTAAATATAATATTTTCTCGTAAAAATCAATAAAAAAATTTTTTGAAAAAAAACTTATTTTTTATGAATATAATTACTATACTAAAAATTAATTAACTATTTTATACACATTTATAATTAAATTTATATTGAGTTGGAAATTTATATATGAATATTTCATCATGTATTCAACATAATTCATATCCTCCAATTAAATTTCTAGGTTATAATATTCATATTTAAAATAATATTATTTCACGGTTTGTTGAAGCTTGGTGTTGCATTTCATGCACACTATCAATGAAAATCATTATTGAATGCAACGCAAGATGAAATCTATATTGGGTGTAAAAAAAATCAATAATATCAAATTTATTTGATTTTTAAAAAAACTATCAGGATGTTACATTCCACCTCTCTTAAATAAATTGTGTCGTCACAATTTGAACTTGTACTCAGAAAACCAGGGTTTAACATTTGAAAATCCCTTTGTGGGAAACCCACATAGTTAAAAGGGTTAATGAAAATTCCTCTTCAAAAGAGTGAAATGGATGTTCCTAGGTCATCTAAAATAGCACATTCTAGGATTACAAATAAGATGACATAGTTTGGGTGTGGAAACCTGGACATATAAGAGAAAACAAATGACTAAGTACAGATGGAGAGTGAAAGAGAACATGGTTAGGATATAGTTAATGACCACAAATCCATGAATATGTGATAGGTGAAATGAAAATTCATTCATCATAAATAAAATTAAATGTTTATCATTTTATTTTATGATATGTTTCCTATTGTTGTTCGAATTTCATGATAAGATACACTTACTTGATTTTATTACATTTCATAAGAACAATCTCATCCTTTGGTTGTTCCTAGATCAATTGAAACTTAAAATATTTACTCTTAGAGATGAATTTTTCATGCCTAAAGCTCTTATGGATAATAATATCCATAAAATAATGATAATTCATTACTTATACCTCTAAATATTATCAAAAATATAATTTTTGTCATAGGATATCCAATAACATCCAAAGTTCAACTTAATCAACTCCATAAAAAGTTATCCAAAAAGCTCTTCCATGTCTAGCCAAAGTTTAAATCCAAAATTTTATAAATAAGGTCACTAAATTTACAAAATTAAATTATCATTAGTCCCCAAAAAAATTATTTATCTCTTAATTTCACATAACAAATATGTGAATACATTCATCATATATTCTCCTGAAATATGTAAATATCCAAAATTATCATAAAACTTGAATGAAAACAAACATTATTTCAAATATTAACTATTTATTAATTACTTAAATAAATAAAAAATTATTAAATATATTCCATAAATCCAAAAATGGTTTAAAATCCATCAGTGATAACATAAAACACTTTGTCATCAAATCATTAATTTGTGACAATGTAAGAAATACTATCCAATTTACTTTATCCATATCAATCATCTCTTTATTTAAAGTAAACACCATTTTCTCGACATAAGGAATATATTATGGGTTAACATACCTTAATCAAAATATCACATTTCCATTAAATCAATTTTCTAGGCCATCGGTACCGTTTAACATATTCTTATAACTCCTTAATGAAAAACTACTATTGAATAATCCATTGATTTTTCATGATTTTAATAACAAAAATAACACTGGTAAAAATTTAATTATTTGAATATTAATACAAAAACACATCAATAATTTTACTTTTTTCATACACCATTAACTAGGATTCATTTTCTTTTTCCTTGAAACTTCTTTCCTTTCATATTTCATTTGTAGTATTTTCATCATTAACAATATAATTATTACTCGTACAACCTTTTGGATTATCTTCATAGTATTTTTCTTTATGAAATAAATTTACATAATGACCATACTTTCCACATATGAAATATTTAACCATTTCTGATATCTTAGAGAGAAAATTATTCTCATCCATTACGTTAACTAAACTTTATATTTCTCCTCTGAAATTTCGTACTCTCTATCCTTCTTCTCCCCTAAAAAAATATTCTCAATCCTTTGAGACATTATCTAGATTTATTATTCACACATTCTTGATATATAGGAAGCTGGGTCTTATTTCATGCATGGTCTCCCCCACCCAAACTCTAAAATAACTCTATCCTTCTCTTATTTTGTGATTTTAAGAGTTGGTTAACGTGTAATTTGTTAATCAAATATCATGATATGGGATTAGGAATAATCAAAATATCCTTAAATATAGTCATAATCCCATTTGTTTTCTCATCAACACAATTTCTATCACAATCAATTTTTATATGATTCATCTTAGTTACAACCGTGGACTAAAACCAAAAAACATAGTGTGAGTAAAACATTCTTATTGGGAAATTGTATAATCATGAAAAATAACTTATAGGCTGTTTAAATCATGAAACATTATTTATAATATAGTATTCTATAGGTTTATCCTAGGTCATTCATAGTCATCATCTATTTAAATCCATCATGATGGTTCATAAAGTGTTTGTGAAATTAGAAATATTATCCCCTAGTGGTGTCAAACAAAGTGTGTAACATGTCCTGTTGTCATGCACCAGGATAATATAGAGTCTATCTCAATATTCCACTTTTAGTTTTGTTACCACTAAGTACCTTTTTTCCCGATCCACATCCACTTATAGTATCCATACTGGGATGTAATTTCTTAGAAACCACTTGATCTATCTATAGGTACCCAAGAGTCTCATACATGGATATTATATCATTTTAGAAGATTATTCGTCACACTCCAAAATTACATGTATAAGGACCATAATAGTTTAGTGAATTTGGAAACTTGGAAGACACAATTCTAACTCTATGAAAGATATTAAATGTTTCCTACCAATATCTTCTAATTTAGTAATCCTTCTTAAAATCTTTCTTTATAACATAGGGAAAGGAAACATATAAAAGGGTGAACTCAGATGATCAGTAAGGGTAAACAGTGGAGATATGTAAGCATAACATAAAAATAAGGGTATGAGAACATGATCATAAAATTTTTAGATCACACCCTTTATATCCAAAATCATAGACATGATTCGTGTCATAAAGATTGGTAGATCATAAGACAAGAATTATAATAGAATCAATATCATAATTCATGAGAGCATAATATAGGAATAAGGCACATATTTTTTTCATACACATCTTCTTATATCATTTTGAAAATGTATAAATAGAAATAGGTTTAATCATTAAGTTAAGTACATGAAATCATGCCCTAACATAAACTTATGGACATTAAACTAGGTCCGTGCATATCATTATGGATATGAAATATAGTTCTACCCATAACATTGTGAACATGTAATTAGGTTCACGCATAACATTGTGAACTATTAATCAAGTTCATGGATAACATTGTGAACACGTAATCAGGTTCACACATAACATTGTGAACATGTAATCATGTTCACACATAACACTATTAACATGTAATTGGGTTCATGAATATCATTGGGAACATGTAATCAGGTTCATTCATATCATTTTGAACATGTAATAAAGTTCACACATAATATTGTGAACATGTAATAAAGTTCATGCATAACATATATACTCATGAGTTATCCATCGTTACCCAATGCATTGAAGGGATATATAGGTTCCATCCTTCACATAATTAAATCATACATATGTGTTCCACAACATCATAAATATTTATCATATCATAACCCATGAAATTAAATGAGTATCATAAAAATTTTATCATATCATAATCCATGGAAAATAGACAAGTTTCAGGATCATTTCATCATTTCATAACACATGAAATTAAGTGGGTTTCATAATCCTTTTAACATGGTATAACCAGTGGAATATAAATTGGTTTTATAAAAAGAATTCACCTTAAACGTAAACCATTGAAATAAATAATACGAATGGTTTCATTGGAAAATATCCCCAATAAAGTAAAAACTATATCTAATCATGTCATCTTATATGGATAAGGATTTTGAAATATCACTTTAGAGAATTTATTAAGGAATATAACCATTATTTGAAAATTATTTTTTCACATAAAACATTTTAAAAAATCACTTTCTATTAAAACTGATTTGAAAAATTATAATTTATTCTTCAAAAATTATTTAAAAATTTTCTTGAGTAAAATATCCTTTCCACTTTGAAAACTGATTTTTAAATCATAAAACATTCTGAAAACATTTTTATTTGAAGTAACCTTGAAAACTTATAAAGGAAGCTTTGAAAAAAAACACTTTATAAAACATTAAAAAAAATTAAAATAATTTTCCTTAAATATTATATTAAAATATCATTTAAAAACATTTTTATAAAATTTCTAGAAAACATTTTTTTGAATGAACACAAATTTCCTCCCAAATAGAGAGATAAAGTTGAATTATCTAAAAATAATTCTTAATTGTATTAAGTATAAAAGACTAGAAAATGGTACCCTTACATGAATATATCATGATTAAATATATTATATGAAAATTCATGAGAATTATAGAGGTATGGATCATAATATTTCATTAATGGAATCATAATCATAAACACTCCTTATAAACAATGAGATTCTAGAAATAAACTCTTACCACTTTGGTAACATTGAATCATAAACCCCATGAAGTAGTAACATAAAATGATACTTAAAATATCATGAGGTTGAAAAAATTCCTGATATTACATGTAAAATGTGATGTATACCCACCTATTGAAATAATATAGGTTTAAAACTTATTGTATTTCTAAAAGAAGTAAAATTGAGACTAAACCCACTTACCACATTAGAAACATTTTAACCACAAACCCCATGAAAGATAGATACTAAAATGGATATTAAAATCTAAATAATTATAATTATAGTAATAATAAAATACATCCATGGTAATTATACACACCACATATATGAAATATTTGGTGGACATGGCTTGTGTCTCATGAAAAATAACAGTGATATGGAAATCCCTTACTACATGAGTAACATTTAAATCATGATCCCTATGGATGAATATGATCTATTGAAACATTTAATATCTTTAAATAAATGAAATTATTGGTATAACTTATCATATATAAATATATATATGAAAAAAAATAAATGAGTGGTGAACATGGAATAAGTCTCGTAGAAATAAAAGTAAGGCTCGAACTCCCCTTAATATAAGTCTTGACTTCCATTGTAAATGTTCAATAATCCTATATTATAATTATAAGTTTATTATAAATGTACCATATAACCATATTCATATATATAATACCATATATTATTTGATTATTAATTAATATTAACCTTTTATTAACAATTCTACGTTAAAGATATGTTTTAGGTAATAACCTCTTTGGTTTTATTATAGGTTATGACTTGTAATTTTTTGTCCTTTTACATTGTTCATGATTTCATAATTTAAATAATTTAAACTAAAATATAAAAATCATATATATTTAGTTTATATATATTTATAATAATCTATAAAATATATAAATAGGAAACGAAATACACCATTCATGGAGATGGTAGGTCGTACGTACTCATGAAAAATGTTTCCATTTTCATGTTATATTAGAAGATAGAAATGTAAAGGATATACATATATATATATATATATTATAATTATATTAAAATTATTATTTAATATATATGACATATTTCTACTAGACCAATCCTTAATACATTCCACGTAAATTGTGAATGAATCACATCACTTAGCACGACAGCAGTTTGTTGTGCACTTGAACGACGTTATCGTATTCCCAAAAAATGTAATTCATGAAGTTAAGCATGATGTAAAAATTAAATAACTATAATAACATAATAAATATCATATATAAACTATAAATACAACATTATTTCTAACCTTGAAAGGTGGGAATGGAAGAACGAATGACATTGGTCTGTGAGGCGGTAGTCCGCTGTACACACGGACGATGATTGTGTATCCAAATTGATGAAAATGTGTGAATTTATAGGACATAAACTTAAAATAACAAAATATAATTATATTAATGATATTGAGGCTATTATATGAGCATGATATAAAAACATTTAATTCTTTTTAGGAAGAAATAAAAAAATGTCCCCCAATGAACGTCGCCTCTTCTTCAGGTATCCCATTGTGGTTTTAACCAAAGGACTTACTTGGTTGGATTTCCTACCAAATGAATGATTATAAGATTAATTTATGGAATTTGGGATCAATTTGGTCAGGTCTTTTCTTAACCTAAGTGTATTTATGGTTTGAAGAAAGGGTAGGAGGTGGTGGCCTTTTATAAGTGATGGAAATGAGACACTTGACATTTTTGAAAAGTAGTTAGGTGACCCATGTTTTTATCTATAAATAGGATTAAATAACACAAAAAATATATATTATAGAGATATAATGGTATAAATATAGACATAAAATTGTTTTTTATAAGTTTATAGGTCATTTTTCCCCTTAGGTTTAAAGTCTAGCCCTTTAGTAAACTCGTTTTTCTCTTAATTATAATGATTAATTATAAATTCTTTCACTAATACTTTTGGAAAAAATTATATTTTACTTATTAGTAATTATAAATTAATTTGGTTTCAAATATGGAACCCATTTTTCAAAATTCAATTCACAGAAGTTGCAGAAATTTATTTACAATCAATCATGTAGATGGGACAAAAGAACGAGGTTTTAACGGGAAAATGTTCCAAAGATTACTATGTTTTTACATATAAATTAAAAATAAAAATGATAATGATGACCTTAATTATATTAATATATGTATAATTTAACTAATTTAACTTTAAAACCGTTTCAAAATATAATTTAACATTATAAATTATTAAATGAAAAGTTAGTTTACAATTAAAATTCAGTATTTCATTATTCATTAGAAAACCTTCACAAAAAATATAAAAAAAAGTCACCCTTTTCTAATTTTTAAGTTCAGATTGAAAAAATGAAGTTTATTTTGTCAAATAATATTTTAAAAAATGTCAAAATTTTGTTTTAAAACAAGTGAATCTTTAAAAGGTGGTAAAACTGCCTTTTAGAAAAATACATCTTTTTATACCTAAAAATGGATTTATTACTGTATCATTTCTAGAAAACATATAATATTAATGTTAATTGGTTGATTTAAAATATAATATATTAATTTCATTAAAATAATTCATTAAATATTTTTTTAATTTATTTCTATAAAACATGTTTGTGTATAAAAAATAGTTTTTTATAAAATAAATTTATTAATTTTATAATAGTTCTTATATTCATTTATAATTAATTGATTTAAAAATAATTAGTTTTAAAAACATGAATAAAAAATATTTTCACAATTTAGTTAATCCTTTTTGTACTCTTCATTCTTGTGGCTATGTGATAACTATAATATTATTTTAATAATACTATTAATAGTATTTTTTTAGTTTGGTAAAATGAGGTCTTGTGTGAAATGAAAGGTGTCGAAAGGATTCAGTATTGCATGTACCACAAGATAAACACATTATTGGATGTAATACAAGCATAACATAGTTTATCATCCAATTAAATCCATCAAAGAATATTAGTTAATTCAAAATAAAAATAATTCATAAAAACTTGGGGTGTTACATTCTACCCCACTTAAAATGATTTACATCCTCAAAATTCATCTAGGTAATAAAAGTTATAATAATTCAAAATTCCTTTCACAGAATCCCAAATCAAAAAAAAAATATTATTAAAAGTTCCTTTAAAATGTGAAATTTGGAAACATAATGGTTACCCAAAGTAACTCATATCTAGGTTTCCACAAAAGATATCATAAGTGGAAATTGAAAACATAGACATAGATGAGAGAACTGACACCCAAATACTGGTGGAGAGTGATAGATAACATTGATCTGTAGAAGAGGGTGGTCTAGATAATGTTAGTGATCATAACACCATATAATAAAGAGGTGTGAAAAAGGTCATTGATATCATCAAAAATGATGATAAAAGGACAATATTTAATTACAAGATACTTTTCCTAAAATTGAATAATTTTCACAAGAAGATATACTTTCTTTATTTCATTATATAGGAGTAATATCACTCTTTAGTTGTGCCTTGATCATATTCCACTTCATCTCATACTTCAATAAATGAAGGTCAATTTTTTATGAATAAAGAGTTAAAAGATCGTATGATCTATAAATATAAGAATAACTCATTTTTTCCATATTTATGTTTTATCATAACAAAATGGTTAGCATATATTATCATTATTAAAAATCATCATCTAGTGAAATAATATGTTAATATT
Organism: Viscum album; assembly: GCA_963277665.1. Taxonomy (NCBI): domain Eukaryota; kingdom Viridiplantae; phylum Streptophyta; class Magnoliopsida; order Santalales; family Viscaceae; genus Viscum; species Viscum album. The sequence goes on along the minus strand of OY728127.1, from coordinate 1,011,889,715 downwards.
TAAAAATGAATTCAGATTTAAATATAAACTATTTCATAAAGGGGTTTCCTTATGACCCCTAAAAAATATTAGAAATCAAAAACATAAGAAAGTAGGTGACTAAATTTCTCAAAATGAGATTAACTTTGATCCCCAATATATCATAATTTATCTCTTGATTGTCATACATCAAAAATTTGAAAGAATAAATTCTTCCTTATTTGTTGAATTAATCCACAAAGAAAATATTAAATAAATCTAATAATGTTATAAAATCCATCCTTGATAGCATAAACCACATTTTCGACAAATTAGTAATATGTTACAATGTAATCAGTACTATCCAATTTACGTTATTCCCATCCACCATCTCTCTATCAAAACTAGTAACCATTTTTTAACATAAGGAATATATTAAGGGTTACCAAGCCTTAATCACGTGTTTTTTATAAAATATAACCTTGACTTTAAATCAATATTATTCAACATATTCTTTCATGTCCTTAATGAAAAACTTATACTAAAAAATCCTTTTATATTTTACATTTCAAATAACATAATGTTTAAATCCAAAAACATGAAAACATTTATTATTCCACTTTGGGTTTAATATGTTAACTTTTATTCCTCATCCTCTTCCTTAATACCTCTTTACTTTAATTTTTTACTCATAGTCTCATCATTTTCAGAAGTATAATATTTACTTGTACCACCTTGTCGATTATCTTCATGATCTTTCTCCTTATAACAACAATTTTTATATTTCCCATACATTCTACACTTAAAATATCCATCTATTGGTAATAACATAGGGATCCCAATATTCTCATCATTTTTATTAACTAAAATCATCATTTTTACTCAGAAATTACTTACACTATAGCCTTATTCACCAAAAATAACACATCTTCTCATCTCTTTATGAAATTCCATTGAGTGATTCATCCCACATTCTTAACAAATAGGAAACTCAATATTCATTTCTATATGGTCTACATTTCCTGAAATCTCAAATAACACTTTATTTATCTTCTTCTGTGAGTCTAAGAGTCTGTCATGGTACACATTTCTAATCATGTTTTGTGAAAAATGATTAGGCAAAAACACAAAATCCTTTACTCCAGTTATAATCCCATTTATATTCCCATCAACAAATAATCTATCACATTCAATTCTAAGTCAATTACTTCTAGTTTTGACCATTGACTAAAACCATAAAACATAGTGTGAGAAACCCTAATCATATTCAGAAATCAGTTAATCATTAATGTATTAGTCATTAGATGTCTAAATAATGAAACCTTATGTAATATATGAAACCTTAGGTTCATCCTAGGTCATTCATAGTCATCTTCTATTTAAATATTTCATGATGGTTCATAAAGAATATTTGAATTTCCAAATAATATCCCCTGAGAGATTCAAACTAGGTGTGTAACAAGGTCTATTGGTGTGCACCTTTTCTCAATCATGTACAGCTTAGTACGGTGTTTTCAGGGTTGTTACCCCTAGATACACATTTACCAGATCCACATCAACATGTAGTATCCACAATGTGATGTATTTCAAGGAAACCACTCTCTCTATCCTTTGACTAAAATTCTAGTAAATTTTATTATACTCTAACTCATCCATAAACATATCCTTAGAGACATCCATGGACATATCCATAGAATATCCCTAGGGTTATTGCTAAAATTTTCTCATCCTAGTTTCAAAATTTTGGCTAAATATTTCCTTAGTTAACAACTATAGAAACCCAGGATTCTAATACATTGATATTACATCACATTAGTTTAATATTCATCACACTAAAAAAGTACATGCCCAAGGACTGTAATATTTTATTTTCATCAGAAACATGGAACATAAAATTTTAACTTGGGGAAATATCTTCAATGTTTTCAGCAATATCTTCCTATTTTTTACTCCAACTTATAGTATTTAGTCATAACATGGTGAAAATAAACATAAAAAAATGGTGATCTTAGATTCTCAGTAAGTGTAAATAATAGAGATATGTAAGCATAACATGAAAATAAGTGTATGATAACATGACTGCAACATTTGAATATCATACCCTGCATATCAAAGATCATACACATGAGTCATGGAATAATGATTGTTAGGTAATAAGACATTAATCACAAGGTAATCAAGAGTATAATTCCTGATATAATAACATAGGAATAAGCCATATATATTTTTAATAAACATAATCTTATAACACTATGAACATTTATAACTAGAAACAAGTTCACTCATTAAGGTAAGGACATGAAATTAGGCCCTCACATAAACTTATGGACATACAACCCATTCCATTTATATCATTATGGACATGAAATAAAGTTCCATTCCTATCATTGTGAACAATTAATTAGGTTCATTCATAACATTGTGAATATGTAATCACATTCACACATAAAATTGTGAACAAGTAATCAGGTTCACACATAACATTGCGAACATGTAATCAATTTCACACATCACATTTTGAACATGTATAAATTATTATGTATAACATTATGAACATGTAATCAGATTCATGAATAACATTTCAAACATTTAATCAGGTTTACACATAAAATAATAAACATTTAATAAAGATAAATTATAAAAAATATACTCATGAGTAATCCATCATTACCCAATGCATTGGAGGGAGATATAGGTCACATTCTTCACATAATGAAATCATACATATGTGTTCCACAAGATCATAAAAATTCATCATATCATAACCCATGAAATGAAATGGTTATCATAAACATTTCATCATATCACAAACTATGGAAAATATATAGGTTTCATAATCATTTCATCATAGCATAACCTATGAAAAGAAGCAGGTTTCATAAGAATTTCAACATAGTATAGCCCATGGAAGAGGAACAGGTTTCATAAACATCATGTCATCTTAAATGTAAACCATTTAAAGAAAGAATAAGAATGGTTTCCATGAGTATTATCTATATTAAATCAAAAACTATATCAAATTATGTCATCATATATGGAGAAGGATTTTGAAAGATCACTTAGAGTATTTCTTAAGGAAAATAATCATTATTTGAATTTTTAATACATAAAACAGTTTCAAAATAATTTTCTTTTAAAAAAATTGAAAAATTATAAATTAATATTTAGAAATTATTTAACACATTTCTTCAAGAAAATATCCTTTCCTATTTTAAAAACTCCTTTTAAATCATAATATATTTTCAAAACCTTTTTTTATGAAAATAACCTTGAAAACTTATAAAAGAGTCTTTGAAAATTATTTTAAAAACATTATAAAACATATTTTTTTTGAAATAATTTTAATTGAAATTTATATTAAAATATAATTTAAAAATATTTTGAAAACATTTTTATAAAACTTTATTTTGAAACAAAATTGATTTATGACAGAAGAGAGAGATAATGTCAGATTCCCTTAAAAATATTCTTAATTGTCTTAATTAAAAAAGATTTAAAAAATGGTACGATTACATTAATATATAATTAATAACTAGTGTAAAATAATATTCATGATAATTGTTGATCTATAGATCATAAAATTTTATTAATGGTATCATAATCATAAATAATCCCCATAAATGATGAGATTGTAATAGTAAACTCTTACCACTTTGGTAACTTTAAATCATAAGACCAATGAAAGAATAACATAAAATGAACAATAAAATATAATGCGGATGAAAAAATTAATGATATTACATTTAAATGGGTCTATATGTACACCTCGTGAAAGAATATAGGTTCATAACTTAACAGACGTCTCAATGAAGGAAAATTGAGACAAACCCCCTTACTATGCTGCTAACATTTTCACCATATATCCCATGAAATATATATCCTAAAATAGATGTGTAAATCCAAATAATTATCATTATTATAATAATAAAATACCCTCATGGTTATTATAAAAATCACATATAGTAAATAGGTAGTTGACCTGGCTTTTGTCTTACAGAATATAAAAGTGAGATGGAAATCCCTTTTTATATGAGTAAATTTTTAATCATGAGCACCATGAAATATTTAAATAAATTTAAAAATTTAAAATAATGAAATAAAATAAATTAATTCTATTAAATTTCATAGTTAAATATATACACCACACATAAAAATGAGTGGTGGACATGGCATAAGTCTCGTAGGTATAAAAGTGAGACTGGAAATCCCCTTACCTTAAGTTTTGACTTCCCTTGTTCACATTAAAAACTATTGTATAAAAAATATAATTTTATTATAAATCTTCAACAGAACCATATTCATTTATAAAATACCATATATTATTTTAATACCACTTTATATTACCCATTTATTTTCAATTCCATGTTAAAGATACGTTTCAGGTAATAACTGCTTTGTTTTTTGTATATGTTATGACTTTTTATTTTTAGTCCCTTTAATTTGATCATGATTCCAAAATTTTAAGAATTTGTAAAATGATATAATTATCATATATATTAATTATATAATTATTTTTAATAATATATAAAATATAGAAATAGGAAATGAAATACACTATTCATGGAGATGGTAGGACGTACATTACCCTGAATGTTGTTTCCATTTTATTGTAATATAGAAAAAAAGAAAAGTAAATTATAAATATATATTATAATTATAGTAGAATTGTTATTTCATATATTTCACATATTTCTGTTAACCTCACCCTTAATACATTCCATGCAAAGCATGAGCTAATCACATCGCTTCATGAGGCGGTAGTCCACCGTACATATGAATGATGTTATTATATTCCCAAAAAATGGAAAGCATTAAGGTATGTGTGATATAAAAAACTAAAGAATAAAAATAAAATATTAAAATCATAAATATCATATATTAACTAAAAATACACCATTACTCCCATCCTTGAAAGGTGGTAATGGAAGAATGAATGACATCGGTTCGCAAGGTGGTAGTCCGTCATACACCTAAACGATGATTACGTATCCCATTTGATGGAAGTGTGTGAATTTTTAGGTCTTAACCTTACAATAACAACAAATAACTATATTGAATATAATTAGTCTATTATATAATATTTATATAAAAAAAATTATGGGTTTTGAGGAATAAATAAAAAAAATGTTTGTTGATGAACGTTGCCTCATCTTCAGGTATCTCCTTTTGGTTTACACCAAATGACTTCCATGGTTGGATTTATTATCAAAGGAAGGATTAGAGGATTATGGGTGAAATTATTGGGATACATTTGGGAAGGAATTTTCTAAAACTGAGTTTTTTTAATGTGTTAAGAGAGTGGAGGATGTGTTGGCCTTTTATAAGTGAGGGAGAGAACATACTTGTTTTTTTAAAAAAATATTTTAGGTGAACCCACATTTTTACATAACAATAAGATTCCAAAAATTAATAAATTAAATTATAGAGTTGTAATGGTCTAAATATTCAAATAATTTTTTTACAACTTTCTAGGTCATTTTTTCCTTAAGTTTAATGTTTAGTCCCTTGGTAAACTTGTTTTCTCTTAATCGCTATGACTTATTCTAACTTATTTCACAAATAAATTTTGTGGAAAGTTACATTGGAATTAAAATTAAGTATATATTATGTTAATTAAAAATATTTATTCAATTTTAACAAATTAAATTAACATAATCGGTTGAAATTAATTTAAAATTAATCCAACGGATAAGACAATACAATGAGTTTTTAAAGAGAAAATGTTCAAAAGTTTACTATGTTTTTATATCTAAATTAAATATAAAAATGATTCTTATGAATTAAATTTAATTAATATCTTTATAATTTAAGTAATTAAACTTTAAAATTAATTCAAAATATAATTTAACATTATAAATTATTTAGATGAAAATTCAGTTTTAAATTAAAATTCAAAAATTTTCACTATTTATAAAAAAATTAAACTTCTAAGAAAAATAAAAAAAAATTCCATAAGATCGTTTTTATATTACTATTTAAAATATGAAGTTTATTTTTTTGAATTTTTTTTTAATTTAATATTTTAGTTTTCATACAAGTTGTCTATTAAATGGAAGAAAACTGCCTTTTTATAAAATATATCTTTTTTTACGCATAAATTTTGATTTATTTTTATCTATTATTGAGAAAACAAATAATATTAATTTTAAATTGTTGATAAAATATATAACATATAAATTTTATTATAATAATTCCTAATTTTTTTTTAGTATTTTGAGATAAAACATGTTTGTGTATAGAAAAATAGTTTTTCATAAAATGAATTTCTTTACATTCAAATAGTTATTACTTTCTTTTCTAATTAATTGGTTTACAATGAATTAATTTTATAAATATGAATAAACTGTATCTTAAAATTTTATTTAATCCTTTTTATACCCTTCATTCCAAAGGCTAGGCGATAATAATAACAATATTTTAATTTTAATATTATTAGTATTTTGTAGTTTGGTAAAAATAGGTCTTGCGTGTAACACATTATATATTAGGGACTCAATATTGCATGTACTACAAAATAAACAATGAATTTAAAATAATGAATTCCTAAAGTGGCGAATCATGGAAAAAAATACATCAAATAATTTTAATTTATTTGAAAAAATAATAATTTATAAAAGTTTTAGGTGTTACACTATCCTTTATAAAAATTCCAATATATTTTTGATAATTTTTCACTATTAGACTTATCCTTATACATGTAATTAGGAATATCTCTAAAATTTTCTCATCCTAGTTTCCATATAACAACAAAAACTATCCTCAGATACAAAATATAGTGTCCCAGGATTTTCATACATATAGATTACATCTTTTCAATAAATATTCATTAAATTAAACAAATACACACTTGAAATTTGTAAATGTATAATACCTTTGGAGAATAGACACAAAATATTTTTATTTATTGAATGATATTAAATATAGACCATAATGATATCCCCTCATTGTACTCATATTATACATATACTACTTAAAACATTTGTTTATAACCCAGGGAAGGGAAACATAATAAATTTTGAGCTCAAATGCTATGTAAGGGTGAACAAGTGGGATACATATGAATAAAATGATAATAAGTGGGTGATAACATTATCATAAAATTTTAAAACAATACCATGAATAATAAAGATCATATTTTTGGGTCATGAAATAATTATTGGAAGTTCATAATATATGAATCATTGGGAAATTAAATAACATGAACCATGAAATAATAACATTGGAATAAGACATAGATTTTTGGGATACACATATGTGTAGAAAATCAATTCCATGGTAATAAAGGATCACTGTAAATTATATCCTAGCTGAATGGGCTTACTCACCAAACAATCATAGTATTAAAGTATTAATCTCAAGATCATCATAGTGAAAAAACTACCTCACCAAACTAGGTTCACTCCACTTTATAGTCATGTATATCTCATGAGATATAAATAATTAACCAATACATTGGTGGTAGATATAGGTCCCACCCATCATATAATGAAATTTATATTTATGCATGAAACCAGATTATAAAACATTCACAATATCATAACCCATGAAATAAATGGGTTTCAAAAACATTTTATCATATCATAACCTATAGAAAATACACAGGTTTCATAATCACTTCATTATTTCATCATATAATAACCCATGGAAAAAGAAGTAGTTTTCATAAGAAATCTATCATGGTATAACACATGGAAAAAGAAAATGATTTCATAATAATATTATCATGGTATAACCCATGGAAGATAAATTGGTTTCATAAATATATTTTTATCATAAACCATTTATATAAATAATAATAATGGTATCTTTGGTTAATTTCCCTAGTAAATAAAAATTTATATTGAAGGATGGAATCTTAAATGGAAACTGAATTTTGATGATAAAACACTAATAATGTTCCTTGAGGAAGATAAATTTTATTTGAAAATAAAATTTTAAAACTAAACAGTCATAAAATATTTTGGATGTCATTTTCTTTGAGAATAACCATGAAAAATTATAATGGAATTTTTAAAAAACATTTAAAGAATTTCGTGGGTAAAATATTATTTCCTCTTTGGAAACACTTTTTAAAAAAATTAAATAGTTTAAAAATTATTTTATTTTAAAATAACATAGGAATGTAATAATATATTATTAAAATACAATAATGGTCATGATGGTGGAAATTTTGTTCCAATCATGCACTTTAAAACAATGATTATTTTCACATTTTCAGTAAAAGTCAGACAAACATTATTTATGAAATGAAATAAATATTCCTTTAAAATAATTTCTTAAAAATTAAAACATGGGTAAAAATTTATTTAATAAATCATTTGATTAATGTTAAAAACATTTTCACAACATTTTTATAAAATGTTGTTTTGGAAGGAAAACAAGTTTTTGACCGAAGAGAGAAGTAAAGAAAACCCTTCTTTAAAAGAAATATTTTCAACTCTTGAGTACATAAAGAGAATAAAATTATGGGAAAACATTTATAATCATGAAATAAATATATGATAATAATTTTAATGTGTTTATATATGGATATATCATCATAATATTTCATCAGAAATATAATCATAAATAATTCCTATAAATGATGAGATTGTAACATAAAATCAATACCACTTGGGTAACATTGAATTGTAAGCCCCATGAAGGAATGATATTAAATTAAACATAAAATATAATTATAATAAATAAATTCTTGATATTACATGTAAAATGTGATTTATACACACCTCATAAAATAATATAGGTTCATAACCTAACATAAGTTTTAAGGTAGTCAAATTGAGACAAAAACCCCTTTTCGATTTGGTAAATTTTGAAATATAAACCCACATGAAAGAGATATAATCAAATGGAAATGTAAATAAAAATAATTTTATATTTATTTTTCATAAATTACATTAATGTAAATTATATACACCACATAAAAAAAATATGTATTGAATATGGAATGTTTCACATAGAAGTAAAATGTGAGAAGAAAATCCCTTACCATAATTCTTGATTTCCTTTATACATATTTGAACCTAATATCTAAAAAATATTAGTTTATTATGTGTTTATTAAAGAACCAAAATTATATATATAATAACATTTATTATTTTCAGGGCACCTTTCATTTCCCATTTAACAATTTCATTCTAAAGTCACGTTTCAAGTAACATCTGCTTTGTTTTTCATGTAGGTTTTGATTTTTTATTTTTGGTCCACTTGATTTGATCATGGTTAAAAAATCTATTTAATTTTAAACATGATATAGATATAATATATATTCTTTATAAATGTATTTATAGTGATCCATAAAATTTTTAGATAGAAAATGAAATACACCGTTCATCGAGACGGAAGGTCGTACATACAGATGAATGTTATTTCCAATTTCTTAAAATATTGAAATAAATAAAGGTAAATAATATAATAAAATTTAATAATAATTTTTATATAATATTTATTACATATTTTAATTAAATCCATCCTTATTATCTTCCATGTAATTCATGAATGAATCACAGAGCTTCATGAGGTGATAGTCTGTCGTACACATGAACAATGGTATCGTATTCCCATGGAATAGAAGGTAATATGAAAAATGTGATATTATGAATATATAAACATAATAATATCATAAATATCATAAATATCAAATATAAACATTTTATACAGAATTTTATCCGTCCATTATAGTTTTTAATTGAAAAATGAATGGAATCAGTTCAAGAGTCGGTAGTCTGCCGCACACACGAATGATGATTTTGTAACCCATTGATGGTAGAGGATATGGTTAATGGTCATTACCTTAACATAAGAACATATCAATATGTTTAATATACTAATTTTATTATATCGTCATATTTTATTAATAATTTTAGGATGGAGAGAAAAAAAATACTCGTTGAAGAACATTGCCACTTCTTTGGGTATCCTCCATAGGTTTGCACTAAAATCCATAATATGTTGGATTTATACCAATAATAAAGCTTATAGTATGATATTAGTAAACAAATTATGATACCTAGTAACATATTGGTGAATAAAAATGGTTTTTTTGTGGTAAGAGGAGGGGATAATGGGTGCCCTTTTATAAGTGAGGTGAGTGGCACATTTGTAATATTTGAATATAAAAAGGAGTACCCCCGTTTTTCACATTCCAAAAGTATCCAAATTGGTCCATTATCAAAAATGTATTATATAAGGTCAAAATATGTCCATAAAATAGGTGTTTGACATGTTTTGTGTCATTTTTAACTCTTATCCTTTTAGTTTAACCTCTAGTAAACCGATTTTGACTATAACCACAAAAAAATAATTTTTATTGTATTTACTATTAATTATGGTAAAATATTAATATGAATATATTAGATAATATAAATTATTCTTATTCAAAATATGGAATCCATTTTTTCAAATTCTATTCACATATGTAGACAATTTTAATTTAAAATTAATCGCGTAGAGGCGATAACAAAGCGAATTTTCAAATATAAAATGTTCAAAAATTTAAAACATTTTTATGTAAAAAATAAATATAAAATAGATTAAAATTACCTAAATTAGATTAATATATATATAATTTAACTAATTTTGATTTTTAATAATATTAAAAAAAATTCAATGTTTTTTAAATGCTTCAAAAGAAATTATAATTCTTAATAAAAACTAGTGCTTTCACAATTCATTGAAAATTTTAACTTTTCAAAAAATATAAAAATTTCAATCTGATATAATATTGAGATTATTATTTTAAAAATTATTTTTATTTTTTAAAATAAATTTTCTAATAGTGGAAAAAAATTAACTTAAAACAAAACCAACAGACATGATGAAAAAGCGGGTTTTCAGGAAGTGTTTTTCTCAAGAACAAGATGATTTTATTTTAACTCTATGTATAATAATAATCAATTTATAAATATTAATTAAAATTAATTTATATATAATATATAAATTTAATTTAAAAAATTTATCTTTAGTTATATTTTAAATAATTAAAATAGAGAAACACCATGAATTTTAAATTAATTTTTAGAAAAAACATGTTCTTTAAACTCCAAAATACACTTCTACTAAGATACAATATAAAGGTTATTAAAATTTAATTAAGTGGATTAAATATAAATAAATATTAGTTGTGTTAATTTAAAACATAATTGGGAACATAAATTACATAATTTAATGAAAATAAATGATATTTTTATAAAAATTGACATTTTTCACTATTTGTAGAAAAATCATTATTTTCCAAAAAATATAAAAATTTCACCACAATTTAATTTTGATATGATTATTTAATTTTTATTTTATTTTATGAAATACATTTTTTAAAACTTCTATAAATTAATTATAATATTTTTTCATAAAAACAAAAAAAAATCACTTTTGAAGAAAACATATTTTTGATAAATATAATTAAATTACAAAAAATTGATTGATTATTTACTAAGAATTTATAAATAAATTTATATTGAGTAGGATAATTATATGTATATTTCATAAAATATTTAATACAATTCATACCCTCCTATTTAGCTTCATGTTTATAATGACCATATTTAAATTAATATTATTTCTTGGTTCACTAAACCTCGATGTTGCAAGTCGTGTACGCTATCGAAGAAACCATTGGTTGTGTGTAATGAAAGATAAAATTGGCGTTGCATGCAATGAAAAATATAAAAAATGTTAAATTTATTTTTCAGAAAAATTTACAAAAAAAACTCAGGGTGTTATAAGTGGATCTTATGCATGGCCCAATCATAGTGTATGATATATGTTATATCATAACTACAACATGATGCTCTGTTCTCCAAACAACTTGGGTTTTAGTCATAGACTATGATATTTCATGTATTATATTTTAGTACAAAACAAAACAAAAAGTTTTAACATATCATACCTTATGATATATATCAATCATACACTATGAATAAGTCAAAATAGAAGCATTCATACATATCCTACACTAAGATATAGACTCAAGTGGATTAAAATGAAGATGTTCATCATAAAAACAATAAAATAACATGTTGAATCATAGATAAACATTTCTAAAATGCCAATGAAGATTTATTTGATGATTATAAAATTTCCAACACGCTAGAAGAAACCCATTTATTCTTCTCGGCCTATTATTAATATAATGCACATGTAAATTATGAGAATAAATAATAAGCATACCTAAAATAAAGAACACTCCAGGCCCAAAAACACATAAAATGATTTCTTTTGATTGTAATTATTGAGTGATATACAACATCATCTCATATCCTTATGTATTATAATAGCCACTAGGATTCTCATTTATAATGATAGGACCCCTAAATTCCAAAGGTGTGTTAGAAATTTTTATATTAAGATGAATAACTAATATGGAGAAAGAGATATCTTTATATAGGGGTAGTCAGAATCATGTATCTCTGATAGGATGGTATCCAATATTTATAGAGGCTCCATTTATTCAATGAATGGATACGAGAATCAACTTCCTTCTTAGGGGATCTAACTTTCATTATGGTAACACACACCCATCAGAGCTATGATTATTTGAACACTTCAAATGATCACATATCCATAAATGAATCATTTTGAAGATTCATAATTCAAGGAAGCTGACCGGGAAGACACAGAAGAACATATGCATGAAATATTTCATATCTTTCATAAAACATGACTAAAAATAATTTTATGTTATGATAAAATTATCTATATGCCCATATTATAGGCTACTATCATAAAAATGATATACCCATTTTATTTAATTTCCATAAAATTCATCATGTTTTATTCATTGTTATGGATGAACATATCACATATCACACAAAAGAATAAATAAAAAAATTATATATACTATCTAGGTGTAGTCACAATTTTTTTACTTTATCTCAATTATATTGTTCATATGAAAGGAAAAATCCTATCTTGGTAGATCTATAATAGACGAAAATATCAGCAACATACCAAACCATACCTAGTTAGCTAAGCCTCAAGGCTTGTGTATGTAAGGTATCAAATCATAGAGGTTCTCATGATAGGTATATTTCCCACCTCATGTGTTGGAGAATCTAAATATGAAAAAATTTCCACCGGTATACCATAAGTAGTCTATGGCACTCCATGTGGTATACTTCATGGGTTATATATTAAAAAAATCTACATTCACCTCAAGAGCATATTTTGTGTCCTAAAACAAGAATCATACTCATGTTAACTTGAAAATTTCATCAAAAACTATAATAATTTATTATGAATATTGATTAGGGAAAACTAATAGTTTTTCATTGAGAGGTTAATAATCATTACACTTATTAAAATATATATTAGTGTGTGTGTGTGTGTGTGTGTGTGTGTGTGTGTGTGTATGTAGCCAATTTGAATGCCAATGAGCCTGTACCCTAGTGGTTCAGGCTCCTACTTGGCATCCAAAATACCCAGGATCAAATCTGGGCAGGGGAGAATTCCCGAGTACTGTAGCAGGGGTACTATAGAAGCACTGTAGCAGGTCACTATAGCAGCAGCGGACTGTATTAGCGGAAGCACTGTAGCGGCGGAGGGACTGTAGCAGGGTACTATAGTGGTGGCGGGACTATAGCAGGTATTCTAGCTACGTGGGTACTGTAGCAGTACTATTCACTGAGGGGTCCTTTGGGCCAAAAAATGGGCTTTCTAGCCCTGTATCCAGGCCACTTGGACTTGGGCCTTCGGGCTATATAATGGGTCACCCTCTACCCAGTCTTAATAGGTCTTTGATTTAATAATAAATTGAGGCTTCGGCCCCAACCTTTAAAAAAAATGTAGCCAGTGTGAAAAAATGATAAAGTGGAGATTTCATTTTGTGTAACATGATAAATTTTATATTATTATAATCTTCAAGAATAAATTATAAAAATAAACATAAAAACCTTTCAACTATAACATATATGATAGAATACCGTGTCATCCATAGGTTTATTCCAATTTTTGGGTTTTTGTTAGACTCATTAAATCTCTATGTAATTCCTGCCCCATATCTATATGACCTTCTGATAAAAGTCTCACACTAAAATATTTATTGAGTATCATATAATAATAAAGGTATTTTGAATCTTGGTTAGACTTATGAATCATATTATTAAGGTTCAAATCTTGGAATAGAGTATTCAAACAACTTAACTTCATAAAATCAAATGTTATGATGTTAATAACATATTTTTCTACTTATAACTCTTTTAAGTTTATTATCATCATTCTCGAAAACTTTCTAAAAAACATTTTCCATTAATTGTTTTGTATCTAATGCAACTATTTACATTATTACTTTTCCTATATACCCTAAAATACATTATTATATAGTCATATTAACATCATTATGGTAACTAAATATAAAAAAAACATTTTACTTTACTAATATACCCTAAAACTTTGAGGATATAAATTTACATTCTATTTGAGTTTTTATTGGTGTAATATTTTATTTGATAATTTTTAACTTCTCAAAGTCTAAACATACTCTCACTAACCTCTTGGAAACTACATTATCTTATAATATCTTTAAAATACACAGAAACAACTTTTTGTTTAGGAAATAACTCTTATTTTCACTTAATGGGAACAGTTACTAGATAAACTATTGAATATATATATTGTATGGTATTTCATGTATTTGGGTCATTTTCATGAAAAGAATATTATCCTTTAAAATTTTCCATTTATGGTGGTGGAATCTTAATTCTTCATATTTTAACAAATAATTTGATAATCACTTTTATCCTAAATAATTTTTTTATCCCAATCTTATTCTCAATAAATTCTATATAATTCAATGAATTATAAACCATGTATGTTGAATCCATCATCTTATATTTTTTGAAATAACACTTTATTTAAAAAAACACATGTTATCATTTAAGATAAATTATATAATTATACAAATCCTTTTTTAAGATCTATATGAGATCGATATATTCCTTTTCATTCAAATCCTTGATGTAAAAAATATTTTCTTCATCATTTGAATGAAAAAATTCTTTATCAATTCTTAACTTGATTTTGAACTTTTTTATACTCAAAACTACTGTAAAGTACACATTTTCTATCATATACCCATTAAAACCAAAAAATTAATTTCCAAAATAGTGATACCTAACATGAATATTCCATACAGTTTCATAAAACCCTTCATGTATCTTAGATAATCACATCATATTGAAATAATGTCTTTCCTTCCTAATAACTCTTGATTTCAATGACCCTGTTTGTCAATTTCAATAAAAATTATTGGAATTTACAACTAAATTTTCTTCTTATGAATTGAAATTTAGGTCACTTGTAATGTCAAAAAACCTAAAAAATTATAAATCATATCCCTTGATCATATTTTATCTAAATTTTTTGAAAATTAGGTAATAATTACTAAAAATTATTTATATTTTTAGAACAATTTAATTGATGACAATGGTTCCTTTACCAAAATAAGTCTCAAGTAAATATCTTTTCTCACCAAGTCATTAACTTATAAAATCATATTGAATATATGTGAGGATACTAAAATTTCTCTAGTCATATTGTATCTAATTATTTTGAAACCTTATTTGAATCATTATAGTCTTCTAATAAGCATCTAGTTTCATATATTGAACTACTTCAACATTATTTTTTTAACCTGAGATACCATGAGAGGGGAGCGGTGAATCAGGGTGTGAAATTGTTCATTTCATTATGTTGGGTCTTGTTCCAACTTTGGTAGACAGGGGTTGGACCTTTCATTATGTTGGTTCTTTTTCATTTCCTTATGGTCACTTCATGCAAGTCTCTCTTCCATTAAAAATGAGTTTATGGAATAGTGTGCTGCCTCTCTCAGACCACATTCATCGACTCCTATATTTTTCACTACTTTAGATCAACCTCTTCTCAGTTTATCAACATGAAGGTCACTTTAAAATCATCAAAAAAGGGAATGTTGATTTGTATTAGGAATACTATAGTAGAATTATTAAATATGATCCAATATTTCATGATCTTCCACTAGTAACACTGCTCTTAGATATTGTCTTTCTTCTAACTACCTTCACTATGAAAAATTCACTCAAGTTCCTTCACTCAGGTATGGTTAATTTAATTGTGTCCTATTAGGTTACTTTATATAAAAAAATTCTCCCATGTAACCCCACTAAGGATTTTTCACAAAAATCCCTTTTCTAAGGAAAGATTTTACAATTATATTTTCCCAAGAATATTCATTGTGATATGTTTTCTCTACAATTTTTATGAAACTATATTCATGAAACTTAATTCAATCATCCAAAATTCATCGTCTGTCATTCACACTTCTCCCTTCACTCAAATAAGTTTACTCAATTCCAGTTTTTGAAATAATTTATTCTTAATAAATCCTTATATAAAGAGGGATACATCAATCCTTATTTTAATGTTTTTTCTACTATTATTGAGGGGATTAGTAGATATTTATGGTTAAATCCACATCTTTCACATAGACCTTTTCCTCCAACTTTTGAAGCACATAATTAAAAAATATCCACTTATGTGGTTCAAGAATATCACAAAACTCTAAAAAAGCTTGATACCTAAAAAGAATGACGCCTAATTAGGTTGACACCCGACAATCAAAAATTTCTTAACCAATGTGATTCTAGACTATTCTGGAGCCTTTAACTAATTTGATTCCTGACTAGAACATAACTTTCCTAACTAGCATGAAGCACCTTAACTAGTTCAAAGTTCCTCGACTAGAACACAATCACTTGGAATAGAATGAAATTTCTACCATTTCATCAAAACCAACTATATAATTTATCCAACTAACTTTTATACTTCCAAACTTATATTAAGATGCTCCCTATAGTTTGAAACCACAAGAATCTATAGAATAATTTATTTCCATAATAATTCCCTTTTCAAAACCAATTCAACGTAACATATTCCACCACTATAAATTTCTCCATTATACCCAGATTTAAAACAATCTCAACATCAATCTCTATCCCAGATCACCTTGGTTACAACATTCTCCTCTTGGTGTTTTTTGGTAATCCCAAGTGAAATTAAATTCCACACAAACAATTTACTTCTTACTAATGAAAATAGAATATCTCTTCCATCACTCTAAGTCTATGAAATATATTCCTAATTTAGAAAACAATATTTTAAGAAATTATTTCATTACTACTTACATAACACCCCTATATTTAATATTGATCAAAATCCACTCCCCAAGGATTATATATCCTTACGACTCTCATACCATGTCACCCCCTTGATAATAGAATATCAACAATGACACCACTTGTCACTTACTTCATTTTTTTTGGAAACACAATTAGTCTTTGTTTTTTTAATATTTAATTTCACTTGAATCAGAATCATTATTCCCCCTTTGATAATAATCCTAAAGATAAAGTATCTTCAAAAATGTTAAACATGACATATAATCATTTATTATAAATAGGGAGAGGGGATAACATGAATTTATATAAGATAAGTGAGTTTATTAAAAGCTAAGGTTAAACTGATGTTTCATAATTTATAGGGTTGAAAAAGGCTTAGTCATGATATCTTTATCTTTCTTAATAGTTCTAAAAAGAATCATTTTTATCCCTAATAACTCCACCTTTTTTGTGAAAATTTGATACCTTATCTCATTATGTTTGGTACGAGAGAGTTTTAAGGGATTTTTTGTGAGCTCAATCACACTCTTATTCCTATAAAAGATCATCATTGTATGTTTCACTTCTTAAGAAATTGAAACTAATTATTTATTCACTAATCATGGACATTTCAAATTCTATACTCATCAATTAGAAAATTCCTCCATATATTTTTCCTACTTCTATTAAATATAATGTCATCCACATAGACCAACACCACGCATTGTTCTTCTTTATATGTTTTCTCATAAATATTGTAATCCAAACCATTAAATTTTAATTCAATATTATTCAATTATTAGTCATGTAGAGCAAAATTTTATCATGGAACATATTTCATACCATACAAGGAATTATTCAAACCGCACACTTTGGTTTCATCATTTCAAATTGATAAACTCATTGGTTTCTCAATATAGATCTCCAAGTGATGTAAATAATTTAAAATTTTAGTTTTTACATCAATTTGATAAATATTTAATCCTCTTAAAATCACTATTGTCATGACATGTCCCCTGGGTCTCATTTCGTGACTACCACAAGCCCGCCTCCAATGGGCTAGGGGATGACGACTAGAAACAAGTACAAACATCCCATAAATGGGAGGAATTTTCCTAATTACCTGTACACACACACATGTCTCCATGAAAAAGTGTTGTACTGAAAACACTAAGTTAGCATGCATGCATACCAATAAAATACCCACACATAGTATCAGTACAAAACTGGAATGTAAATGTGGCTAGAATACATGCCCAACCAAATGGAAAAGTAAAAGCTCCTAGAATTTTTCCTCAAAAAATCCTACCTAAAGGGTAGGTACATAAACAACTGTTTGATGTCTCTAAAGAAAACCTTTTCTATCAGGCCTCTCTCTAAGCACCACTTGACTCAGTCCATTAGGGACTCTGTCAAGGCATTGATCATCATCAGAAGGCATGACACATGCCGGCATAGCCCATGCAGGGGTGAATAAAACAATACTCAGTACAAACCCCAAAATCATAAATCCAATACCAATAAGTGATAAACGAAGTATGCTAAAAAGGAAACTCCGAAAGAATACTACAAGGGAAACACACTAAGTACAATCAATATGGTTAGCTCACACAGGTATAAGTCTAAAGCATGAAGATAATTACTTCCAGTTAGAGTCCACAGATCTCCTAATCTCTATAAAACTAGGTGTTTCGATGGTGCACGAAGTGTCGATGGTGCATGAATCGTTGATGGTGCACATAGTGTCAATGGAACATGGAGCATTGATGGTGCACGAATCATCAATAGTGCACGGAGCATCGATGGTAGCCGGAGTGGCCATGGCACCCAGGATGTTAATGGAACATGGAGCGTCAATGGTGCACGAAGCGTCGATGGTGCACATAGCATCGATGGAGAATAGAGTATCAATGGTGCACAGAGCATTGATGGTTAATGTATCCCCCAAGTGACGTAGTCACCAAGGTCACATAATCACTGTTAGCCACTAGAATCTACTCATAGTACTTTTATTCTGGGAGAACCTACGACTCAAGCCATTAGTTAATATGAAAATTTCCACAAAAACTCACATAGAGTATATCAAAAGGGACATCTCATCTCATGGGTCTCAATTCTACAAACATATCATCAAATGGACACACGGTTTGAAAGATATGTCCAATTTAGTAAAAATTGTGTCGTCCAATCTGGGTATGACTTGACCCGGTCTGGCTGACCCAACCAACCTGGTCCAGCCGACCCGACCCGACCCGAACTAGCTCGGCACGCTGGGATGCCAGATCGACTCAGTTCTCTAACCTGGACCACATTGCATGGGCCGGCCTTGCTCTTCCGGAAACGTCCCACCCTGGCCACATTTCAGGTGGTCGGCCTACCTTTCTCACCTGGTCCCGCAGCCTCGCCCTCGATGTAGGATCCCACTAATATGGCTTTCAAGCCTCGTCCTATCACTTCCTCTGGCCACAGCCTCTGGTCACCATTCATGGCCTCCACCACCGTAGGCCTCTCCTCTAGCATAGACCTTCCTAAACCACAGTTGTGTGCCCCACCGGTGGCATGCCCGTCTAGAGCCCCACCAGAACTCGGCCTCTTACCAGTCTGCGTGGTGCCCTCATTTTCATCTTCTCTATTGGAAGTCCTTTGTTCACCACACCCTCTTTCATAAGCTACTTCCTTCTTGTTGGGCTCTCGTCGCACATACACAATGTCGTCATAGATCTCATCCTTTGGTCTCGGATCGTGGCATCGTGGATCGTGGGCGTAATGATCAATTGTTCACATAGGGTTTCAAATGGAAAAAATGTATGAAGAATTTGATAGATTTAGGAGGCGTGATTAAGTACATGAACACCAAATGAATGGATCTTGTACTTGTTCATTTTTTCCAATATTTATTCATGTTAGTGGGATAACTAAGAAACAACAATAGATTAATCACCCAGATTTAATCAACCTTTTTGAACTCGCAATTTATTAACCATCCCATAAGAATGACCAAACCAATTATCAACCTGTTCTTGGGAAATTCCACATTATTCAGTTGATTCTAATAAGGGGAAATGAAATCATGAAGATATCAGCACCCTACCTCAAGGTTGGATCAGTCATTGACAAAGAATGGGTTTTTGTGTCGTCATTGATCCTTGATTCACCTTAATTCATCATTGGAAGAGAGATTCCTTCTCCTTATCCCAGGGGAATTCTAGGGTTATGGAGATAACCACTAATTCCTCTGACATGGCTTATAAAAAAGGGAAAACATGATTGTGTCAATACATAATGTTAAATAAAATATTTTTATTAGATATTTTAATGACCTTCACATCTAAAAACTAACTTCCACCTTCGAACCATGCTAGTCGAGGTTAGGACCTGCCTAAGGTAAAGTCATTGTTAGAATGCAATGGTGCCCTTGGATTTTTTATCCAAGCACATATTTAGAAGTTATTTCCATTTAAAGAATAAACTACCCTCTTTCTTTGTTAAAAACATAACAAATTTTCACTGTATCATTCCGGGCACAAAAGGGACTTGTAATTTCACTTAGTCTCAGTTCCTAGTCTCAAAATTGACCCAATTAATTTATTAAAATAAAACTGCATAAAATACAATTCATTAAATTATCCCCTCCTTAGGGATTTACGTCCCTGAAAGCCAAAACAAGAGATAATCAACAAAAAAGATGAGGGTAATGAGCATGAATCAGATCCTATCTCTCCCAAGTAATCTATTGAAGATTTGTGTGCTTCCACCAAACATGCACCAGAGGAATTAGATGCCCACAAAGGATCTAATCCTTTCGATCCTCTATCTCTGCCAAATACTTTACAAAATTCCCCCCCATCATCAATGTACATCTCAGCCCAGTCGATGAGATGTGATAGATCATGCACGTACCTCCGTAGCCACGATACGTGGAAGACATCATACACCAAGTGAAATTGTGGGGGAGGATCTAGGCGGTACTCCACCTCACCAACTCTTCCCAGAATTTGAAAATTGTTGATGTATCTCAGAGATAACATGCTGCCTTGGAAAAATCTCTACAATCCTCATTGAGCTGAGGCCTAAAAGAATGCATTGTATCCCTCCTCAAACTATAGTGTACATTGCCTCCTATCAGCATATGACATCTACCAGCTCCGTAAAGTCTTCATCTACTCTTAGATGATCTGTCCCTTCTCTATGGTAGCCCATACCAACTCTGGACCCATGAGTGCTGACTCTCCTAGGTCTGTCCAGCACAGTGGCAACCTTCATGGTCACCCGTACAAGGACTCAAACAGTTCCATACGAATGGTTGTGTGGTAGATATTTTTATACGAAAACTTCACTAGGGGTAGGTGTCCTCCCAACTACAACCAAAGTCTAGTATGCTAGCATGTAGCATGTCCTCTAGAACTTGGATGGTCCTCTCCGTATGGACATCTGTCTGGGGATGAAACATCGTGATCAAGTGAAAATGAGTCCCAAACACCTATTTCAATTCCTTCCACAATCAGGGTGTGAAATGATCAACCTGATCTGAGATGATCATTTCTTTAATTTTGTGAATCTGATCTATTGTTTGCACTTATAGGCATTAAAAGATATCTACTGATCTCTTCTCATGGATCGGTAGGAAGTGGGACAACTTGGTGATTCAGTCAATAATCACCCATATTGTATCATGTCCAATATATGTATGTGGTAAACCCAACAAAAATACCATAGATATCCCATCCCACTTCTAATTTTTCACCTTAAGTGGTTGGGTTAATCCCACAGGAACCTGGTGATCAACCTTCACTTTCTGGAAAGTGAGGCATCAAGAAAAGAACTCTTCCACCACCTTGTTTATTCAAGAACACCATAACTATTGTTGGAGGTCCTGATACATATTTTCCACTCCTGGATGTATTGAAAAAGTGGGTGTAATGAACTACCTCAAGACCTCCCCTATCAACATCACTGGTATTACTATTCTCCCTCTGAAGAGAATTACGTGCTCCCCACCATTCGAATATCCACTAGGGGAATTCCCTATGGACATCTGAGCACATAAAGACTCATAGTTCGTGTCTCCAAGTTGTGCCTCCTTGACTCACTATAAGAGAATAGGGGTAACTACCATTTACTGGAGATAAGTTGATCCATATCCATCCATAAAGGATATCTGTAATGGAGCCAACTGCTCTGATGCCTCACTCAGCAATTGCATGATGGATCCCCAACAGAGAGTGTGTTCCACCACATTCCCCTTCCTAATAGTATAGACAATCTTAATGTCATAGTCCAAGAGAAAACCTAACCATCATCTTTTTCTAATGTTCAGATCATTTTGAGAGAATATATATTTGAGAATCTTGTGGTCAGAGTAAATGGTAAACCGCTCTCCCATCAGGTAGTGTCACCATATCTTTAATGAAAATACTACCACTACTTGTTCAAGACCATGGTTCACGCAGTTCTTATCATATTTCCTCAAATAGTGATAACCATAAGCAATTACCACATTCTGATACATCAGGATACAAACAAGTCTGGTCCCTAATGTATCACAGAACACCACGTACTCAACACACTCCTCCGGTAATCTCAATATGGGAGTACTCATCAATCTTTTCCTCAGCTCCTAAAAGCACTTCTGACACTTCTTTGTCCACACAAAAGGATTACCCTTCCATGTTAAGGCCATCAATGGTGATTCTACCCTATTAATGTTGGGTAAAAACCTTTGATAATACCCAGCTAAACCTAAGAAACTATGTACCTTAGTAACACTCTAGGGTGTCTCCCAAGAAAGCACCACTTCAATCTTCGCTGGATCTACTGCCACTCCAACATTTGAAATGACATGTCCCAGAAAGAGGAACTCCTAAATCAAGAACTGACACTTTTAGAGATTACCATAAATATGGTTATCTCAGATTGTGTCCAGGACCATCCCTAAGTGTATCGCATGCTTCTCCTTGGATGTTGAGTACACCAGGATGTCACCAATGAATACCACAATGAACCGGTCTATGTAAGGCTAGAAGATCTGGTTCATGAGTCCAATGAACACTAATGGGGAATTTTTCATTCCAAATGACATCACTAGGTACTCATAGTGTCCATATTGGCATATAAAGGCTGTCTTTAGTACATCCTCACCCTGTACATGATGCTGGTATAACCAGATCTGAGGTCTGTCTTCAAGAACCACCTCGCTCCCTTCATCTGATCGAAGATGTTTTCAATCCTCTGTAGTTGAAACATGTTCTTCAAGGTAACTGATTTATGGTTCCGTAAGTGCACACACAATATCAAGCTCCCATCTATCTTACTGGGAAACAAAACTACGTCTTCCATGGTGAAACACTAGGTCTCACAAGGTTGTTCCGCTGCAAGTCCTCCAGCTTTACCCTTAACTCATGAAACTCTGCGGGAGCCATCCGATATGTAGTTGTAGATATCAGTGCCATCCTGAGGTAAAAATAAAGGCAAAATTCCACCTCCCTATAAGGATTTAATCCTAGAAAATCTTTTGGAATGAATTCCTCATACTTTTCCACCACTACAGGAAATTGAGGACTCGTCTCATCCACTGCACTGAGGGTCATGTTATCCATCTCTTCTGTAATTGGATATACCCTCCTATGCATAAAATATTAAATCTAGGAATGGACTATGAATAACTAGTCTATACCTAGGATGACGTCGTAAGTCCTCAATTCCTCCACCAAGAGATCTCGACCAAAACCCACACCCCCTAAGTATGGTCACACTGACATCCCCTGTGTTTGATAACTAAATCTCCTCCCATAGGAGTCTCTAGGTTTTGGGATTTAGTCAATAGTCCCACTGGAAGTTCTGTGTCTTGAACAAGATATGTGTAAGAAAATAGTGACTAACACCTATATCTATCAAAACTACATCTAGGATGTAAAATACACAGATCATGCCTCTAATAATATCTGGAGCACCGCGTTCATAACCCTCTATCACCTGAAGCTAGCCTCATCCCTATCCACAAGCTCACAGATCACATGGTGGACCACCTAGGGGTGGTGGTGGTAGTACTTGGAACATCTTCCCACCTCCTACTACCTATCCATATCCTCTTCCACATATATTACCTAGTGTAATTCCCTCTTCTTATAATTTCCTCTACTTCGTAAGTCCTTCCACAATATCCTGATTGCTTGTGTGAAGGTTAAGACAATCTCTATCCATATTTCCTTGACCACCCATCAGCAACACTGTCGGTCCTTTGGATGACACGCACTTCCATGGGAGCCTCATACCATTGACCCTGTTTCCTGGGCTCATCAGCTAAACTATTTGATCCACTTGGATCCTTGTGTCTGCTATCAGATACCTGCCACGAAAGATTCAACTACTCGACGCCCGTTGGTAGCTCTCACTGTCGGCGTCTACTCCTATAGAAATCTCTATACTAGCATAGATCGCTTGGGTACCCCATGATATGTCTGAATGATAAGGGATATCATAGATTCCCTGATCTCCCGGTGTAACCCCTTTCTCAAAGGCCTGATCCATGAATAATGGGTCCACCCTATAACTATAGAGTAGCGAGAAAGATCCTTAAACCCCTCTGAGTACTCTGTTATAGTTTGGATGATCTTCTACAGATGAAGTAGCTCCTATATGTGAACAGAGCATAGAATTTTTGGAAATAAAACCTCCATGAAGATACAATCATAGTCTATCTATGTGAGGTTCGTCTCCTCAAGAGTATGGATCACTAAGGTACACCTTCCCCCCGCTGAGCCCCGAAGAGGAATCATGGCTAGGACTTCCATCTGGTCGAGAGGCATTCTCACTAGGCGGAAGACAAGAATAACCACCTCCAACCAATCCTCATCTACCTGGGGATCTAACTCACCCATGAACCTAGGAGGTTACTACCTTTGGAACTCATGCAAGGAACTCATCTTGCGTGCATCCTCTACTAGTAATTCTGGAAGTAACTGATACTCTCTGAGTGGTGTTATCACTGGTAAACCACTTGGGGGTGCTATATCTGGTACATTTCTCTATACGGATGCCTCATAGCTAGGAAGATCATCCTCATGATCATGCATCAGAATCCTGGATAACTGTCTATGTGGAGGAATCCTCAAAATAGATCAAGATGTACCACAATCAATAGAGTATACCTTGTGAGCTGACACTAACTCATGAAGGACATGAGAACACACTCAATCCTATATGATACATGTACCATTTATTTTTCCCTGCAACTAGTGTTTTCATGTACCATGTTTAAAAGTAGAATTCAAAGTCTGGGTGTATGGATACATCAACCTCCACACAAATATTGGAGCCCATGGTCTGAAATATGAACAAGAAACACCTAACACTATTTTCAAAAACTAATATCATAGACTCCTAGTTATTTAGGTTGAACTGATCTCCTCTGATACCACTCTATCATGACCCATCCCCCAGGGCTTGTGCAATTACTACCCCAAGCCCACCTCCAATGGGCTAGGGTCTGGTGACTAGCACCAAGTAGGCATATCCCACAAATGGGAGGAATTATCCTATGTACCTGTACACACACATGTCTCCAAGAAAATGAGTTGAACTAAAAATACTAAGAAAACATGCATGTATAACACTAAAATACCCACACAGAGTAACAATAAAAAACTGGAAAGTAAACAGGGGAAGAATACAAGCCCCACTACAAGGAAATGTAAGAGATCCTAGAATTCATCTGTAGAAAAACCTCCCTGAAGGGTAGGTATAGAAATAGATGTCTGAAGTCATTGAATAACACCCCATCTATCGAACCTCTCTCTAAGCACCACCTGGCCCTAGTCCACCAAGGACTCCATCAAGGCATCGATCATCTTCACAAGATATGAAACGTGTGGGCATAAGCTATGTTGGTGTGATTAAAACAATACACCGTAGGGACCTCAAAACCACAAAGGAAAATAACACTAAGAGATACAAAAAGTATGCCAAAAAGTAAAAAACCAAAGAATACCACAAGGGAAATATATGAAGTACAGTCAATATGGTCATCTCACACAGGTATAATTATAAATCATGAAGAGAATGATTTCCAGTTGGAGTGCATAGATCTTCCAATCTCTATGACACTTGGTGTGTCGAGGGAGTATGAATCATCAATGGAGAACATTTCATCAGTGGAACATGGAGCGTCAATGGAGTACCAAGCGCCGATGGTGCCCGGAGCGGCGTTGATGCCTGGAACATCGATGGAACATAAAGCATCGATGGCGCATGGAACATTGATGGTGCACAAAGAATTAATGGAACACGGAGTGTGGATGGGTCAAGCAGCCCCCAAGTCATGTAGTCACTCTGGTGACATAGTCATAACCTGTTGCATGAATCCACACATATCACACTTCTTCCGAGAGAACCTACACCTCAAGAGATTAGTTCATATACCAAATTCCATTAAAAATCACTTAAAGTGTCTCAAAAGGACCCTCTCGTATCGAGGGTATGAATTCCACAAATGGATCATCAAATGGACACACAGTTTGAAAGATATGGATAATTTAGTAAAAAGTGTCTAGTCAAATCTAGGTCTGACCCGAACCGGTCTAGTCGGTAAGAGACTGACCCATTTTGGCCAACCCGACCCAACTTAATTGGTTTGGTCTGGATAGAACTAGCCCCACCCGATGGGCCTGGCCTATTAGGACGCTGGGCGATCGGAGTGGCCCAGTTCTCCAGCTCAGACCGCATTGTGTGGGCCGTCCATGCTCTACTGGATGTGTCCCACCCAAACCATGTCCCTCCAATCCACGTGGTCGCCAGACTACATGGCCATCCAACTCTCTTGGTCAACACGGCACTGGATTGCGTTTCATGCAGTCGTCTCGCCTTCCCTGTTTGGTACCATAGCCTCTAGAATAAGCCACTATTCATCACACCACCCACCATAATCCACCTCCTTCCTACTATGCTCTCATCGCACCTCCGTCATTCAATCGTGAATCACAACCTTCAGTCTCAGATTGTGGCGCCATGGATTGTGGGTGCAATAATCAATCGTTCGTGTAGGGTTTTAAAGGGTGAAGAACTCATGAAGAAAGTGATTGATTAGGGGGGATTAAGAACATGAACACCCAAAGAACATATATTGGCCTTGTTTGTTTCAACCTTGATCCATTCATGTTAGTAGGATCTCGAGGAAAAAACAATAGATAAATAACCATGATTTAATCACCCTTTTTGAACCCTAAATTAAATTAACCATCCCACAAGAATGATTGAACTGTAGAATAACCTATTCATGGATTGGTATGTGTTCATCCTTTGATTCTAAGAAGGGGAAAAATCACAAAGAGATAAATATCCTGCCTCAAGGTTGGATCTATCATTGATGAAGAATGGGGTTTCATGTCATCATCGATCCTTGATCCACCGACATTCGTTGACAGGAGAGAGATTCCTTCTCCTTGCCTCCGGGGAATTCTAGGGTTATGGAGATAACCCTGAATTCCAATGACATGGCTTACTAAAAAGGTAAACTTCCACTACATCAGCACATAACGTTAAATAAAATATTTTTATAAGATATTTTAATGAAATTCACATCCAAAAACATTCGTCCACCCTTGACCCACGCCAGTTGAAGTTAGGCCCAGCCTTAGGTAAAGTAGATATTTTGAATGCAAATGTGCCCTTAAATTCATGATTCGAGAACCCATTTAGAAGTTATTCCCATTTAAATAAGAAACCTCCCATTCACATTATTAAAAACTTAACAAATTTTCAACGTATCATTACGAGCACACCGGGCCTTGGAATTTCACCCCATCTTAATGCTTGGTCTCAAAATTTTCCCAGTTAATTTATAAAAATTAAATCAAAGATAATCCAAGTAATTAAAAATATATCCACTAATATTTTTATATGATCAAATTGATCCCCTGGTGTAAAATATTCTTCCACATAAAATCATTAAATCTATGAATAGTCTCTAAAAACAAAATGTTCTTTATTCGGAATTGCATTACCAAGATTTTCAAATTTATTCTTAAATATATACATTTTTCTGGTCACATATTAATGTTCATGCTTCATTAAAAAATACCAAGTTTAATTTTTTTATTTGAAATAACAACGAATTCATGGATATAACCCATGATTCATCTTTTTCTTATTATTCAAGTTATAATAGTTCCATCATTAATACTAGAGAACAATGCCCTGCATTCCCCATCATTTATGTGATTGATGGAGAAATTTTATCTCTAATTATATTATATGGATCAAAATCTACCCTCCAATGTACCCTATGAGGCACTAGAATAATTTATATAGAAATTTTTTCCTCTTCCAATTAATCCTTGGAATCCTTACCATTTTTAGAACATTGTATGATTATATGATTTTTATAAAATTCACTATCTTATTCACATAATTATTAAATTTCTAGTTCCTATAATTCATCCCATATTCCTCCTTAATTAGTTTGACATTTTTATTTCAATAATCATATTTAGCCTTTTTTGAACCATTTTTAAGCATTACTCTTTGTCTCATGGTCTAAAAATACTCCTTTATCAACTACATATTCATTATTTCCTTGGATCCTTTCTTTATTCTAGATATATCATCTAATTCAAAAACCATAAAAAATAGTGTGGGTTTCCTTTCATTATATGTTTCTTAGTTTCCTCTCCTTCCATGGGCTTAGAACCACCCAAAATTGATTATACACCACAACATGAAATACTTCCTTCTAGTAGTGGTGATTTACTCCACTTTCAATAAGAAATGTTTTACCTATATTGATAATATATTTATTTATTCATTCAATAACTCTATTTTGTTATGGAGTTCTCACTAAGGATACCTCATTGTAACGCCCCGACCCCAGTTACCCAGAGTCGGTGCATTATTACATAACATTGGCATGATCACAAAAGATCAAGTCTCGAAAGACCGATTAGTTTAGTAGCCTTGGAAACACTAGATACATTCATAAATGTTACATTACATCATAAAGTGAAAAATCACAACAACATAGTCTTCATAGTCCACACTCATATCCCCTTTAGACTATCCCTGCAGGTCAGTCATAAAATATTTCTTCACATCCTGGGAAAATAAAACATATAAAGGGGTGAGCTCAGATGCTCAGTAAGGATATCAATATAGCAGAAGCTTTCATAAATAAACATTAACATTTAAGGCAATGTATAACTAAAACAAAATCCTTTTAAACTTGAACTTCAACATAATATGGAAAAAATAAAATGAAATAATGCCATTTACTTATTTATATGGATATTCTACTAGTCGAATAATCACATGAAATATCAATAACCACTTTCATAACAATGGAATGCATAATGTCAGACTATCATAACCACGTAGACAAGGCCTCGTTCCAAGACTACAAATAAGATTTTGTCAAGGCCTCATGCCAAGACACTAGTTTGTCTCATGAGACCTACCGATGCATTGAGGAGCTATAGGGGGCTCCACCCGTCACTTATTAAGTCCAATGCATTCCTCATATGAATAGGTTTAAACCTATCATAAACCATAATCATATCACATAAAACATGCATAAAGGAAACATAACATTTCCACATTTCAATCACAAGATATAAATACAACACATTGATATAATAAAAACATTATCAAAACCATCTTCAATACCAAAATAAAAGAAAATTAAAACTTGGTATTTATTTTTCATTTAAAAAAAGTTATGGCTTATAGAGGAAGCTGAAACTCAAATAATGGTCACGGCGACGAAGAAGTCGTTGTCGCTGCATACGTAAGAAAAAACATTCCTTTTGTCGTTTAGTAAAAACGCTTCGTATAAAAAGATTCCTTTTGAATAAAAGTAAAAGTAAAAGGGGTTTATATACCGTCTAAAAGAAAGTTGTGTATAAAACAAAATATGCCTCAATGAAAGGAGATTGAGGCGAAGTCCCTTAAAAAGATCATTTTTTAAAATAAAATAAATATATTATTTGTATTCACTATAATTACACATAAATAAAGTAAAAATACAAGATAGGACATAATAATATCATGACATAATTTGAAAGTAGGAGATTAACCCAAAGAACAGAAATTGGGTTAAGAAGTTCCCTTACCTCGTGTCCGACTTGACTTGATCGTTGTTTAATCTAATGAATAATAAACTAGAGTTAATATATACTTTCTTAAGAACCTTTTTCAAGTTAATTATTCATTTTATATCACTTATTACCATGTTATAAACATTATGTGGTCATTTAAGTTAATAACGGTCGTTTTGTCGATCTTTGGTACTTGAGTCAAAAATAAACTTCTTATAATTACAAGTTGTTTATGTGGTAGAATATCCATTATCTCCAGAATTATATTAATGATGTAGATATCATATATATCATATATATCCAGTAGATACATGAATTTATAATATTATATAACATTTAGAGGTAAGAAATTAAATGCACCGTTCATGGAGACGGTAAGTCGTACGTACGCATGAATGCTACTTTCATTTCTATTTCATATTTAATGGAATGAAATCATAATGATATAAAGTTATATTATAATTAAAGTATAATATCATATATAATATCATTAACTCCATCCTTTATACATCCCACATATGGCATTAACGATTCAAATCACTTTGAGGGGGCAGTAGTCCGCACTTCCTAAAATGAAATTATCGTGTTTACCCATAATGGAAATCATAAAGGCATGCCATAAATGAAAAATACATAAGCATAAGGAAAACATAAACATAATATATATCATAAATAAATATAGTGACATATTAATGGCAACCATGAAAGGTGTTAAAAGAATATTGAACAATCATCGTTTCGTGAGGCAGTAATTCACCAACCATAGAAACAGTTTGTTCTTTAACCATTAGATGAAGGTGTGTGTAATTTTAAATCAAATACATCTCATAAAAGAATCCTAGTATATTGAAGATACTGTTTTTGTTATGAAATATAGGAATAAAAAGAGTTTAGGGGGTTGGAGAAGAAAAATAAAACAAAAGAACACAAGTGAAGACATTACCTTTAAATCGGGCAACTCTTTTTGATTTGAGACAAAGGCTTCATTGGGAAGACTTATTCCCAAAGTGAGTCTTCTAGGAGTAATAGAGGAAAGTTGGGAGAGTATTTGGGCAGATTTTGTCCGATCCAAATGGATTGAAGGTGTGAATAAGGTGGTAGAGGTGGGGGCCTTTTATAATAGGAGAGGAGGGGAACTCTTGGAAAGTCATGAAATGTTACATTATTATGAAGTGATTTTCAGATTTCAAAGGTCCCACAATTATATATTTAGAGAATAAGGTGATAAGGGTTATAAATATACTCATCCAATAGGTTTTTTACAAGTGTAAGTCTTATATTTTACATTATATTTTCATTTTATTTAAATCGTTAATTAATGGGGTAATCGATGCATCGTCATGGTGTCATACAAAATTTAATTTATTTAATGTATAAAATTATAAAAAAAATACTATGATGTAGGAAATATTTTTATCTTTTCAATTACTATTTATAGTCAAACATATGACTTGTATAACCCCATGTAAAAATTGTTTTAGTAAAACAATACATGTTTGTGACATTTTTATTTTAACTTTAAATAAAGTGTTATTAATGTCATTTTCTTACCCAAGTGGCTCCATGGGGTCCCCAAGTTGACCCATGGATTGTCTTAGTCGGACATGAGTCATCTAATAAGGGTATAACATGTGTCAAAGTAATTTTATATTATTATAACATTATTTTTACCTTAAATTACACTAATTACCTTTAATCACGATTAATAAAACTTAAAAGTTACTATTCACAAAAAAAATTATTTTAATCCCATTGAACCACATTTTAATTATTAATTACAATGATATATGTCAGATTTTTGAAATTCAAATCACAGAGGTGGTAAAATTTCATTTAAACGAAAAATCAGTTTTTTAACTACCACTTAGTGGTTTCACTATTCATCAAAAATCGATGTTTTTCAGAAAAATACCAAAAATTCACTCTAAGCTATATTTGATATTCCAAATTCAAAAAATGATTTCCATTTTACCAAATTCAAAACATAAAAGTTTCATTAATAATTTTTATACTTAATTACCGTTTTCAAAACAAATAGCGTGTTTTTAAGAAAGAATATCAATCAAAATATTGACAATTGTTTATGTCCAATTTAAAGTGAAATTAATTCTAATTACCACCATTGGTAAAATGGTAAAAAAATATTCTAATTATACTTTAAAATCACTCAATAGTATAATTTATCACTATAAATTATTTTGATTAAAAATGTTTTTTTTAAGTATTTTTCACTATTCATTGAAAATTGGATGTTCTCAGAAAAATACCAAAAATTTAACATAGGCTAATTTAGATATTACGAATCCAAAAATGAAGTCCAATTTGAATAATAAAATTTATAAAATTTCAAAAAGTGAGTATTAATATTCATAATGGCTACTTTGATTGGTCGCGGTGTGTTAGAATCTCGAACTTGCGTACAATGCAAGCTATTGCATTATTGAAAGAGAAGCGTACCGTGGAATATTGGGGTGTTACATTCTCCCCTCCTTCAATAAATTCCATCCTCGCAATTTTGAAAATTTTCTTCTAAAATAAAAGGTTAAAAATATAAAATACCTTTGTGGAAAACCCATATCGGAAATAGGGTTAATAAAAATACAACTTTAAAAGAAAGAAAGAGAAGTATAAAGGTCACCCGAGATAGCACATACTAGGATTATATGAAAACATGGATATGGAGGAGAAAAAAGACATCAAGGTCTGATGGAGAGTTGTAGAAAACAGGATTAAGATAAATTTAACTATAAGAAAATCACAAACTTGTGATTGGTTAAACGGTCATTGAATCCCCAGTAGGAAAAGTTAACCGACAACGTTTTTGTTTTAAGTTACCCTTAAAAAAGTTGAGGAATTTATTTAGGAGATTTACTAAGAACGTAAGGAAATATACTTACTTGTCATGTAGACTTTCATTTTTTGATAAATTTTTACCACAAACCCATCTTTCACTCCAAAAGGTAATAGAACTCAAAAATATTCTATTTATCATAATTGTATAAGGTTCCAAATATTAACACATACCATTTAGATTAGGAAAACTATTTTGTAATAACCAGGGACTTCCTGTAGGCTAGTGGTAGGTAATAAAGGCCTGTCGCACTGTGGTTGTGGGTTCGATTCCTGCAGCTTTGTCCAACGCAACGGGTTATCCCCCAACCTGCAGGTTGTCCTTTTCCTAAAACTATAGTATTATAATATTCCGAAAATAATCTTCAGAAATGTTTTAACCTTAAACAATACTATCCAAAGTTAAACTTAATCCATTCCAACCTTCATAGTTATCCAAAATACCTCTGTCTAGACTTTCTCTAAAAGGTCTCTAAATTCTAAAATCAATTGTAACATCAGATTCCCCAAACAATGTAAAGTTTCTCTTATTTTCACATACTAAAAATATGATTACCTTCATCATATTAAAACCTAAATGAAAACAAAAATTACTGCAGTACAATCCTTATATATATCACATTATTCTTATAACCATAATATAGTTCTTGAGTCCAAAAACACAAATAAAATAATTATTCCACTTCAACTGTAGTAGTATCATAAGATTGGCCTTGATCCCTTGGCCTTTTCTGAGGTAAGTTTCCCTGACGCTTAGGAAATTCATTTGCATAATTCCCCATTTCCCTACAATTATAGCATTCAACATTGATAGCCTCTTTCTTTCCATTACAATCACAAGCCTGGTGACCTTTTTCTCCACATTTATAACAAAATCCCATTCCTTTTAGGCAATTATCGGGGTGATTCTTCCCACAATTATCGCATAATGGAAAATCCTTCTTTACCTTTTTCTCTTTATCTGTCTCTTGCTCCACCGTTATCTTCTTCTCTTGCTTTACTTTATTGTCATAATATTTAGAGAATTCCTTTTCTGTCTTGATAGAACATGAGACTATATCTCCGTACGTTGAGAAAGATTGTGATACTAAAGCTCGATGGAGAAATGGTTTTAACCCATCAAAGAAATGATCAATCTTACTTCTTGGGTTACGTATATAATCTGCAGCATACCTCTCTAACCTTGTAAAGTTGGCCTCATACTTTGCGACATTCTCATACTCCTTTTTCCTCAGACTCAGAAATTGTCTTTCTATATCTGCTCGATGGTCATGAGGAAAGTATTTTTCTAAGAAAATCTCTTTGAACTCTCTCCATTCCATACTTGATACTTCTTCATCTTCCTTTGTATTTTGAATTAATGACCACCATTGATCAGCATCTCCAGTGAGGTGGTAAACTGCCATGATAACCTTTTCCCTTTCACTACTCCCCAAGGCATGGAATATTTTCTCTAAGGAATTTATCCATTGCTCAGCTACTAAGGGATTTGTACTCCCATTGAATGTTGGTTTTTATTTCCTCATGAAGCGGTCTAACATTTATCCTCCACATTGCGGATCAAGGTTCTCCATACGAGTAAGTTTGTTATTCATAACCTGAGTGAGTTGTCCCAATATGGTGATAAGCTGATCAGTACCAGTTGTATCACCATCTCCACTATAATTATCTTATGCAGGAGGAAAATCCCTACATGGAGTGCATGCATTGATACGGTTTCCATTCCTTCCACTAGGCTCCATTTCTAAACAATTTCATAAACTAGATCAGTTTATGAATCAAAATACATAATTCCATACTTGTAAAACACTTAACATAAATTGAACAGTTTATGGATATAATCCATAATAATAAAAATGTTTTCTTTGAGGAAGTATATACTCATAAAACCTTCATAATGGTTTGTAAATAAAACGGGAATTATCCTAAGAATATCCCCCGGGAGTGTCATAACCAAGAGTGCAGTAAGGCCCATTGTCGTGCACCAGTTCCCGTTCGAGTCTAGCTCAAAGTGGTGTTTTCGGGTTTTACCCCTAGGTACATCTGTACCAGAGCTACCTCTACCTGCTCGTATCCAGACAGGGATGTATTGCTCAGAAAACTCACAAAATCTCTATAATACTAAAATTCTAGGAAGTTCTTCTATACTAATCCTCAAAGTCTATCTTAGTGTTATGTGCACTAATCAGAGTTTATCTAAATCTAGCTTCCAAGGTTAGTACTAAACTGCCTTTGATACCAACTGTAACGCCCCGACCACAGTTACCCAGAGTCGGTGCATTATTACGTAACATTGGCATGATCACAAAAGATCAAGTCTCGAAACACCTATTAGTTTAGTAGCCTTGGAAACACTAGATACATTCATAAATGTTACATTACATAATAAAGTGAAAAATCACAATAACATAGTCTTCATAGTCCACACTCATGTCCCCTTCAGAATATCCCTGCAGGCTAGTCATAAAATATTTCTTCACATCCTAGGAAAATAAAACATAGAAAGGGGTGAGCTCAGATTCTCATTAAGGATATCAATATAGCGGAAGCTTTCATAAATAAACATTAACATTTAAGGCAATGTATAACTAAAAAAATCCTTTTAAACTTGAACTTCAACATAATATGGAAAAAATAAAATGAAATAATTCAATTTACTTATTTACATGGATATTCTACTAGTCGAATAATCACATGCAATATCAATAACAACTTTCATAACGATGGAATGCATAATTCCAGACTATCATAACCATGTAGCCAAGGCCTCATACCAAGACTACAAATAAGATTTTGTCAAGGCCTCATGCCAAGATACTAGTTTGTCTCATGAGACCTACCGATGCATCGAGGAGCTATAGCAGGCTCCACCCGTCACTTATTAAGTCCAATGCATTCCTCATATGAACAGGTTTAAACATATCATAAACCATAATCGTATCACATAAAACATGCATAAAGAAAACATAACATTTACACATTTCAATCACAATATATCAATACAACACATTGATATAATAAAAACATTATCAAAACAATTTTCAATACCAAAATAAAAGAAAATTAAAACTTGGTATTTATTTTTCATTTAAGAAAAGTTATGTCTTATAGAGGAAGCTGAAACTCAAATAATGGTCACGGCGGTGGAGAATTCGTTATCGCCACATACGTAAGAAAAAACATTCCATTTGTTGTTTAGTAAAAATGCTTTGTATAAAAATATTACTTTTGAATAAAAGTGAAAGTAAAAGGGGTTTATACACCGTATAAAAGAAAGTTTTGTATAAAACAAAATATGCCTCAATGAAATGAGATTGAGACGAAGTCCCTTACAAAGATCATTTTTTAAAATAAAATAGATCTATTATGTGTATTCACTATAAGTACACATAAATAAAGTACAAATACAAGATAGGACATAATAATATCATCACATAATTTGAAAGTAGGAGATTAACCCAAAGAACAGAAATTGGGTTAAGAAGTTCCCTTACCTCGTGTCCGACTTGACTCGATCGTTCCTTAATCTCCAGAATAATAAACTAGAGTTAATATCTACTTTCTTAATAACCATTTTAAAGTTCATTATTCATTTTTTATAACTTATTACCATGTTATGAACATTATGTAGTCATTTAAGTTAATAACGGTCGTTTTGTCGATCGTAGGTACTTGAGTCAAAAATAAACTTCTTATAATTAAAAGTTGTTTATATGGTAGAGTATACATTATCTCCAGAATTATATTCATGATGTATATATCATATATATAATATATATCCAGTAGATACATGCATTTATAATATTATATAACATTTAGAGGTAAGAAATGAAATGCACCGTTCATGGAGACGGTAAGTTGTACGTACGAATGAACGCTACTTTCATTTCTATTTCATATTTAATGGAATAAAATAATAATGATATAAAGTTATATTATAATTACAGTATAATATC
This sequence comes from Viscum album, assembly GCA_963277665.1. NCBI lineage: Eukaryota > Viridiplantae > Streptophyta > Magnoliopsida > Santalales > Viscaceae > Viscum > Viscum album. The sequence goes on along the minus strand of OY728127.1, from coordinate 1,011,852,740 downwards.
ATATATAATATCATTAAATCAATCCTTTATACGTCCCACATGTGGCATTAATGATTCAAATCACTTTGAGGGGGCGGTAGTCGCACTTCCTAAAATGAAATTATCGCGTTTACCCATAATGGAAATCATAAAGGAATACCATAAATGAAAAATACAGAAGAATAAGGAAAAAATAAACATAATATATATCATAAATAAATATAGTGACATCTTAATGTCCACCATGAAAGGTGTTAAAAGAAGATTGAACAATCATCGTTTCGTGAGGCAGTAATTCACCAACCACAGAAACAGTAAGTTCTTTAACCATTAGACGGAGGTGTGTGTAATTTTAAATCAAATCCATATCATAAAAACATACTAGTATATTGAAGATACTGTTGTTGTTACAAAATATAGGAATAAAAATAGTTTAGGGGGTTGGAGAAGCAAAATAAAACAAAATAACACAAGTGAAGACATTACCTTTAAATCGGGTAACTCTTTTTGATTTGAGCCAAAGGCTTCCTTGGGAAGACTTCTGCCCCAAGTGAGGCTTCTAGGAGTAAAAGAGGGAATTTTGGAGAGTATTTTTTCAGAGTTTGGACGAGCCAAAATGCTTGATGGTGTGAATAAGGTGGTAGAGGTGGGGGCCTTTTATAAGAGGAGAGGAGGGGCACTCTTGGAAAGTCATGAAATGTTACATTATTATGAAGTTCTTTTCGAATTTCAGAGGTCCCACAATTATATATTTCTAGGATAAGGTGATAATGGTTCTAAATATACTCATCCAATAGGTTTTTGACAAGTTTAAGTATTATATTTTACATTATCTTTTCATTTTATTAAAATCGTTAATTAATGGGGTAATCGCTGCATCATCATGGTGTCATACGAATTTAATTTATTTAATGTCTAAAAATTATAAAAAAAAATACTATTATGTAGGAAATATTTTTATATTTCCAATTAATATTTATAGTCAAAAATATTACTTGTATAACTCCATGTAAAAATTGTTTTAGTAAAACAATACATGTTTGTGACATTTTTATTTTAACTTTAAATAAAGTGTTATTAATGTAATTTTCTTACCCAAGTGGCTCCATGGGGTCCCCAAGTTTAACCGTGGATTTTCTTGGTCGGCCATGAGTCATCAAATAAGGTTATTACATGTTTCAAAGTAATTTCATATTATTATAACATTATTTTTACCTTAAATTACACTAATTACCTTTAATCGCGATTAATAAAACTTAAAAGTTACTATTCACCAAAAAATTATTTTAATCCCATTGAACCACATTTTACTTATTAATGACAATAATATATGTTGGATTTTTGAAATTCAAATCACAGAGGTGGTAAAATTTCATTTAAACGAAAAATCAGTTTTTTAACTACCACTTAGTGGTTTCACTATTCATCAAAAATCGATGTTTTTTAGAAAAATACCAAAAATTCACTCTAAGATATATTTGATATTCCAAATTCAAAAATGATGTCCATTTTACCAAATTCAAAACATAAAAGTTTCATTAATTATTTTTATAATTAATTCCCGTTGTCAAAACAAATAGCGTGTTTTTAAAAAAGAATATCAATCAAAATATTGACAATTGTTTATGTCCAATTTTAAAGTGAAATTAATTATAATGACCACCATTGGTAAAATGGTAAAAAAATATTCTAATTATAATTTAAAATCACTCAATAATATAATTTATCACTATAAATTATTTTGATTAAAAATGTTGTTTTTAAGTATTTTTCACTATTCATTGAAAATTGGATGTTCTCAGAAAAATACCAAAAATTCAACATAGGCTAATTTCGATATTCCGAATCAAAAAATGAAGTCCAATTTGAATAATAAAATTTATAAAATTTCAAAAAGTGGGTATTAATATTCATAACGGCTACTTTGATTGGTCGCGGTGTGTTTGAATCTCGAACTTGCATAAAATGCAAGCTATTGCATTATTGAAAGAGAAGCGTACCGTGGAAGCTTGGGGTGTTACACTCATGCTCTATTTAGTGCTTCTCCAGCTAATTTTTAAATTAAATGGGCATATATTGTGTTCTGTTTTCATATCTTAGGATCATTATTATGAATATAATCTCATTTTACACTCCCCTTTGATACCTATCCAGGTTCCCTATGACTTCTTTTTTTTTCTATGCATTAACATAATAAAAGAAATTCTACTATTTTCATCAACAAAGAGGATTTATTACCTATCTCTATGTGTTTTGAGTCAATTAATCTAACCACATAAGTTATTTTGAGTAATATCAATCAAATTTAATGTTATTTTCTTCTTTTAATGATAAGAATATCAAACTATATTTCCCCACAAACAAGCATCATAGGTATTTTCATGATATCACTTCAGATTTCAAATTTCTACTATATCTTTTATCTTGGATAAGTTCTCCATTATATATTCGTGAATGTGTCCTAATATAAGATTACAAAAATATTTTTTCCACTTCAACTGTTAGTAAATAAGTGTTTTATTTACTATTCATGTGGTACAGAATACCATTTGTTCACAAGTATTTCATAAGTGAGTTCTTGTCCTTAACTTTAATTAATAATCCCTTTTGATTAAATCTAACCCCATGTCCATTGTCATATAGTTTACACATACTCAAGAGGTTGTGTCATAATCCTTCTATGTAGACCACTTCTATTTTCTTCAACTAATCACCTGTTAATCCGGTATTATCACTTCTTTGATATTAAATTATCCATTACTGTAAAAGAACATCATTATATAAACTCATAATTTCACATTTTTCGGAGGTTCATATTTATTTTTATATGGTATGAACAACCACTATCAAGGATCTATGTGATAGTGTTCTTCATATACTTGAGATTGATCTCAGACGAGCTATTCTTCTCACTCTTCTTCTTTTCCATCCATGAGATTCTTGATTTAGTTGAGGCATATGATGGAATATTCTATTTATCTTTAGAATAATTGGTATAATAATATTCTTATTCTTCTTCTAATGGAGAGTATCTATTTTAAAATAATATTATTTCATGTTTTTTTAATTTCACTTTACATTTCCATTCATGGTGGTAATCAATAATTATTATTTTCCTATAATTAATAAAATTACACTCTATATTTAATGTCTGAAAATATATTCCATATAAATAATTTCTTCTCTATGATGAAGGATGTGTTCATATTCTTATTTGTCCACTTTTGGACATTTTACCACTCAAATAAATCCACGAATTTTCATAGTAGGACATGGAATGTCCCAAATATCCCCAAAACTAACACTTTATAGGATTAAATATATTCTCATTTTAATAATTCCATATGACCCCAACCTTATAATATCTCCTCAATTGTTGATTAACCCTTGTAATTTGGGGATTATTTCTAACCTTGTGCTTTTATTTATTCAGATATATATTTATTTATACCTTTAGTTCCTTAGAGTTGACATTAAAATCACCCACATTCTACTTCTCTTTATTTTGGTCTTTTACTATCCCTACCTTGGATGTCTCAACCTCACAAAGGACTCCAATTTTATGCATGAACCTCAGTTTTTTTCACTATTGATTTTATAAACACATTACAAGCCTTGTTTGTCCCTTTATAATAGTTTTATATTTAGTAGATTCTTGATTTTTATCTTCTTCTTTCAGTATAATGGTTTCATTTCAAATTCATATTTATTTCTCAAGGTAATGAAATCTTATTCAATGGATTTAACCTTATTTATCCATTAATTTATAATGAATTGAGGTTATCAATTACGTTATCTTCCTCTTCATTTTTTATCTTGATATTAACCACTTCTTTAAAGTTCACCTGACTAAATGATTGATATTATAGTTATTTTTCTATTCATCCAATCTAATCTTTAAGATTTTCAATTTATTCAAGAGATTCTTTAAAAAGTACCCAATATTTTGATTTTTCTTTCTCTGAGCATTAATCTCTTCAAGTACCCCATCTTATTTTACCTTGAGTTCAACAACACATTTATATTCACTGTAATCATCTTGATTAGGTTCTTACTTTTCAATGTTATCCATCATTTCATTAGTAGTATCTTATTTAAACTTGTTTTATACTTCCTTCATATAATATTCATTATTGTGTTCTTATTTTCCATCCCAGATCCTCCTCTAAAAATTATTTTCAAAAAAATTTCTTGGTTAGAAGTCCCTTTTAGTAGGGGACCTCCTTTACAGTTTTTTTATGATTTATTTTTGATATTTTTCATCATCAAATCTCTTTGGAAACCATATTATAGTGTTACTTTATCACATAAAAAACATGCCAATAGTTTCTTTCCCTCAAATCATACCATCCATCTCTTGAATTTTATTACCACAAGAGAATTAAATTCATCATTCAAATACTCATCATAATATATATATTTAGTTATTTTAATCATCTCTATTTATTTGAAATCCATTTATTTGTTTGTACGATTTAGTGCTCCCCCCAAATTGACTCATATTTCATAGGCCACAAGACTACTCTACAGGTCTTCTAGTGAAGTTTCAACAAAGTTCCTATCCAAAAGAGATTATAACATCATATTTTAAATAGGTTTTTATCTTTACATGATATTCTTCACAATATTAATGTCTTTTATCTCCTCACAAATTCCTAAAATAAATTTAATAATGAAGAAACCATTAACATTCTCATTTGGGAACATGTTCAAGTCATCAAAATTATTATGATGCACATAGAGATTTATTTATTTAACCTTGTTTCCACCTTCATAGATATTGAACAATTTATATCACTTGACCTTTTGAGTTTTGAAACTCATTAGTTTTCAATAGATCATATTTGAGAATGATCTATATAAAACATTTTGAGCTTTATCATTATGTTCACTTCAATAATGGATAATTATAAAACATCACAGATGTATATTCCATGTATTTTAGTTGAAACATTATCCACTCCAGGGGATCAGAGTTGTGGTATCATTAATTCTTTTAAATTTAACAATTACATGCATCAAATAGAGTAAATCCCTTTTCATTTAATATTTTTTCCATAACTTTTTATTTCAGATTCAGTAGCTTTAACTTAGATCTAATACCACTTTTTTGACATGAGACACCCAAATAGGGGAGGGGTAAATGAGAGAGTGATTTTTTTTCATTACTTTGGATCTTATATCCATGTTGTAAGAAATCTATTTAACCTATAAAAGTTAAAGACACATCCAACATAATAAAAAATGTAGAAATTAATCCAAGAAATGAAAATTTTTCTTGGTTCCCCATTAACAGCTAATCCACGGATCATTCACATGAAGATGTATTGATGAATTGAATCCACTAATCATCAATAGTTTTTTGGATATAATTTTTCAGCCACAATCACTTTTGTAACACCCCGAGATTTTATGAAATATATTCTTTTTAATTTATTTTATGTCTTCTATTGTACACTACACCAAGATTATCTTGTACTATACACAACACCATATTAGCTTGTAGTATACGCAACACTATTCTTGGCTCGTGTTACATACAATTTCAAGTTCGTTTTGTAGAAATTATTCTAATCAACATTAAGTATAGATTTTTTTAAATTTATAAATGAAATAAGTTTTGATTATGTTATATTTAACAAAAAAGGGAGCTTTAACTACACACAGCTCTGACTTGGCTTGCATTACACGCAATCACGACCTTCCTCGATAGCGTGTGTAGTATGCAATACCGGGTTTCACTAAACAACGATATATTGTTATAATATTATTATGAACTAGCCGTTATGAATAGTATTAACTAAATTTTTAATATAACATTATTATTCATCTTACACATTTCCTAGAACATGGTATGAGAACAAAATAAATTTTTTTCAGGTAAAATAAGTATTTTTCAAAAAATGCAGTTTTGCCACCGTTTGATGGAGCACCCACTTTAAATATAGTTTTTGACATGTTTATAAGTTCAATTTGACAAAATAAAATTCTTATTTGTAATCAGGATATAAAAATTTACTTTGGATAAATCTTTCATATTATTCTGATAACTTTCATATTTAATGAATAGTAAAAACACGGTATATTTTAATTAAAAACAACTTTTTTCATCTTAATAATTTATATGGTTAAATTATAATATTTAATGGTTTTAAAGTATAAATAGAATATATTTTTACAATTTAATATAATTTATTTCATTATAATTGATTTTACATTGAATTTATAGGCAGAAACATTTCAATATTTTGCAATGTTTTAACTTTTAAAACTCGTTTTCTTAACAATGGGATTAATTTAAAATTAATTTCTAAAAATTATGTGATTTGAATTTGGAAAATTGGATTCAATATTTGGAATCAGTAGGTCCAAATTATGTTAATAGTCTACTTTTTATTTTTGGGCACTATGAATAGTAACTACAGTAAATTTTATTTACCATAGTTAAAGGTAAATATGGTAATTGAGGGTAAATATAATATTATAAAATTACCCTAACACTTGTATTAATATAATTGGATGATTTTATTTTGTCCTAAGTCATATTTGGGTCGAAATTTAATCCATTTTAACCTACTTGGATGTGATTAAGACCCTTAATTTATTTTATTTTAAAGAAAATGAAATATGTCTCACTCAAAATTTAATAATTAAAGTATTTTTAATATAAGGTTATACAAAATATAAATTAGATTATAAATACTAATTTGAAATATAATATGTTTTTATTTTTTATGGTAATTTATTTTTAATTTTTAAGAGATGTTTAATTACCTTAATAGATTATAAATTAATGATGTAGAAATTTTTTATTTAGTGAAAAATCAGTAATATAGTTTTTATTAAAATAATAATACCCATTAAAAAGATAAAAACCTGAAAAAAACTTATTTTTAGTATATATATAAACCATAACCATCCAATGGTCGAATTGTTGACCATCCGGTGCTTTATAAAAGCTATTATGACACTTATATTATTTTATTTTAAATGATGTCAAACTTGTCACCTTCATAATTTAATAAATATAAAAATTTACATGTTGTTATTTTAAGATGATAAATTTGAGTAAAAGTTTTATTTTGAAAGATATTAGATTTATCATCATCATAGTATTTTATTTTTAATTTTTACGCAAATAATAAGTATATTAAATGATTATAAAAAATGATGTAGTAATTATTTTATTAAGAGAAATGTCTAATAAATGGTTTTATAAATATTGAAATAAATATTATATGAACTAATTAATGTTCTACACAGAATTTCTATATGAATATGACATGTTAAGAGTCTATTAAATATTTATGTTCGAATATATCCTCTCTGTGGATTTTATTTAAATTCAAATAAATGAATAGTGTCAAAATTGACTTTATTGTTATTTTATAAAAATAACATATTATTAAATTGTTTAAAAATCACAAAAATATTTAAAAATTATAAATTGAAATTTATATGGTCTAAAATTTCATAAATTATCCAATTATGGACAATTCATAGCACATAAGTAAATATTTATAACAATTTAAAATTTAGAATATTATTCCCACAAATAAAATTAAATAGATTAAATAAGGATAAATCAAGTTGATAAGGTTTAAAATAAATTATCAAAATGTATAAATCTTATTTTTTGACATTATTACAACCCTATATCATCTAATATTTGTATTTGAGTCATTTTTTTAGGTTTTTAAGTGAGGTTGGAGTTTATTATAAATTAATATTTTAGAGGTTTCAAAAGGTGGCCCTCTCCTCCCTTATAAAAGGGCACCTCCTCCCTCTCCTCTTCACACAAATTTGAGCCTTCAATCATGGACAAACCCTACCCATTTCACTTCTCCACTTCCATAGGAACCTACTGGAGGTCCTGGTCTTCTTCAAAGTCCATCTTTAGTGCCCTAAGAGGAGGTTAAGAGGAGGTGCGTCGAAGAAAGGGTAATATATTCTACCGATTATTTCAAGTTTATTTATTATTCTACTTCCTCTTCTTTATTTGTTTCATTATAAATTAATAACATCAGTATCACTAATATAATTATATGTTATTATAAATATTAAACAACCCTATTTCACCTTCTATCCATCCTACGGAAAACGAAATCACCACGCGTGCGTATGTACGGAATACTGTCTCCACGTCGTGGTGTAATCTGTTTTCCACCACCACCTTACTTGGATGGGTATAATGGTGGAAATAATAACTATATATGATTATTATAACATCATACGTATTCTGATAAATTATATCATCCACTCCAATTCCATTCAATAACTATGGGAACGATATCATCGCTCGTGCGTACGTACGGATTACCGTCTCCACGACGCGATGAGATTCATTGTTCATGTTAACCATTCACGAATGATTATAAAGTATATATATAATAAATAATCATGAAATTTATGAAATAATAATTCTACTGGATTTATATATATATATATATATATATATATATATATATATTACATCTACTTGCTTCCATTCAATTCAATAAGGAAATGAAAACAGTGTTCATGCGTACGTACGATCTACCATCTCCATGAACGGTGTATTTCATTTCATTTATCTACCTATTATATACATATATATCCTGAATATATATGATATATAAATCATGTTTTACATTCTGGAAGTAATTAAATAATCATATAAGTAACAATATTAAGAACAACAAGTCGTAACATGTATGATAAATGAAACGATTTTACTCAAAACACTGCTTTAACATGGAATCGACAAAAGAACGGGTAATATAAAGTTCTAAGTGAATCATATATGATATCATAAAGATTATTATGGTTCTGTTACAAGTTAATAATATGTTTAAACCCACTATACATAAGTTTCAGACACGTACAAAAGAAATTGGACATAAGGTAAGGGATAATTTTGCAATCTTATATTTATCCGAGATTGCTTATACATATGTATTTACTGGGGTTATATTTTTCATCCATGTCCATAAAATGTTTTACATAAATTTTTTAATATTCTTCCATGTATGTTTAAAGTCATGTTTACCCCTATTTGACTGTTTCTTTGTGTTATGTAAGGAATCTTTCATTTGTTTACCATATGTGGTACTTTTTGACATTCCCGTTAAAAATACTAGGAGAATGTTTTTTTAACTTATACAGCATGAACAAATTTTTATGGTTTCATAATTCATTATTTTCATGAAGATTACTCTACAATATTTCATGATTATTTTCAATAAAATCCTTTTCTTTTAAAATTTCATGGCATTTTGTGAAAAGAAAATGATTTTGAAGAAGAAAGGATATTTTCCTCAAGAATTCATTTCAAGTGTTTTATCAAAACCATTTTCCATCTAAGATGACATTTTTTAATATGGATATTCTTCATGTATAATATCCATATTATTTACATGGTTTTATTTTTCTATGATTAAATTATATCCATTTTTTTATATGGATTATGTTATGATGGGATGACATATATGAAACCCATTTTATTCTTTGGGTTATGATGAATGATTTATGTTTATTTTGTGGCACATGAAAGAATGATTTCACTATGAGATGTTTGGGACCTATATTTCTCTCCAATGCATTGGGTAAATATTTATATCTCATGAGATAGACATGGCTGGAATGGAAAGTGAATCCAGTTCAGTAATACCGGGCTGGAACAACAAGTAAACCCAGTTCAGTAATGGACTTTTTCCACTAAGATGGTCTTGGAAGCAATGCCTTGGCTACTATGGAAATCATAACATGTGCTTAATGGATGACACAATTACATGTTTTATTCCCATGCTATTTTATCATGATTAATGTTCCTTTATGATCTATGCCTTATGTACTGTCATGTTTTATGTCATTGCTCAATATTTTAATGTTTATATTTTATGCTCTTGTTTTTACGTTCAAATGTTTATGGATTGTTTTATGTTCTCCATGTTTACCCCTACTGAGCATTTGAGCTCACCCTTTTTATGTTTTCTTTTCCCCAGGATATAAATAAAGGTTTTAGGTAAGAAAATAAATTGGTAAGATCTTTATGGGATATGTTGAAGATATTTCACCATGACTAGAAGATGTTGTTCCAAGTTTCCAAAGACACTAAACTAATACGGTCCTTGGGTGTCTTTTAGTTATGTATTAAGTATTCTGAAAAAGTAATGTAATTTCCATGTACGTCAAGTTTTGGGTCTCTACAGTTGGTATCAGAGGAAATTTTTAGTTAACCTTTGGGAACTAGGATGCGAAAACTTTAGTGAGATCCCTAGAAATATTTATAAGGTATGTCAAGGGATGTATCTAAGGTTATGTATAAGTATAGGTTATAGTGCTAGAATTACGGTAATGATCATATAATTAAACCTAAGATGTTATATATTGAAGGTACTCCCCCTTTATTATGTTGTTTTCCTAGCATGATTTTTTCCTCTCACACTATTCTTTTTGGGTTTTAGACGATGGATGGAACTCGAAGGAACCGTGTTGATAAATTTAATGGACAATGCAATGATTGTCCTCCTGAAAAAACCAATGTTATGGGAGATGGAGTGAAAAATCATATTGATATACTTACACAAGCTTTGAATCATTCTGGACTTCCAAATGAGCAGAGAAAGGAACAATATTTTATTGAGTCCTTCATGAGGCAACGTCCACCTACTTTCAATGGGTCTTCTGATCCATATATTGCTGAGCAATGGATCAGTACCATTAAAAAGATATTTTCCATACTTCGCTGTTCAGAACATGAAAAAGTCATTTTAACTTTTTACCATTTAGAAGGTGAAGTAGACCAGTGGTGGACTCTAATTAAGAATACAAGGCCCTGAGATGAAATTGAATCCATGGAATGAGATGAGTTCAAGAACTTTTTTTTCAGTAAGTACTTCCCTCGTATTCTTCGAACAAATATATAAAAGGAGTTCCTTGAGCTTAAGGAAAAGGATGATGAATATGTTGGTATATATGAGGCAAATTTTTCAAGGCTTTAAAGGTATGCATCTGGATTTATCATCTAACTTGAAAGTAAAGTTGAACGGTTCTTTAGTGTCTTAAAACCAAGTCTTCGGAGGGCATTAGATATAAGAGACTTCAGTAGCTATGAAGAAATTGTGTGTTGTGCTATCAAGGTGGAACTAGAAGTTGGTGTTACATATCCATCTCATGGTTTTGACAAGAAATGAAAGATGGAGTTCAAGGAAAAATCTCAAAACTATGGTGAAAAGAAGACAAATGTATCCATATGCTCAAAGTGTGGAAAGAAGCATAGTGGAGATTGTCTTAAAGGGATTAGAAAATGTTTTAAGTGTGGAAAAGAAGGTCATCGAGTAGCTGAGTGTCGAAGTAATGGTAAAAAGGTATCTAATGATGTGAATATAGAAAAGACTATAGATAACGCACCACCAACACTTAAATGCTACAAGTGTAGGGAAATGGGGAATTATGCAAACCAATGCCCTAATCCAAGGGTTAATGATGATCGACATCAACAACCTCTTAAGGAAAAGGACAAAGGGAATTCACATGTGATCACTATTGGAAATGTTGAATATGAGAACGAAGTGGTGGAATGATTAAGTGTTTATGTAATGGGATTCCAAAATAGTGTTATGGAATCTCATTTTTAGTATCCTGGAATATTGGAATATCTATGTATTGGTTTATTGTTTTTTTCAACAATTATATGGTACCAGTAACCATGAAAAGTGATTGAAATATTTCTGGAAAGTAGATGATATTTCCATAATGAAGGGATAAAGAGATAATGAAACGTTTGATAGTATTAATTATCTCATAACTGATATAAGGACAAAGTGATATCATGGTTTGAGTATATAGAAATTTTGGGATTTTGGTATGTGGAAAGAGTTGACTTTTGACAGCATTGATGTTTTCACAAAGATTCTATGGTAATTCATGTTTCTAGAGAATACATGATTAAGGTATTCAAATGTTTGGAATGTGACCAACAAGATATATCTTATATGGGGGATAAATGATGGTATTCACATTCTTGGTAGATGACCTTTCTAGTAGTCGTTTTCTTTATACTATGAGATTGGACAGAAGTATTTTTGATAAGCCTAAAGGTTGTAATTAATTAAGTTGTACATCATATAGTATTCTTTAAGGCTAGAAATTTTTTATATTATTTCTAGAATGTTGTAATAGTATTGTTTTAGAAAAATGACAACCCGTATGATGAGCGACAACCCATCGCGTTGGACAAGGATGCGGGAATGGAACCCACAAACAAAGTGCGACAGGACTTTATCGCCTACCACTGGCCTACAGTAAGTCCCTGGTTTGAATAAATTAATTTTTTTATTAAGCGATATAATAGATGAAGTATAATTCCATTTTAGGAACCATATACGATTAATCTCACCATAGATAGACTTATATATATTTAATAACTTATGCTAACCTTTTTGTGATAGAAACAGATGGGATGACTTATCATTCTATCGCATGATTAGATAACACTTCATGAATGAAAAAATAAACTTCATTTCTTTAAACAGAGATGAAGTGGAAATTTTTCATAGAATGACCAACGATGATATTACACTGAAATCAAGTAAGTATTTCTCCTTATGTAAAAATTCATCAACGTTAGGGAAATGATCTTGAAAACCAAAAATGGTGTCCTATTACTCTCATATCTGATTAATCAAATGGTGCATTAGATCATCATAAATTTATGGCTTTGTGATTGTTGGATTTTTCATAGCCATGTTCTCTACCACTCTCCATCAGATATTGATGGTTAGATTTCTCTTCTATATCCATATTTTCACCTATGTTCTTATATGTGGAAACCTAGTGATGAGTTAATTTGGGTAACCATTACATTTCATTCTTTAGTTTTAAAATTATGTTTTTTTATTCCTTTTTACGATGTTGGTTTCTATGAAAGAAACTTTCATGTAGTAAACCATTTATAACCCCGATGAATTTCAAGGGAAAAATTAATTTTAAGGGGGTTAGAATGTAACACCATGAGATTTTATGAGATATATTCTTTTTAATTTATTTTATTTCTTCTATTTTACACTAAACCAAGATTATCTTGTACTATATACAACACTGTATTAGCTTGCAGTATACGCAACACTATTCTTGGCTTGTGTTACACACAATTTCAAGTTCGTTTTGTAAAAATTATTCTATGCAACATTAAGTAAAGATTTTGTTTAATGTATAAATGAAATAAGTTTTCATTATGTTATACGCAACACCAAAGTTATATTTCACTACACGCATCCCTAACTTGTCTTGCATTACATGCAATCGCTACCTTCCTCGATAGCGTGGGTAGTACGCAATACCGGGTTTTACTAAACAACGATATATTTTTATAATATTATTATGAACTAGTCGTTATGAATATTATTAAATACATTTTTTATTTTATAAAATTATTATTTATCTTACACATTTTCTATAACATGGTATGAGAACAAAATAAATTTTTTCGGGTAAAATAAGTATTTTTCAAAAAAACAGTTTTGTCGCCTTTTGATGGCACACCCACTTTAAATCTAGTTTTGACATGATTATAAGTTAAATTTGAAAAAATTAAATTCTTCATTGGAATCAGGATATAAAAATTTACTTTGGATAAATTTTTTATATTCTTTTGATAAAGTTCATATTTTAACGAATAGTAAAAACACGCTATATTTTAATTAAAAACAACTGTTTTCATCATAATAATTTATATTGTTAAATTATAATATTGAATGGTTTTAATGTATAAATAGAATATTATTTTACCATTTAATATAATTTATGTCATTATAATTTATTTTACATTGAATTCATAGGTAGAATCATTTCAATCTTTTGCAATGTTTTAACTTTTAAAACTCGTTTTCTTAACAACGAGATTAATTTTAAATTAATTTATGAAACTTCTATGATTTTAATTTGGATAAATGGATTAAATATTTGGAATCAGTAGGTATAAATTATGTTAATAGGCTACTTTTTATTTTTGGGCACTATGAATAGTAACTACGGTAAATTTTATTTACCATAGTTAAAGATAAATCGGGTAATTAAGGGTAAATATAATATTATAAAATTACCCTAACACTTGTCTTAATATAATTGGATGATTTTATTTCTTCCTAAGACATATTTGGGACGAAATGGAATCCATTTGAACCCACTTGGATGTGATTAAGACCTTTAATTTATTTTATTTTAAAGAAAGTGAAATATGTCTCACTCAAACTTTAATAAATAAAGTAATATAAGATTATACAGAATATAAATTCGATTAAAAATACTCATTTGAAAGCTAAAATGTTTTTATTTTTTATGGTAATTTATTTTTAATTTTTAAGAGATATTTAATTACTTTAATTTCTTATACATTAATGATGCAGAAATTATTTATTTAGTAAAAAATCAGTAATATAGTTTTTATTAAAATAATAATACCCATTAAAAGGCCCAAAAACCTGACCAAAACTTATTGGTAATATATATCTAGACCATAACCATCCAATGGTATAATTATGGACCATTTGGATTTTTATAAAAGTGATTATGACACTTATATTATTTTATTTTAAATGATGTGAAACTTGTCACCTTCATAATTTAATAAATATAACAATTTACATGTATTTATTTTAATATGATAAATTCGAGAAAAAGTATTCTTTTTAATTATATTATATTTATCATCATCATAGTATTTTATTTTCAATTTTTATTCAACTAATAAGTATATTAAATGATTATAAAAAAATGATGTATTAATTATTTTATTAAGAGAAATATCAAATAAATGGTTTTATAAATATTAAGAAAAATATTATACAAAATAATTAATGTTCTACACAAATTTTCTAGATGAATATGAAATTTTAGTAGTCTATTGAATATTTTTTTTGAATATATCCTCTGTGTGGATTTTATTTAAATTCAAATAAATGAATCGTGTCAAAATTGACACTATTGTTATTTTATAAAAATAACATATTATAAAATTTTTTAAAAATCACAAAAATATTTAAAAATTATAAATTGAAATTTATATGGTCAAAAATGTCATAAATTATACAATTATGGACAATTCATATCACATAAGTAATTATTTATAATAATTTAAAATTAAGAATATTATTACCACAAATAAAATTAAATAGATTAAATAAGGATAAATCAAGTTGATAAGGTTTAAAATAAATTAACAACATGTCTAAATCTAATTTTTTGATGATATTACAACCCTATATCATCTAAGATTCTTATTTGAGTCATTTTTTAAGGTTTTTAAGTGATGTTGTAGTTTATTATAAATTAATATTTTAGAGGCTTCCAAAGGTGCCTCTCTCCTCCCTTATAAAAGAGCACCTCCTCCCTCTCCTCTTCACACAAATTTGAGCCTTAAATCTCGTCCAACCCCTGCCCATTTCACTTCTCCACTTCCATAGAAACCTACTAGAGGTCCTGGTCTTCTTCAAAGACTAACTTTAGTGCCCTAAGAGGAGGATAAGAGGAGGCGCGTCGAAGAAGATGTAATCTCTTCTACCGATTCTTTCAAGTTTCTTTATTCTTCTACTTCATCTTATTTATTTTTTTAATTATAAAGTAATAACATAATTGTCACTCATATACGGATATATTATTATAAATATGAAACAACCCTATTTCACCTTCTATCCATCCTACGGAAAATGAAATCACCCCGCGTGCGTACGTACGGAATACCGTCTCCACGTCGTGGTGTAATATGTTTTCCACCACCACCTTTCTTGGATGGGTATAATGCTGGAAATAATAACTATATATGATTATTATAACATCATACCGATTCTGATAAATTATATCATCCACAATAATTCCATTCAATAATTATGGGAACGATATCATCGCTCGTGCGTACGTACGGATTACCGTCTCCACGACGTGATGAGATTCATTCTTCATGTTAACCATTCACGAATCATTATAAAGTATATATATAATAAATAATTATGAAATTTATGACATAATAATGCTACTGGATTTATTTATATATATATATATATTTCATCGAGTTACTTCCATTCAATTCAATAAGGAAATGAAAACAACGTTCATGCGTACGTACAGTCTACCGTCTCCATGAATGGTGTATTTCATTTCATTTATCTATCTGTTATATACATATATATCCTGAATATATATGATATATAAATCATGTTTTACATTCTGGAAGTAATTAAATAATGATATAAGTAACAATATGAAGAATAGAAAGTCATAACACGTATGACAAATGAAACGATTTTACTCAAAATGATACTTTAACATGGAATCGACAAAAGAACGGGTAACATAATGTCCTAAGGGAATCATATATGATATCATAAATATTATTATGGTTCTGTTATAAGTTAATAATATGTTTAAACCCACTATACAGGAGTTTCGGACACGTACAGAAGAAATTGGACCTAAGGTAAGGGCTAATTTCGCAATCTCATTTTTATCTGAGATTGCTTATACGTAAGTATTTACTGGGGTTATATTTGTCATCCATGTCCATAAAATGTTTTTCATAAAGTGTTTTTTATTCTTACATGTATGTTTAAAGTCATTTTTACCCCTATTTGACTTTTTAATTGTGTTATGGAAGGAAAATTTCTTTTGTTTACCATACGTGGTACTTTATGACTTTTCCATTAAAAGTACGAGGAGAATGTTTTTTTAACTTATACGGCCTGAACAGATTTTTACGGTTTCATAACGCATTATTTTCATGAATCTTACTCTACAAGATTTCATAATTATTTTCAACAAAATACTTTTCTTTTAAAATTTCATGGAATTTTGTGAAAGGAAAATGATTTTGAAGAAGAAAGGATATTTTCCTAAAGAATTCATTTCAAGTGTTTTATCAAAACCATTTTCCATATAAGATGAAATTATTTAATATGTATATACTTCGTGTATAATGTCCATATTATTTACATGGTTTTATTTTTTTTATGATGAAATTATATCCATTTTTTTATATGGATTATGTTATGATGGGATGATGTATATGAAACCCATTTTATTCTTTGGGTTATGATGAATGATTTATGTTTATTTTGTGGCACACGAAAGAATGATTTCATTATGAGATGGGTGGGACCTATATCTCCCTCAAATGCATTGGGTAAAGATTTATATCTCATGAGATAGACATGGATGGAATGGAAATTGAATCCGGTTTAGTAATACAAGAATGGAAAGACAAGTAAACCTGGTTCAGTAATGGACTTTGTCCACTAAGATGGTCTTGGCAGCAATGCCTTGGCTACTATGGAAATCATAACATGTGATTAATGGATTCCACAATTAAATTTTTTATTCCCATGCTATTTTATCTTGATTAATGTTCCTTTATGATTTATGCCTTATGTACTGCCATGTTTTATGTCATTGCTCTAGATTTTGATGTTTGGATTTTATACTCATGTTTTTACATTCTAATGTTTATGGATTGTTTTATATTCTCCATGTTTACCCTTACTGAGCATTTGATCTCACCCTTTTTATGTTTTCTTTTCCCCAGGATATAAATAAAGGTTTTAGGTAAGAAAATAAATTGGGAAGATCTTTATGGGAGATGTTTAAGATTTTTTACCATGACTAGAATATGTTGTTCCAAGTTTCCAAATACACTAAACTAATATGGTCCTTGGGCATTTTTTTTTTGTTATGTATTAAGTATTCCGCAAAAGTAATGTAATGTCCATGTATGTCAAGATTTGTGTCTCTAAAAATTTGTTCCTGTCTCACTACCATTACATATTAGTTCATGGAATAGGAAAATGCCTCCCTACGATCTCTTCCATAGACTTATCCCCTACTCAATGCTTTGGATAGATTTCTATTCAGTTTCTTCCATATCTTCAAGAAATGGAATGTTTATTTTCATTATGATGACTAGAGTATGATTCTTAAATGTAATCCACATTTTTGGGAACTCTCGAAAACAACACTCCACCAAAATACTATATTTCACCCAGGTTTCTTCACTAGGGGTTCACTAAGAAAATTTCACTTAGTATAATTCACTCTAGTATATTATTCTCAAGTGTTTCTTCTCATGTCCCTTAGTGAAAAAAATTTCGCCCATGTATACTCGTTAAGTATTTTAGGCAGAACTACCTTTATTTTGGTGTGTTCACCCAAGTATATGTGCCCAATTATGTTCACTCTACTTCCTTATCTCTACCATGTTTGAGAAACTATGTTCATGTAATATCCTTCACTCAACATTTTTTTTCTGAACATACTTTTCACAGCTACCTTCACTTAGATAAGTTCACTCAAGTCCATTTGTGAAAGTTTATGTGTCCAAGTTAGCCTTACATGAATAGGAAGCCTTTATCACTTCTCTAAATATCTTTTCTATTCATAATTAGGGTATTATACAATATTTATAGGAAAAAACCCATACTTTACTCATAATTTTGACTCTAATATTCATAGTGAGATGTTTTCATAGATTCACTTTTACGAAAACTGACTAGCATGCAACTCCAGGCTAGAATGATTCTCACCCAATCTGTTTCCCAATTATCATGTTTCCTCAATGGAATAAATGTATTATCCAGTAAAATGAAAGACTAGAAAAACACCTATAATTAGTGGCAGACCTTACTACCATGAAATATGATAAGTGCATAACTTTACTAAATAGAAAATAGCACCTTGATGGGAATAAAATCACTTTGATTAAAATAAAACTACATCCTTTTAATAGAAACCTTCTACAAACTTTTTGAAACTCAATTCTGGACATCCAAACATCATTGAAGATTATCCCTTTTCTTAGAAACCATAAGAACCTACAAAATCAATGACTTCCATAAGAATTTCATTTTCAACACCAATCAGAATAATAAATTCTATCATTGTAACCTTATCCACCGTACCCATATTGACAAAAAACACAACATCCATCTCTATATTTTTTTATCATTATTCATTTCAAGGTTACTTCAGTAAGAGATGGATCTATGCCACAAAATTTCTTCAATTAAATAAAATTTCTTAAGTTACCTATCATAGAAATTTCTTACTCTGAGATTCTCCTTTTCATAGATTAATCTCAAAGTCATGTTTCATGATTATGATGTTATTCATATAAAATAAAATCATTTATTAAATGAATATCATTTTTTAACATATTTAATGAGGAATTTTATTAAGTGTGTTCCCACTAAAATGATTACCCCTTTTGAATTCATCATATCCATTAATGGGAAAAGATCCATATTTCACTAAGAAATGAGTTTTTTATATAATTCCTTTAACCACATAGCTATTATGGTTGGGGATTATCCTAACCATATCACATACGACTCTTGGATTCATATAAAGACAACTCTCTATCCAATCCATCATATAGATAAATTGAACACTATTCATCTAGTAACCTTTGTCAGAGTTTCCCATCCAAATTAAACCTAATGAAAATAGTGGAATTTATTTACCTAAATATTATGGTTATAAATCTCCTCCATACCTTACATAAGATGATACCTGGAACCAACAGTTAACATAAACCTACCTGGTTGGATGATCAATTTCATGAAATGTGATTGATTTTGAAGGAATCTATAATTTAGTATTTTAAATTTTTTTTTATATCACAATCTTATCTCATGTTATTACCTTTATATATGAATGATTTTAACAATTTTTCTTATAATCTTATTCCTTCCAAAAAATAAATATGATCAAACCTATCGCACCTAAACCCTTGTTTTCTTAATTACATTATTTATTTATTTAATTAATTTATTATACTTCAGTATCAAGCCTTTTTTTCACATAGGAAATTTTATTTTCTTAAGAAATTCTACATATCACATGATTAGTGAACGGTTCATGGTAACTATGAGATAGGTGTGTGAAATGGTATGTAGCTTTGCAAATCCATTTTTTACAGTTGTAACATAGTTTTTACAATTATAAGTATAATCTATTTGGGTTTTATGATGTGTATGATAGGTGGTTCATGTTTAACACATGGCTTGACCAAACTTGTGGCTAAACCATGTGTTTCCCCCATGTCTTTATAAAAAAGGAATTTTTAATTTTTCCCTTTTAATTAAAAATCTGATTTGAGTATACCTCTCCCCTAATACCTATCTCTCACATGAAACCTAGCTTATTGGACCCCTAAGTGTGTGACTCCCCTGAATATTCCTCTGATTATTGGTTTATATTCTCATAATCTTGATGTTAGTCCATCCAGGTTAGGGTTTCTTCTTCTCCCCCTCAATCTTCCTCTCTTTATCCCATGTTATTTCTTATCTTTCTCATCAAGTATAATTATGGTATAAACCCTAGGTTGGTTTTAGTTATTATCTCTTATGGATTTTGTTTCATAGGGTGTTTTTGCTACTCTTCATTCCCTTCTCTCATCATATTCAATGGTTTTTCTACTTCCATGAATGATATAAGGTATGTGCTTTAATTATTTTCCTTTTTCTTAATATTCCATTCATGATTGGTTGTCCTAAAATATATTTTAATCAATGTTTTCATGATATTTTTGTTCAAGTGGATTTTTATATATTTTTTAATCTATGTTCTTATGAAATTAAGGTTGATTCCAAAAGTGGATCTTTTGTATTTTCCTCTATTATGTGTCAGAACCTAAATAAAAGCTATATGATTAACCTATAAAATATTTATGGTAGTTTTTATATATATGTCAAGTGTTTTAAAATTATTTTATACTTTTTATATATTTTTTTTGTAGGTACACTATTTTAAGAGTTTATATTTCTTTATATTTACTTATTTATGGAATCCTATTAAGTTTACTTGTTTGGTCCTTACGTTATTCACTTATAATTGATAAAGGAATATCTCATGTAGTGTTTGGTTTTTATACATATATACATGGGTGTATATATATATGTGTATGTATGTAAATGTGTACAAATTCACATGAGAATATATGAATATTTTCATTTAGAGATTTATATATATATATATGTACAATGATAAAGGGAATCTTTGAAATTTAAATTTGATGTTCGCATTCAACTATTCAAATAACTTTTCAAAGGGGACTCTTAAAACAATTTATAAAATCCCAGTTTTCATATCTAAAATAGTTTTCAAAAATCATGTTACACATGTAATGGAAAATCCATTGTATTTTTGTATAAGGGAATTTGAGGTATGTTTTAGAAACAAACTCATTTATCTATTTCATAATAAATAATTTTCTTTTAATAGTTGTTTTATATGTTAAACCTACTAGGAACCCTTCGATAATTGGGTAGGAAAACCTAGATAGGATGAGGTCCACTTCCATGGGCCATGCTAGTGAAGTAGTGTGGTGGTTCCCCCTATGGTTAGAAACATAGTAGGAATATGAATTCCACCACCATAGTGATATATAACTACTAGGTTCCGACAAATTTAACGACTTTTGGGTGTTTTCCCATGGATTCTATTCTAAGTTAATAATTGTATGATTTTTATCTTACACCTGATTTACTTTATACTACCTTTAATTATATATTTTTTCTTTACCTTGAATTATTAAGTTTTTATAGTATTTTTCTATATTATTATTTAACCATTGATTTAGAATGAATTGTACCCTTTTATTTTTTTGTCCTTTGGTTTAATAAATGTTTTCAGTATTTTAGTAATTATTCATTAACATTTTATTCTTATTATAACTATTTGGGACTTATTTCATTGGATTTCATTCATTTATTATATAAATTACTATTTTTTATGTTATTGATAACTTATTTTGGTATGATGAGTTTACTTTATAGTTTTTTTACGATAAATCAAACAATTATTTAGAAATATATTTTCAAAAAACTTGTGCTCAAAAATATTAGTTTATAAAAAATATTTTTAAAAAATGAAATCACTTGGAGTTCTTTTCCAAATGAGAAGAAAAAACTATTTAAAATAAGTGTTTTTTAAAGTATCATTTATATATAATTTTTTAGATGAAAATTCAAGGAATAATTTGTGAAACCTTATTAGTCTTATTAGGATCACACCTGACTTACACCACTCATTGTCTATAGATTGACTGGATATTATAGGTTCAGAATCTAATTTAGAGGAGTACCACTTTTGGGACTACAACTTCATGAATTATACTTAAGAAGGATGAGTTAGTGGATGGATAGTGACCTTGATTATCATAGGGATCTTGATTTGGGTATGTTAGTTTTATTGTTTCTTCTTAAATTTTTTTTCTAAATTAGTATTTTTAGCATTTAAATTTTGTTTATGTTTTATATATTTTTTTATCTTTCTCATTTTTATGTCTATTAAATATTAATTCTACTTATTTTTATTTTTAAAGGGCATAAAATTTACAGATATTTCATACCATAATTTTTATAAAATTTAACCACTACTTTAATATTATTTATTGAGTTGAAATTGTTCTTACTAAGTATAATATGATTCCATGGCACTTGTCATCATCTCATGGGCTTCTAGAATTCCCCTTAATCCTTTCTACAAGAATGTTTTAGATGAAATTTGAATTTTTCATAAAAAAGTTGTATCAAATACTACATTCTTAAGTGAGCCTAGGTTTTTAATGTTCCCTTATTATTCGGGAAGTCCGGTAGATGGGAGATAGGATCATCAGATCTCAAGAGGTATATTAAGGGTGATTTCCCGGTCTCCACCTCTCATGATGAAACTTGAGCTTCCATGGGAAGTCAGTATTTGAGTTTTTAATTAGAGATTTAATTTGATTATTTTGATGTATTTTGATTTTAATTAATTGTATTTTGATCCTTGTGGGTGTTTTATATGTTTTTTTATTTTTTTCGAGAATTGGGGTGAAATGGGAGTGTAACTTGAGGCATCAGTAACTCACATGTCCTATAAAATCATCTAAATATCAAATTTATAGTTCCAAGAAACTATTAATTTTTGTGTCATGGTTGGTACATGGTCTTTCAAACCATTTGGCTTAACTATTCAAAACCACTAGCCTTCCAAAGTGTTATTTAGGATTATGTTAGCTTTAGGATTTATTTTTGGGTCAAATAAACGTTATTTATTGTGTATTAAAGATTATTTTGGTGACATTTTGGGATGATTTTGATATATTTCAATTGTCTATAAAAATGGAATCTGGTTTTAAATGGTAACAGTGAGTTTTCAAATGAATCAGGAGAATTTTCTTAAAAAATAATCTAAATAGATTTTGTGTTTTAAGAATCCTTAATTGATTTCAAAAAATAACTTTTAAGGTCTTAAAATTATTTTAAATGGGATTTTAGGGGTTTTATATTTACCTATGATGTTTTTTAATCCATTTTCATCAAATTTTTATGATTTTAAAATTCATTTTTGGGGTCTAAAGTTCTTTAAAATGGGAAATTTATGTTTTTTTATTTGAAATTTATTTTGGATTTGATTTTGATAAGATTCCTTATGTTTCTATTTTGAATGAGGATTTATATTTGGATGAATATTATTTGAGTTTAATACTATTTTTAATTGTGTTTTAATCATCATTTTTATTTAAATCAAGCATCCTATGAAATTCTTGAAGAATCATGGTGACTTTTTATTGGGAGTGCTCTATAGGTAGATGTTTATATGAGTTTGGGCATGGATATTCTAGTTTCTATCCCTACCCAAAATCCTAGTGGAGTGGTCTAGAATTATTGGTGTAGAGTTGTAGTTTTTTATAGTTTTGAAATTCGATTTCATGAGTGTTCATTGTATATTTCTTCATTCTGGTCAATTTTTCCTTAAGAATGCTTCGTGTGGGATATCTTGATTTAACAACCAGTTGATGATGATATGATAATGGAGTTAGTATATTTAATTTTCTTCTAATGGGATCGGTTGAGGAAACCTAATAAATTTTTCTTAGGTATCAAAATATTGATTTCAATTTTATCTCTTATATTTCAAAGTTATGTGAGATGGGGTTTTGAAAGAGGGATAAGTCCTTATTTCCTTTTTGGATCCTAACAGTGGTTCCATTATATTTTAGAGTGGACCTATATAATTTTCATTTCTCTCTCATCCTATCACTTTTTCATATAATTTTTTTATGTTATCGTACCTTTGAATTTCCTTGTTTTGAGCCTATTTCCAGAATAAACTATTGTTTTGGTGATATCATAGATGCCCCTTTAGTAAGATTATTCTACTTAAATGATTTCAGTTGAGAATTTAGGTTTTTATTTGGAGTGATTATATAGGATTTCTTGTATAATAAATCATCCCTATAAGTGGAATCCTTAAACTCTAGGGATAACCACCATGGGACTTCATACCTTTCCCTTTTTAATCAGTGTTGTTAGGTGTGAGTGTGAGTTTTGAATAGTCTGGTGTGTAGTGTTATTGATTCTATTTTTAGTTTAGGTAAGGAATCATACTGTAGTTAGATCCTTATTTCTAACTCAGATATATTTTGTTTTTATTTGTGAGTTTGGTGTCTTTCTGGGGACAAAAAGGGTCATTGTGGGTAGAATTTTCACACCATAGCCATTATTTTCTTAATTATTTTATTTATTTATTTATTTATTTTATTATTTTCATAATAATTTTTCAATTGATTCCTTTTAACTAAAACCCCAATTTGGGTCTCCCTCTCCCCTCCTACATCTCTCCCACATGACACCCAACAAGAAGAAACCACACACACATGAACCCCTTTCCTTCTGATTTAATTCTCAATTCCTCTTTTTTGATTTTATAGAGAATCCATCCATGTAGGGGTTTATTCTCCCCCTTCCCCTTCTTCATTTCTATATACATTTTTCTTCATTCTATTTCTCATCATAGCTCTTTGTAAATTAAACCCTAGGTGGGTATTTATCCAAATTTCATATAAATTAGGTTTTTAGGGTGTTTGGGATGCTATTCTGGACCTTCTATCATCATATTTAAAGGATTTACTTCTTCATCAAGTGATCTAAGGTAGGTGCTTCCATAATTCTGCTGTTACTTAGAATTTTATGCATGCTTAGGTGTTATAAAATAGTTTTTATTCAAATCAGACTAACTATTTGAGTTAAAATTGATATATATATATATATATATATTAATAAAAACATTTATGGAATTATAGTTGATTTTAAAAAGTTTTCTTATGAATTTTCCTCAATTATGTGTATGCACTAAAAGAATAGTTATGTGTTTGACTTATAAAAAATTTATAGCAGTTTTTATATAGAAGTTGAGTGTTTCGGTATTATTTGAGTTTTTTTATATTGTTGTATGTCTTTGTGTGTGGGGTTAGGATATTAAATTGGTTGATATTTCCTTTTTAGGAAATTATATTAAGTTTACTTATTCAACCCTTATGTTATTAACTTATGATTTAATTTGGAATATATCATGTTGTGGTTTGTGTTTATACACATATATGTATATATGTATATATATATATATGTGTGTGTATATATGTATATATTCATATGAAAATATATGAATATTTACATTGGTAGATGTAAATATATATATATATATATAGATGTATATGTATATAATGATAAAGGGAAGCATTGAAATTTAAATTTGATGTATAAATTAAATTTTTCAAATAAGTTTTGAAATAGGATTATTAAAATGATTTATAAATTCTTGATTGGAATCTCTCAAATAGTTTTCTAAAATCATGTTATACTCATAGTGTAAGCCTCATTGTCTTGTTATATTTGAGTAATTGAGGTATGTTTCATAAATGAACTTGATTATCTATTACTTAAAAAATAATATTCTATTAATAGTTGTTTTATGTTTTAAACCTCATGGGAAAACCTGAGTACTTGGGTAGGATAACCTATAGGGGATGAGGTATCCCACCACTATCCATTCTAATGAAGTAGTTAAGTAGTACACCTACTAGATAGAGGCCTAGTAGACATCTTAAATCCACTACTAATTTGATGTAGAATTATGATGTTCACCAAGAAAAACTGATTATAGGGTTTTTATCCCATGAAGTGTATTTTAAATTACTGATTATATGAATTTTTCTTGTTATTTATTTACATGATATTTTGATTGATTATATATAACTTTTTCACCTTTACTTACACTGTATTTATATTGTTTTCTTATTTTTTTATTCTTTTACCATTGATTTTGAATACATTGTGCCCTTTTATATTTTTATTTGGTTTATTAAATCTTTCCTATATATTTTTTTGATTATTCATGGATACTTGTTTTTTATTATAACTTCTTGTGAATTATTTTATTATATTTCATTCACTTATTATACTACAGAGTGATTTTTCCTGTGAATCGTGACTTATTTGGGTGTTTTTAGTTTCATCAATATATTTTTAAAGAATAAATCAAACAATGATTTGGAAATGGTTTTTCCAAAAACACGTGTTCAATCTTTTTGGTTTATAAAATGAAGTTTTTTTTAAAAAAAATCTCATGGATTTTCTCTATAAATTATAATAAAAACATATTTTAAATTAGTTCAGTTTCAACTACCATTTCTAGAGTGCATTGTAAAGTAAATTTCGTGGATCCATTGGTAAAACTCTATTGGGATGTTTTGGCTTTCACCCTACTAACACCACTCGATGTCTATAGAGTGTGTGGATCTTGTAGGCTCAGACTTTAATTTAGAGGTGTACCATTTTAGGGATTCCTTCTTCTAGACTTCTCTTGGAGAAGGTTGATTTAGTGGATATAGAGTCACCTTAGGTCACATGGGAAACTTTATCTTCGTATGTTAGTTTTAATTTTGTGTCTTAGAAGTTTCATAAAATTAAACATTTATAGAATTTAAATTATGTTATTCTTTTTTTTCTATTTATTGGTGTATAATATATATTGTTGCTACAAATTTTATTTTGTATGGGTATCAACATATGGCCGATTCATGCTCAAATATTGATAAAATTTAGTGACTAGTTTAATATTATTTATTTGGTTGAAATCGTTCCCACTAATAATAATCTGCTACTCTGGCACTTATCACTAGCCTTTGGGGACCAGGAACACACCTCAGGCCCTAACATGGTTCAATTTAGGATAACCCTATAATGGTTCATGACAAAACCACATTTATATTTACCTATTTACATAATTCATAACTTATGTTACTAAACAAAATTAAGAGGATAACTATAGTTATAAACATCCAAATTCATCCCATGTATAAAACCCATTGAGATTAGAACCTAACATGAAATCCTATCTTGAAATTTAAGATAATAAAAATTTGAATGATTAAAAATTTAATTCCAAAATTAAACTATGTAAGAGAACTATGAATTACAAGTGCAATGAGAATTTATAAATCAAGGATCAAGAGATATTGAAGTACAAAAAGATATAATGGGTAATCATATTTTTTTTTGTCAAAATTAGACCTGATAAAAACATTTCCCTTTATGTTCACTATCTAAATACTAAAAATTCATTTTCTTGTAGTGAAGAAATTTTATTTATTCAGAAATTAGGTGATCCAAAACAATATTTAAATATAGACAATAAAAACTCTTATAGTGAAGGATGAATCTAAAAACTATTTAAATAATTTAAATGAAAACAACCGATCAATAAAAAATGGACAAGATCAAGGAATGATAAAAAGATATAGAAAAAATAGGTTAATGAAAAAAAACAAAAGTAACCTTAAAATTTAAAATACTCAAATATTTAACAATAATTCATTATAAAAATCTATACAAGAAAATTACCCCTCTGTGATTATCATAAGAAGGGTACCTGAAAACCTATAACTAACCATAGCCTCCAACCATAAAACCTCCAGCCAAGTACTCAAGGAGTAGTATTCTTACAGATAAATTCCCAAGTGTTAAAGCATCTACCTACTCTTATAGGAAAAAACACCTCTATTATATCTCACTGTATCTTCCCATATGTATTGCACTTCGACTCAAACTCCAATTCCTCAATTATAAAACATTATACATCAACAAAAACTATTTAAATAGTTTCAATACAATATATCTCCATAGATCTAAATATATATAAGAGGGGGGGTTATGAATATTCTATAAAATAATTCAAAATTACATAATGGTCTTTTAAACACTTTTGGACCTCCCCGTTTCAAATTAAATTTTCATTAGTTATGTCTGTCTTTATTTTTTCCATGAAATTTCACATTATATCTTCAAAATATATAACACCAAGTCACTTATATAATCTCCCTATAGAATATTTGTGAGAATTTGGGAATTTTATATCTTGTGTTTTTGTACAACTATATATTATTTATGCATTTCCTTGCTTATTTAATTTTTTTACTATAAGGTTTATTTAATAAGAATATCATAGTACACCTAATTTTTTTATAAACCATGTTAGAAAAATAGAAATATTGTTTAGTTATTTTAAGCTACATCTATGAAAAAATCTAGAAATATGATACCTTGGGATTTGTAAAGAAGTTTTTTGGTGTGAAATAAAAATATAGATGGAGTTTTGATAATATCCCCATGGACATGGATACAAAAATTGAAGGATGAATTTTCAAGCTAGATTATGAATTAATAAATGTGGAAAGAAGATAAAATTAACCACATGTCAAATATGTGGAAATAATCACCCTCCAAATTTATTCAAAGGAATGAGTAAATTAATTAAGTGTAAAAAACAAGGGAATCAAGAACATGAATATCAAAGGGACTTGAAGGATCCAAGAAATATAATAGAAGAATCGAAGGTACCACCCAATTCACTATTTATGTTTTAATTCATCAAATGCAAGGAACATGTGAAATATGTAAGATAATGAACCAAAAAACGGGTCTTTAAGGGTAATCAATGTCAACAACCTCCTGATAAAAGGTATTAGTGGAAATCTTTCACCATCGCCACTAATGAAGTGAAACAATAAAATAATGTGGTGAAAGGTACACTTAAAATTCACCCATGAATGGTGAATGATTTATTTTATTCATGTTCTATGCTCTCATTTATATGTTATAAATTATGGATAACTATTTAATGACACACCACATAACCTAAAGTATAAATATATATGAAAACACCTATTAGTGATATTTTTATATCCTAGGTGTTAAACTATTCTCCTATTAGAGTTTATGGGAATATTTCCCCCTAAAATCTAGTAATTCATCATTTGGTTAAATTTTATTCTATATTATGCATGGATTAGATATAATTATATATATCTCACATAAACTATATCCATATATTGATCCATACCATTATTTTATACAAATTCATGGAAGATTATGAATATAATTTAGAATGTTCTTCAAAGATATGGGTGTTGAAACCCAATGAAGAAGCATATCTTGATCGAATGGTTAATACAGTGGAAAAAATAAAACATGGAAACATTACCATTATAAGGGAATATATTGATGTAATAGAAAAATAATTTATATCCCTTCCCCTAGGTCACGAGGTAGATTTCTTAGTAGAACTTTTACGTAGTTCCACAATTATATCCAAAATCCACTACAGAATGGCCTTGATAGAGTTAGTGGAGTTAAATAAAAAACCATAAGATCAATAAGATAAAGTGTTAATATTACCTAGTAAAACACCTTGGGAAGATTTAGTGATCTTTTTCTAGAATAAAGATTATTCAATGAGACTTTTTATTGATTTCTATGATATCAAAAAGATCTCTGTAAAGAACAAGTATCCATTACAATGAATTCATGACATTTTTACTAACTAAAAAGTGATTAATACTTATAAAATATGTATATTCATTATTGAAATCATCAATTGAAGATTAATATAGGATATATTCAAAATATATAATTTTTAACAAGATATGGGAACCATGAGCTCACAATGAATCCATTTAGAATTATAAACACCTAAAAAATCAATATAGTCTAGATTAATAATGTCTTTTGAAACTACCTCAATAAATTTTTCCAGTATTTATTAATGATATTATTATATAATCTGAGATTAAGGAAGAACATGAGGAATATATTGGGATGAAGTTAATGTCTTTAAGGAAATAGAATTTAAATTCTAAGTTCAACTAGTGTGATTTTTGAAAGCATCAATTCAAATTATTGGGGAATGTGATAATATGATAAGGAATTTATATAGAAACATTAAATAGAAAGGTGATTGAAGAATATCCCTTTCCCTAAATAGTCAAGGACATTCATAGTTTATATGTATTATCTATGTACTAATTAAACTTTTTAAGAAATTTATCGTAATTATCTTTCCTATTAACTATGTTAACATAGATTGGATTAAGGTACGTTCAGACTAAATAATTTTAAGATACATTCCAAGAGCTTAAGAGGAGGATAATCACTAAACTTCTACTTAAACTACCATCCTATAGATATGGGTTTGTGATATATAGTGATAATTTAATATAATTATTATATTTCATAGTCTTGAAAAATGTTAAGGTGATATTCAGTGCCTTATAAAAATTAAATAACTTTTAATATAATTACTCTATGATAGATCTAGAGTTATCAGCCATGATATTTTCATTGAATATTTGGAGGAACAAGCTCTATACAGATAAGTGTGACATATAAATTGACTACAATAGTTGAAAGTATATATTTATAAAAAAGGATTTTAACATGTGTCAATAAGGTTGGTTGGAGTTAATTAAGGACTATGAATACTTAATAAACAACTATCCTGAAAAGGTGAACAGGGTTACTGATTCTCATATAAAAATAGAAAATACCACCTTATCCATGATGAGGATTGAGAAAGACCCCATATTATTAGATATGTAAATGATGTAATGGTAAACATAAATACAAGGAATACATATTACCTTTCCCAAATGATTTTTTTAACATGTATCCAAGAAAAAATCAAGAAGGCATACAAGGATTATTTAGATATTCAAAACAAGGTGAGATAAAAATGGGAGGTAATCATCATGAATTAAACATTATAAAGATAGAGTTATTTTGTGTGTGACTATACTCTATGTTCCATCATCACTTGAGAAAAATAAATAACTATTTGATGATACACATAGATCATCATTCTTCATCCACCCTAGAATAATGAAGATGTACCAGGATATTCAAGAGAACTTATAGTGTGACAACATAAAGAATAATAATTCGAGTACACAATAATGATCTTGGTATATTATAAAGTTAAGGTGGAGTATCAAAAGTCTAATAAGATGATGCAATAATTAACCATAAGAACATGGAAATGGGAGAACATAACCATGAAATTTGTTATGTTATTTTTAAATAAAACTAATGGAAACAATTCCCTATAGAATTTTGTGGATAAAATCACCAAGACTATTCTCTGCATCACTATTATAGATGATTTTCACTTGATCAACTTGAAAAGATATATATAAAGGAATTGGTGAGGATGCATGGGTCACTGATTTCAATTGTATCTGATCTATATCCAAGGTTAACCTCTTAATTATGGAGTAGTCTTCAATATTACTCGAATACTACATTGAAATTTAGTAAATCCTTTCTACCTAGATAGATGATCAATATAAAAATGTTGTTTATACACTGAAAGATGTATTGTTAATTCTAAAAAACTTGTTCAAGATAGATTAATGAGTAAAGATAACCAAAGGAATAAATTTGGATCCAAGGGATATAGTCTTGGGAAAAACCCAAATTACACAAGTTTTTATTTGATCCCATCACAAATTCCATGTATTCCATGAGCACACATCACCAATTTTCCTAAGATCTAGGCCAAGTAACTTACATAAAGTAAGGGCCTATAAATACCCCTTATATAACCCTTTTGGGTACCTTTTTAGACTTTCATGGGATCAATATTGTTTGGAATCCAAAGTTCCACAACTCATTCAACCTTGAGTTTCACACCTCATGAAATCCCAATAAAATTAATTTCCATGGAATATCATAGGTGAAAAATATTATAAGAATTATCTCATGTGATCCCTTCAATGAATTTTTGAACACTTGACACTATTTTTCACAACCCCTCTTCTATGATGAAAAATTTTCATGAAAATTATTAATAACTCTTACAATAAATAGTCTCAAAAAACCCTAAACCCACATGAATCTATGTTATGGATACACATTTTATACCACCATTATAGAGACAAACTTTTGGGTGAGTGACAAAATATAATGAATTTGATCACCTAACTTATATTCATTCATGAAAACTCCATGCTCATAGCTTTAATTATGATACTTCAACTCTTTATCCTTTTCATCAAACTTGGGTCAGAAAATATTTTAATAATCCCCATGCATATCCTCTTCTAGGAATGGTGTGAAAAAACTAGCACAAAACCTTGTTCATTTTAAATATCCCAATGTGTAAGAAATATTCAATACCTTGTTTCCATTCCATTAATGATAAAATAATCATTACCAAATTATGTTAAACTCTATATATTTTTACTATTTCATGATCTTAAAATATATACATTGAACTACATGGGTTTTAATTCTTGTCCACATGATACATTGGATTTATATTTGAGGACCAATACCAATGTTAATACTATCTCATCTACCCATTTAGAGGTGGTATCCCCATAAATTTACAATAATATTGAATAGAATCAATCGCCTATAGTTCCTAAGTAGTAAAATTTACTCAAAATAGTGTCCTCACTAGACTATAAACTATGATTTTATATACTTGAATCTAAACTGTGAGTGTCCCAAATAGACTCTAAAACTTTAGTTCCTTCTTGTATGGAATCAAAATACATAGTTCCATCACCTACTTAGATTATAACACAACAAATGATTTTTTTATTATGTGACAAGTATAATATTCCCTCATTTATTAACATAAGGAAGACATAGTTGTATCCAATGTACCTAATAAATTCATCCTTGTGAATTTATTGTCTATTTCCTACTATGGTAGAAAGAAATGTAATTAACTAATGTTCACAAGGATATGACCTGGAAGGGTTTCACCGAATGTCTTAAATCTATGAGGGATTCCTATATTACGTAATAATATCCTTATGAGATAAACTAACCTCCTATCCTTCAATCTAATAAAATTTTCCATCATCATCATCTCGATGGTGAAATGATTCCTTCCATTGGAAAATAGGAACACATGACTTGATCATGACAAAACCATGAATCCTAAAGTCCTAAAAAAAGAATCAGAAAAATAAGTGGGGAACTTGAGGTGAGTACCTTATCCATTATTAGTGAGTTTATGAATAATTTTGGGTATCAATAGAATTACATGACTATTCATATTCATATTTAATTATACTGATCCTACAAAATGTCAACCACTATGAATGATAAGTGATGCACCCCAAACACTATCAATAAGAAATTAAGTGAAAGGGATACCCCTAATTATACAAATACTTCTAAACACTCAAATTTGATAAACCCTTAAACCTATGACCAGGAGGATACCACTATTTATCCCATAGATCTTGGGTACTCTCATCGCCTTTCCTTAATAGAGGTGATACAAAATCAAGTGATCAATAACCACATCCATATGTATGAGAAAGAAGGAATCGTACATACCTAAAAGATATCTCATGAGAACCATGAAGTTATAGAACCATACCATTGAGGCTAACGGTAGAGGTTTTATAGGTTTATTCACTACCTCCAAATTCTTTAGAAGTCTATCTCGTAAGTGCACTGACACCAACTTCCCCTAATATAAGGAGGTCATGGAAGTCCAATATTTATCAATCCTCGGTACCACCTAGATGTCTCCATGGAGTATTCTAGCAAAAAATAATTTCCATCAATATGGGACCACCAAGATGATAGATGAACAAGTTTGACAACTCATTTTTAGGTCACTTTGGTCATAGATATATGGTGCCAACACTGGGAGCTTTCCGCTGTCATTTCTCAATAGGAGGCCTCTCCATCATCTATCATCACACCCCCTACCATCCAAACCACTATACATGGTAAATTTATTCTCTCTGGTATCAAAGCCCCAGCTTCCCAGTATGCATTCTTGGTCATATCTCTTTACCATTGGATCTATCATAACTTGTGATTTAGTCCCACCCCCCATGAAGAATAATTTAATCACTATAATGTTTCACCCCTAGGTTAAATACTTATCAAATATCTCATAGGTCCTTTCTATGATACAAAAAATAATTCTCATAGAAAATATCCCTATGATGTAGTGAAACATACTCTTTGGGAACTTGTGAACTAGTACCTGAATACCAACAAGGGTGTAAATTTCACATTACACTCAATTTTTTAGAATCATAATCCATTAGGGACCCATATAATATGATCATAACTCCACCACCACAACCCTTGGAAGAAATAACTTGGTATTTGGGGATATCCATTCTTGAAATTGAAGTGTGTATGGTTATAAAGAGTAACCACAAGTACTTAATCATGGAGAATGTGTAGTTATCCTTTCATGGTATTTCCATGATGTCATCCTCAGTTTCATGAAAATTAATTCCATATAATTCCATACCAGGGTTAGAAAAAATTTATAATTTGGGAAAAAATTCAGATAAAGAATAATATCAAGATGGGCCATAGGTACCTGACATGTTTCCTAGAGAAGAGGAAGTTGGGTCTCCTACATATTAATAGATGTTGTTGAAACCTGAAACATATCAAAAGACATCTATACAACATAGGGTAGGGTGTACCAGATCATAGCACTCCCAATAATATATCTACAGTAAGGGAGGTCCTCATCGATCCCTTATGTGGATTCTGACCAATATAGTACAGAATCCTTGAGTGATGGGACATCTATAGCAAGGTTAGATGAGAGTCAATTTGCTAATTTATAGAAAGGGTATTATTTTGTGTAAGGTAAGAATGAAAATGAGAACCTATAGCATTAACTAGACACAAACACTATTTTTATCATGTTATATCCACATGAAACTCTTCATTTCTCTATCCTAGGTCTGCTTGTTGAAAAACATTCAGCATACCTCAAAAAAATATCGGTGACTCTCAACTACCATAACAGTTAACAGTTGATGTATCTTGTAATTTATATACACCTTATTTAACTTAATCATAAGTTCCCAAAATTGTACATTATTATTCTTATAGTGTCACTATAACCTAACTCTTGTGACTGGCTGAAAATTAATTTTTTATTAAGATAAATCCCCTTTTAAGGGTAAGGGGAAAACCCAACAGACTTCATAGACATAAAACAATAAAATCACCATAGTCCAATGTTCTAAGGTCAGAGACAATCCAATTCAAACCTGCAAAGAAGATCCCCTCCCTAGAATCAAAATCAATAAGGCTAGCTTCCACAATCTCATCACTGCCCGGCTAGCAATCTCGTGCAAGGATGCACGGGCATGGAACCGATGGATAATGCCATACCCTCTCAAACATCCAAATATGGAAGCAATGATCTATGGAAGATCTTGCTCTGTACCTATTCTGAAATCATCCTTTACAAGTGAAATGGATGAATTGTACCCTAAACTTCAAACTGTATGGCTGAAAAACACAGAACTGATTCACAAATTCAACCAAAACTGACTCAATCCAAAAAAACCCAAAAGCTCCACTGAAAAATCATCAACCTGAGAACCACCATCCTAAATCCATCACAATTTTCCACCTGCACATAACTGAATCACTCATCAATCCAGATCGGACTCAATCCAAAAAAATCCCAAAAATACCACTGAAAAATCATCAAACTGAGAACCACCATCCTAAACCCATCACGATTTCGTTGTAACCGAATCAGACCTCCAAAGAGACACCACCGGGCACCTCCAAGAACATCGCATAACCAGAATAATAGTACAAAAAAATCTAAATACACAAACCAAACCAGAAGGGGGACCACCCGAATAGCAGTCCGCCCGAAAAGCACACCTTCGCGTGCCATGGGAGAAGATCCTGTTCCAGCCATCATCCTTGAACCCGAGTACTAGATCAACCCAAACACCCGCATATGGCATGGAATGTAACACCAACCATGCACCATCTAAAACTTATACCCGGAA
Source organism: Viscum album (assembly GCA_963277665.1). Taxonomy (NCBI): domain Eukaryota; kingdom Viridiplantae; phylum Streptophyta; class Magnoliopsida; order Santalales; family Viscaceae; genus Viscum; species Viscum album. Next base: position 1,011,816,820 of record OY728127.1, on the reverse strand, counting down.
CGACACAACACCTCTGAGAGAAACCCTAACTAGTTTGAAGGTTAGGGTGATAAAACGGCCGGGACGTGAAGCGATTCTCCAAATACGAGCCTGCTGACGCCACCGCGAGATGAAACCATGCCACAAACCTGCCGATTGAAGTGCCGAGGAGAGATCCTTTTGACTCTTAATGGTGGGGAGGAAGGAAAATATAGGGTAATACCTAGTGACGCAGATCCCTTTATGGTCTCATCCATCCTATATCGACAAGCATCAACCACAAATATCCCCTAACTCTTGTGGATATCATCATAAAATCCCTTGGGTATGTACTGAAATTATTATAGTACTACATCAGATCATCAAAAGAGAATCTTCTCATGTGTCTGTCTATGGATGGGGGTCATATACTACCTTATTGTTCACTCCACTCAATCATGTCAAACAATATCTAAAACATCAAAACCTGGTTTTTTAGAATATATTTTTGGCATCTTATTATCCTGTTGTTCCCAAATATAGATCCACTCATAATCAGGATTTCCATTCTTGAGTCCTGAAGGATACTCACCCCATATCTCACTCAGGGAGAAGAAATATTCTGTGTTTTCATGTAGATGTCAGCAAACTCCAAGGATTTGTTCATACAGTAAGTAATGTACAATTTCTTTAGTCACCCGTTGATTGTGATCCCTATCAATAACAATAGTCCATAGTTCCCCAAACTAATTTTTCAAGGTGGGGGAATTTTTTAGTACATATGGCCCTCCTTTTAAATCCCTATGGGAAGAATTAAATCCTAAAACTATTTACCAATATACCAAAAAATATTAATTCACTTAGTTGGGGGTAATATGTCCCCTAGTTGATGGAAAACATTTACCTTATAATCAGGTGATTACTCAGAGTGATTCACTTATGGTCACCCTCTATATAAGACTATTCTTGATACCTAGAAGGGGATACAAAGGAAATAATGTTAAATAACAATGATCCTATCATCCTTTTCAAATGATGTAATGACCCGAACATTTATGAATATAATTATCTTCCTTTTAAATTTCATATGGATATAGAAAACACAAGAATAACTTTTGTTTTATTACATCCAATTGGATTTAAATGACTATTAAGTATAATTACCATTGATAATATAGTCTTTGAATAGTGATCACATGACTAGTATAAATATAGGGTTTTGAAAAATCATTTTGGCTTAGATAAAGGAAGGGATGGCCTCAACATGTTGGATCGTACACTATGAATCCCATTTATCGGAGCTTCTGACAGAGATAGCATTTTTAGGATTTTCCCTAGACCAAGCCCATGTCGAGGTGTAATAACTTATGTATGATTGAAACCGTTTATGGGAGAAGTTCAATCTCATCCAGATCATACCCAAACCATGTTCACTGAACAACCCCAAGAAAGACCCACCACGACACACCTTACTCTTAGGGATTATGCTGGAATAATAAAGGGATATGTATTAAGACCCTATCATTATGATTATTTTTTTATATAATAATGAATATACTTCCATTCTATTATTACTACTTTGTAAATGATTTTCTAAAGCAAAAAATATTAGTTTTGGTTACTATTCAAATTCAATTAAGGAATATATTTTGATGAATTAATATATTTTTGAAATAAATAAAGTTTTAATACAATATTATTATTAAATTTAATTTATTAAATATTAATTATCATATAATTATTATGAAGTCAAAAGTAACTTTTATAAAGGTTTAAAAACTATTTTTTCCAAAACCAATCAATTTTCAACAAATGACAATTTTTATTTTAAAAGTAAAAAATCACATATTTAGAAAATTATTTAGATAAAATCAATATTATTTTTTGAATCAAGATGTCAAAATTATACAACAGTGATTTTTTCATAATTTTCTGAGACATTCAAATTTTTTGGTGATAATTAAATACCGTATAAATATATAATATGATTTAGGACATCATAATGACCCAATAGTGATTTAATAAAATAATATAAAATGTATATTCAAAAAATATATATATTTTACCTTTAAAATAATTTTATTTTATGTTTTTTTTGTTTTATTTTATAAATATTTAGAGAATCCTACAAAACTTATTAAATATTTTAAGATTTTAAAATAATTTCCTTGAAAGTATGACTCACCTGCACATTAGCATGAGAAATATTTTAATATATTCATCCCTTATAATTATAAAATAATTTATTCCACTCACCTTTTATAGAATCGGTTGGAAAAAACCATGGGATGGTTTGTGGTTTTGAATATTTTAGTGTCTAGAGTCCAAAACCAAAATAATAATGAATTCCACCACCTTTCCTATATAAAACCCCCTAAGAACCCTTTAATCTTCACTCAAACTCCTTAAATCTCATCCAAACTCTTCTATCTACTCCCTTTAGTCCTTAAAAGTCACCCAAGCTCCCAATAAGCCTCTCCCAAGCATTTGGGATCACAAATCCAAGTAGGGATCTTCCACTATCCTCTTTTATCAAGCACTCCTTTTATGATATGCCTTTTTAATATCAGTTTACATATGTTGGGATATGTTTTTACATAATCCCATTATTATCCATTTTTTTTAAATAATGATATCTTCCTTACACTCTCATTAATCCATCCATAATCCTTTATATACACCTGTTACCATGCCGAAATTCCGTAAGGGATTTCTCTCTCATCATTTCCATTCAAGAACTTATTCTATATTATGAACATTATATTCCATTTAATGTGTTTGGATATAATTTTCCATGATCCCATTACTTTCCATTTCATTTAAAAATGATGATATAACCCTTTAACTCTCATCCACCTATTTTATGAATTTCTATTTGACGTCGTTATGCTGCCAAAATTGCACTATGATTTTCCATCATATAGTGAATACCAAACACATTTATCTACTAAGGGTATTCACCTTTATTCTCATATAATACTTGATTTGGGAGTTAAATTTATTTATTACACATTACATGATCTTGGAATAACTTATCATGTTTAATGATTCCATGTTATATGATCTATGTGGCACACTTATGCATAAAATGAAATGTTTGTGAAGGATGTTCCATGATAGGGCTCAAATGCATTGGATAATGTTTAGTATCATGATAGTCCATGTGAAATGAGGGATTACTCATGAAAATTCATCTCAAATTAGAGTTTATTCATGTTAATTCATGTAAAATGAGGGTTTACTCAAGTTAATCCATGTGCAATGAGCCTTGGATCATGCTAATATCATATTGTATGTTGTTGACACATTTCCATGTTATGAATATCATGTTATATCATGCCTTTTTGTTCATGTTTCATTTGGGATCTATTGATATTACTATTTACTAACATGTATTGTATTCCCCGTGTTATGCCTTGTTTATTCCCTTACTGAGCATTATATATCACCCTTTTCTTATATATGCCCTCAGGTTATCCCATGCAATGTTATGTATGAAGGTATGTTGTGGTCACCTAAAATAAGTTTTCAATAAAGTTGTGTATTCCATGATTTAAGTTGTTATATAATTTTTATAATCTCCAAAGACATTAGAGATCTTGAGCTTATGAGTTGTATTAAGTGCATGTTTATGTAATAAATCATGTTTAAATATGAAATAAAGAGAAGGGTTGTATAGTTGGTATGAGAGGATAGGTTTAGTTATTTTTTGGGATCAGAACTAGAAAATTATATTGAAATCCTTAGGGATAATACTATGTATAATAAAATAATCCCTAAATTTTTATGATTATAGAGTAAGTGTTTTATCAAGAAAATACATCCCTATCTAGATACGAACAAATAGTGGAAACTCTGGCACAAATGTATCTTGGGGTAAAACCTGAAAACACTACTCTGAACTAGACTTTAATGAGAACTCATGCATGAAAACAGGCCTTGCTTCACTATTGGTTAAAAAATCCCAAGGGATATGCTTTGGTAAATTCATAAGATTAGTACGAACCATTATTAAGGAAAAAAATCCCATAAGAATATACATTAGTAAGTAGATCATGGATAAATTAGATCTAATACTAGAAATTCATAAGATAAGGATATACATGTAATTTATAAGTTATCCCTTTAATTTTATTGTATTCCACTTTATGTGTTTAATTTTTTAAAATACTTCCCCCAAATTTTCCTTTTATACAAGCTAATGGCTGGTAATTGGAGGAATCGAGCTGACAACCAATGTGAATATCATTGTGATGACTGACCTAATGATATTCCCAATCTTATGGGATTATGAATCACAAAATTTTTCATGATACTCTCTCAGTTGACTCAAATTTTTAATAGAAACTTATATCAAGAGTAATGTCCAACCCCCTTAAGAAAGAACAAGCCAAAATTGAGAGCTTCATGAGATGAAGGCCTCCTACTTTCAAGGATCATCTAATCCCTAAATCATCAAAAAATGGATCAAATTCACTGAGAAGATATCCTCCATAATTCAATGCTTCAAACAAGAAAAGGTTATTCTTGCTACATATTGTATGAAGGAATAAAATGATCAATGGTGGACATTGATAAAAAATAGGTAGCCTGAGGAAGATATCTCTGTGATGTAGTGGAAGGATTCTTAGAAAATATTTTTTGATAAATATTTTCCTCGAACCCACTGGATTAATATGGAATGGGACTTCCTTGACCTCAAGAAAAAGGTCAAATAATCCACTAGATCATACGAGTCAAACTTTGTAAGACTTTCAAGGTATACCTCCGGTTTTGATGTCACCCCCGAATGCAAGGTTGAACACAACTTTGGTTGGATAAATCCTAGTCAACGAAAATCCTTAGAAATTCGTGACTTTGATAGCTATGAGGAAATTGTCAGATGTTCCATAAATATAGATATGGAGATCAGAAAATCTTATGGGTATCATGAGGTCAATAAGGGGAAAGTGGACTTTAATTCTGGAAGTCTGATGGATAAATCCAATGGTTCTAAGAAATTACAGAACCCCTCTTGTCAAAAGTATAGAAAGAAGCACCCCAAAAAATCCTTAAGGGGATAAAGAAAATGTTATAGGTGTGGAAGAGAAGGTTACCTAGCCCATAATTGAAAATAACAAAAACCCCTCAATGTGACAGAGTAAAGGAATTCCCCAGTTAACCCTTAACACGTTGTTCATTGCTACAACTATAAAGAAGAAAGGCACTTTGGTAACTAGTTCCATAAGACAAGGTTAATTGGATGTAGACAACAACCTACAAGGAAACAAGGGTGAGATTTTTACATCACTACCACCAATGTGAATCCTGAAAATGAAGTGGTGATAGGTATGCTAGTTATTCATTCAAGAATAGCAAACAAACTTTTTGATTCTAATTATACACATTCTTTTATATCCTAAAAATTCAGTAGAACAATCAAAATACCACCAAAAATCATGGAAGTAGAAATATTGATGAAAATGAAAAATGGTGAAATTATTGAATCCTATGTATAGAACTTATCCCCTATTACAATTTTGGGATTGAACTCCTCATTGAATCTCGTCATACTCCCTCTGGGGTACTTTTATGCAATTATTTACATGGATTGGATTTCCTATATTGAGCCAACATAAATTTCAATGAGAGGGAAATCACTCTCCATATGGTGAATCGACCCCTGATTCTATAAAAGTGTAAGGAGGCGGATGAATCTTCTTTAGAACCATCAGGTCAAGCAAGGATATTACTACCATATGGGAATTTATATCATTATCATATGATTGATTCTACAAAAATAACCATCCTCAAAGACATTCCTACTATGAGGGAATTCTCTAATGTGTTTCCTGAGGAATTGCCTAGTATTTCTTCTAGAATAGATGTTTAATTATTGATTGATCATATAACTATGGAATTCACAATATCCAATACTCTATATATAATAGATGTTATAGAGCTTAAGGATATAATTAATCAACTACAGAATAATCTGGATAAAGGGTTTATACCCCCAAGTTCTTAACCATGGGGTGCACCAGTCCTGTTAATCTGGAATAACGATGGGTTAATGAGCCTTTTCATTGACTATCATGAGCTCAACAAAATCAGGATAAAGATCATGTATCTTTTTAATGAATTGATGACTTGTTTGATCAACTATGTGGAGTACAATACTTCTCCAATGCGAATCTATGGTCGGGATATTACCATGTTTGGGGGATGAAGGAGGATATCCCTAATACTTACTTTCATATTACGTACAGGCATTATGAGTTCATTGTGATGGAATTCGGACTCATTAATGCTCCATAAATATTTATGGACTTCATGAATAGAGTCTTTAGATATTACCTCAACAAATATTTTGTAGTCTTTATAGATGATATTCTAATATACTCCAAAACCCAGGAAGAGTATGGGGAGTATCCGAGCACTGTTCTAGAGATCTTGCGAATGTAGAATCTCTATGAAAAGTGTATAAAGTGTGAGTTATGGTTTAAGGAAGTCTCATTATTGGGTAATATAATCATAAGAAATGGGATATTTTTGGATCCTTCCAAGACAAATGAAATTGAGGGATCACCAAGGACGAAATCTGTTATGGATATCCATAGATTCTTAGGGTTATCTGGATATTATTTCCAATTTGAGATAAATTTCTCAGGAATTTAAAACCCTCTTACCAGTATAACTTGGAAGGGAGTCAAGTCTGCATAAAATGATGAATGTGAATAAAGCTTCATGGAGTTTAATAATAGGTCAGTCAAAACCCCTATGCTCACACTTCCCACCAGTGGGGAGATTTTCACTATTTTTATCAATTCTTTGAAGAAGGGAATAGGTTGTGTGCTGATGCAGAATGACAACATCATTGCCTATGGCACAAGGTAGTCGAAAATTAATGACAAAAACTATACCATGAATTATCCGGAGTTATAAGATAGGATAGTTTCATTGAAAATATGATATAATTATCTCTTTGGGGGGAAGTGTGAAATATATATTGATCAAAAAAGTTAGAAATATAAATTCTCACAGAAAGAGATAAATATGTACCAATGAAGATGGTTAGATATCATCAAGGATTATGATTGATCAATCCATTACAACTCTGGGAAAGAGGAAATGGTGGAGTATTCTATAAATATAAAGGACCCAACAATTCTATCATTTATGAGAATCGAAAGGATACAATCTTCTTAGATTTGATGAAGATGGACATGAGAATCATAAATAAGGGAACATCATCAATCCTTTCACAAATGATTGCTCAATCATATCTTTTGGAAAGGTTAATGGATGATCAAAATGATGATGTGGGAATTAATAAGAAAGTGGAAACTATTAGAAAAGGTAAATACTCATAATTTAATGTCAATGAAGAAGTAATTGTGAGATTTTGTTCAAGATTATGTGTTCCATCTAATCTAGAGTAAAATAAAGAACTTTTGGATGATGCTCTTAGTTTGAATTTATATAATCACCTAGGAAACATGAAGATCTATCGAGATCTGTAGGAGTAGTATTGGTGGGATAACATGAAGAATAATATTGTTAAATATACATCAAAGTGCCTTGTATGTCAGCAAGTGAAATATTAGAGGCAGAAGTCTAAGGTGATGATGCAAACATTACCCATACCAACATAGAAATGGGAAAACATCACCATGGACTTTTTCACCAGAAATCTGAAGATATCCAAAGAAAAAAATGTTATTTGGGTTTTTGTGGATCATCTACACATATTTCAAACTTCATTAAAATTCGAGAGGAATTCTCATTGGATTAACTGGCACGAATATACATCAGATAAGTGTTAACGCTGAATGGAGTACCACTATTGATTTTTTCCATTCTAGCTCCAAGATTCCCCTCAATGTTCTGGAAGAGTCTCTAAAATGATTTGAATACTGAGTTGAACTTCAGTATATCTTATCATCTTCAAACTGATGACCAATCTTAGTGTAAAATCAAAACACTTGAGGACATGTGGAGTGCTTCTTCAATGGACTTCATAGGTGGATGGGATCAACATCTTCCTTTGGTGGAGTACTCTTACAAAAATAGTTTCCACTCAAGAATATAAATGGCTCCTTATGAATTCCTTTATGGGAAGAGGTATAGAACACTAGCATGTTGGGATGAAGTTGGGTAATGAAAACTTTTCAATATGGAAATGGGAGAAGAAATGGTTGAGAAAGTTAAGACCATCTAGAATGACATCAAATATACCTAGAGTCTAAAACAGAGCAATGATAACAATCATCGATGATACCTAGAGTTTGATGTTGGATACATGGTATTCCTATGTATATCTTTATGGAAGCGAGTTATGATATTTGGTAAGAAGGGAAATATTAGTCCAAGTTACATTGTCCCTTTTGATATCCTTGATCGCATCTGAGTATTGGATTATCAACTAGTAATCTCATTGAACATATCTCAAGTACATGATATATTCCATGTATCACTCTTGAAGAAGTACATACCTGAACCATTAAATTTACTCAATCCAGAGTTTCTACCATTTGAGAATGACCTCTCTTACGAGGAGAATCTGATGAAAATATTAGATCATAGAGAAAAAGTTCAATAAAATAAAATTATGCCCCTAGTCAATGTGTTGTGGTGAAACCACAAGTTTGAAGAAGAAATGTGGGAACTGGAGGAAGTGATGAAGAATATTTAAGCTCATCTACTTTTATGCGTGAAAATAAAATTTTGAGGAAAAAATTTCCTAAGTGGGGAAGGTTGTAATGACTCAAATATTTATGAATAAAATTTTCATTATTCAAAATGTCTTATGGATGTAGAAAACAAATTAACTCATTTTTTTATTATACCAAATTGTATTTAAATGGACGTTAAGTATCCTTACTATTGATAATATAGTTGTTGATCAATTATCACATGACTAGTATAAATATATGGTTCTAAGAAATCGTTTTGGAATAGACAAAGGAAGTGATGGACTCAACCAGTAGGATCATAACCTATGAAGCCATTTATCGGAGCTTTCAAGGGAGATAGTACTAATTGGATTTTTCCTATAGCAAGCCCAAGATGAGATCGAACAACATAAGGATGAGCAAAACTATTTATGAGAGAAGTTCAAGTTCATCAAGATCGCATCCCAAACCATGTTCACAGAATGGCCCCAAGAAAGCCCCACCATCACACACCTTACTCTTAGGGTGTATGCTAGTGTATTAAAGGGATATGTATCAAGACACTAGAATTATGATTATTTTTTTATAGAAAAATGAATATACTTTCATTCTATTATTATTACTTTGTAAATGATTTTCTAAAGCACAGATAGTATTTTTGGTTAATATTAGAATTAAATTAAAGAATCTATTTTTTTGAATTAATGTATTTTTCAGATAAATAATATTTTAATAAAATATTATTACTAAATTAAATTTATTAAATATTAATGATCATATAATTTTTATGACGTCAAATGTAAATTTTATTAATGTTTGAAAATTATTTTTCCAAAACCCGTCAATTTTTAATAAATGTCAATCTTTATTTTAAAAGTAAAAATTCACCTATTTAGAAAATTATTTACATAAAATGAATATTATTTTTTTAATCTGTATGTAAAAATTATCCAATGGTGAATTTTTCCAAATTTTCTGAGATAGGTGATTTTTTGGGTAAAAATTAAATACCGTATAAATATATAATGTGATTTATGACATCATAATGAACCAATAGTGATGTAAAAAATTAATATAAAAGTGATATTAGAACAAATATATTTTTTAACTTTAAAATAATTTTAGTTTTTTTGTTTTATTTTATAAATATTTAGTGAATCATCCAAGACTTATTAAATATTGTAATATTTTAAAATAATTTCCTTGAAAGTATGACTCACCTCCACATAATAAAGGGAAATGTTTTAATATCTTCGGCACTATTCCTTATTTAAATTATGTATAACACTCCCTTTTTCATGAAACCATGGGTAAAACCATGGGATGGTTTTTGGTTTTAAATATTTTAGTGTTTTGTGTCCAAAACCAAAATAATAAAGATTTCTCCCACCTTTCTTATATAAACCCTCCCAAGTGTCCATTAATCTTTGCTAAAACTCCTTAAAGCTTTTCCAAACTCTTCTATCTACTCCCTAAAGTACTTCTAAGGCTCCCCATGCTCCCAAGAAGAATCTACCAAGCCTTTTGGATCACACATCCAAGTAAGGGATCTTCCACTCTCTTTTATCAAGCACTCCTTTTGTGATATGCCTTTTAATTTTATTTTTAATATGTTGGGATATGTTAATACATAATCCCATTAATGAAAATTTGTTTAATAAATAATTTTATCTTACTTCCACTCTCATTAATCCATTCATGATCCTTTATATAAACCTGTTACCCTGCCAAAATTCTATAAGTGATTTCTATCTTCATTCCCATTCAAGAACTTATTTTATATTATGCATCTTATATTCCATTTCATGTGTTTTATTATAATGTTCCATGATAAACTTACTTTAAATTTTATGTATAAATGATTAGAGACCACTTTAACTCTCATCAATCTATTTTATGAATTTTTATTTAAGGTTGTTATGCTGCTGAAATTGCACTACAATTTTCCATCGTGTAGTGAATACCAAACCCATTTCCCTACCAAGGGTAATCACCTTTATGCTCATACACTTATTGATTGGGGACATAAATTTATGTATTCCAAATTCAATAATATTGTAAAAACTTGTGATGTTGAATTATTCCATGTTATATGATCTCAGTGGAACACTTATGCGTGAAATGAAATGTCTGAAATGGGTGAGCCCTTATAGTACTCTAATGCATTGGGTAATGTTTAGTATCATGATACACCATGTGAAATGAGGGTTTACTCATGCCAATTCATATTAAATTATGGTTTAATCATGATAATTCATGTGAAATAAGGTTTTACTCATGCTAATACATGTGCAATGGGCCTTGGATCATGATAATATCATGTTGTATGTTGTTTCTGCATTTCAATGTTATGAATATCATGCTATATCATACCTTTATGTTCATGTTTATTTTGTTATATATTGATATTACTATTGAATAAAGTGTATTTTTTCTCATGTTATTCCATGTTTATTCCCTTACTGGGCTTTATAGCTCACCCTTTTCTTATGTATGTCCTTTGGTTATTCCATACAATGCTTACTACGTTTGAATATTGTGGTCATGTAAAAGAAGTTTTCAATAAATATGTGTGTTTCATGTTTTATGTTGTTATGTAATGTTACTAATACCCAAATATAGTAGACATATAGATCATATGAGTTGTATTAAGTGAAATTTTATGTAATAAATCTTGCTTAAATATGAAAAAATAGTAGGGTTGTTATAAATGATGTACCTGGAATGTAGATAGGTAGAGGTTGTTTTGTACAAGGAAACGATGAAGTTTGTGTCTCTCTAATGACATCAAGGGTGACTTTTCACCATTTCCAATAGCCATGGTAAATATCATCACTGTTAATCCCTCTAAAAAATAGGATTATGACATGGTAAATGAATTAGTTGGTTTATATTTTTCCCGAATCACCTACCACAATAGGTGGACCCCCAAGATATATTCACACAAAGAATACGAAATAGGCCATGGTCTGTAGGATTCCGCATATCATACCACTCCCTAACACTCACTAGAACCTTGATAAGGATAAAGGTATGTTCAAGCCCTGTTTTATTCCAAATTTACTGAGTTAATATTTATACATTCCTAGACCACTACCTTTCTCCCTGATCTTGAGAGCTATCTACATCTTAATGTTGATCTCCTCATATAATACCATTCTGATCTAGATGATATTTAAAATTATTATGTTGCACCTCCCAAGGAGTTTCATCAACCAAAGGCCCTCGATAAATCAACCATGACTAAGGAAAGTTGATATCCAAAACTAAGTTTAGATCTGGTAGTCCTTCTTGCTCACCCTCAAGTGGATTAGCATGATTTCCAACCTATAGGACATGTCATCTATATTTGATGATTAAGCAACCCAATATCGATAAAAACACATTAATAAGTCACCAATAATAATTTTATTAGTTATATTAACACTTTAATAATGTTTACCTAAATTAAATGTTCAATAATACATCATTAAAGTAAGTTATTCTAGGAATGGGTAGACCATGACACCCCCTAACCCAGAATTTTTACAATTAGTTTTTTCATCCTTCAATGGCATGGTTGACTTAGAGAAATACCACACACACTTTTCCTCTTGGTGTGTACTAATATTGAGGACCCCCAAGATGCTTGAGGAGCCTAATATTTATTTATTTATTTATATATTGTAAGGAATTTACATTTTCAACTGTCATAATGTAGCACTAGATTCCATTTCCAACCGATAGGATCTCTGTCAAATGTTTCTCTACCCCTTTAGCTCTACATTATTAAGGATGAGTTTCAGTGACCTATATAAGTGAAAATAGCATGATAATGTGCATGTGATCTATTTTAATCACTTAATGTAAATTAATTAAATTATTTATTATTATTTAATTCCCATATATGATGTTATTAGGATGGTTCAAAGAGAACATCTATGATACATTGGCCCTAAATCTGGTCTCCCAAAAGTATTTTAGTGGATACTAAGAGCTCATCGGGAGGGAATATCACTTATAGGATTCCATATGATAAACCAATAAAATTTATCACTAGAATACTTACTAAATTATATGAAATTATAGAAGATAAAAAATAGTTGTTGTGATGTAGGTTCTATCCCAACAACTGATCTAGTTCTAGGTGACTCTAAATGAACCTCATTACGTACAATCTCGAGTTGAGATTGATGCCTAGGAATCCTATTTGGGGAAAAATATTAGTCCCTTAAATGAAAAAGATAATAAGGCACACTACTTTATGAATTATAATTTTCCTAGATTATTTATATACTCTATAGAGAATAACTTTCTCAATATTCTAGAAATCGAGAAGATAGAAGAATATGTGATGAAGAACCATCCCAACTATTTCCTTGAATAGAGGTTCTTTGTACACAACATCCATGATTTATTTTTATTTTGGTATTATCATCGGAAGATGGTGTATTATGGAATAGTGTAATTGGGTGATCCTTATGCCTATATCACAAAAGTTTACACCACCTTAGATGATAAAGATGAAGTTGATAAGGATTGGCAGTTGGATTTTTGTCAAAATTCACAAAAATTTAAATATGGGTTGCCTAGAATATTGACTACTTGATCCTATGGAATAATTAATATAGGAATGAATTAATCATCACTCTCCCAAACCAATACTTCCTTTCTAGTGACACTAATGTTTACAAAACTATAGATCTTAAAATATTTGATGTTATCATTTTAAAGGAAACTAATATTCCTTACAGATTTCAATATTGGACTGCACTCTAATATATTTCATTCCCTCTATATTAGGAGGAATGTTTATGGGTTTTCAGGAACATGGAGAATTTTTTGATTAGTAATAGTAGTTTAACTCAATTAACATCATTATATTGATAGATCATTTTGAAAATCCTTTCGATTAAGAATCCTCACTAGATCCTCCAGAAGCCTCTTGTTGATGCTCTTGAGATAGGGATGATACTCCTTGGGAATTATTAGCACCCACGGTGTTATCCATGAAAAAAAAAATCAATGTTTCTAAGATAAAAGGAAAATAATTACTCTTGGTTCGGTAGGATAATTTCCACATGTAAAAATCATAGAGTTCCACTCCACTTCCTATTTAGCTGGTTGACTATCCAGCTGCAGCACAACCATCGAACCATCACCAGAATTCAATTAATATCTTCCAAGCACTATTAACCCAGTCAGCAGGGTCCTCTACACTTATAGTTAGGGAAAAAATCCTTAGGAATAGAAGTATGACCCTAGCATGTGATTATGATGTTCTCAAGAGACTCATAAATATCTCTGCTCAACTCTCAATCATTGATGCACCTCCCTTGTCAAAGGCACATTGTGAGTCCCTCATTGAGTCCTTAAAGATACCTCTAGAGTTTAAGACCAATGTGATTGCAACTAAATCATATCATGCATAATATGTTGACTATCAATAGTTCTGAATAATATTCTCTTTTTCATGTGATGATATGGGTGTGATCATATTTTTTCATATACTCCACCTTTATATTTAATGTAATCTTAATAGTCTAGATATACACTGATTATTAGTGAATACTCGATCTAGGATCAATATTATCCCAAAACTAATGATAAAATTATTGGTATATATAGAGTCTAATCTCATCCCATCCAATATGAAAATTCTACAAAATGAAAATAGTGATAAATGTAACATCTCGAGTCCGGAGCCCCTCCACTGGTGCCCTGTACCCGGTCTCCACATGACCTTAAGCGCGTTTCCCCAAACGCCAGAGGCTGCCGACTAGAAGAGAGGGACTTGGTGAGTCAGTGGGGAAACTATGACCTCATTCAGTAAGGTATGCAAGGTAAGAAAACAACAATAAACAGCGGAAGAAGTAAATGACATGCATAACAACAGAAACCAAACAGCAGAAACAATGTAGATATATAACTGTGATGAAAATGATGTAGCAGGTACAAGTGTCTAAAGAAAACATCAAACACAACAACGTGTTGAAATACAACTGAAACCAAGTGCAAAATAAAAACAAAATAATCTCCTCAGCATCGCGAGCCACGGCTCGGTCCCATGCTCCCCAGCTCCTGATGCAGTCAAGACCCTGAAGTAGAAGGGCGCTTTCCCTTGTCTATACCTGTAGCAACATAGTCTGCTTGGGCCCAAAATCATGGCCCAAATAGGGTGTGAGATACAATCCCATTAGGCAATCACCCAAAGATTTGTGCCTAACAGTCAATGAATACATGGAAAAAATAAAACAAGAAGCAGTAAATAGAAAAACACAAGCAGCTACAATCCACAGTTCTAACAAGTAAAGTACACAAGTAAGCAGCCAGCAAAAAAAGAGAAAACAGGTAACCCTCTGGGTAGCTCTCACATTCTAGCCCCTATGGTTCAACCACTAAGTACTAGCAACCCTCTGGGAGGCACACACAGTCTCACCCCTCTAGTTCAGCTACGTAATTAAGCAGACTCTCTGGGGAAGCACTCACCGTAAATTCCCCCTATAGTCTCGTATCATGCTAAAGGCTCTATGGGGAAGAACTCAATGTCAATTACCCCTATAGTTCACGTCGTAATTAAAGACACTCTGGAGAATCCCTTTCGTCAATTCTCCCCTTGGTCTCGCATCGCAATTAAAAGACACTCTGGAGAAGCCCTTCCATCAATTCTCCCTTTGGTCTACTACTCTAGGTTCTCACAGTCCTGAGTATAACTAAACATGCTCAGCATGTGTATGTCGTCCAAGTGAACCTCAAGAACTATTTGGCTAACAACTAAGGTTCAACAGCAATAAATAAACAACAGTTCCACTATCCTACGACTAGGCATGGAAACTGGAAAACGCCAAACAGGAAGAACAAGTATGGAAAAATAGTCTGAGCACAAACAAACTACTCTAATCACAAGAAATAACCTCTACTAAAGCAATCAAGAAAAGCAGGCAAACAACAGGGCCAAAACAGGAAACACGCAATACCCCATTCACGGGGTATTTGTGGAATTTGAACATAATACTCATCAACTTTCTACAGAAAGGCACAAACCACCTACCTCGATCCTAGGAGATCGATATACGTGAACCTCGACGACAGATTCCCCTTAGAATGATGTAGATCTGAGAAAACACACAAAAAGTTCATCCCATGATAACTTGGAAATGAGGAGGAATCAAGAAATGAGGCTCAAGCAGAAGGAAGAACTCACCGCTGCAATTCCAACGCAATCGACCGTGCTCGAAATGGAGAACGGACGGTGAGGAAGGACTCCGTCAAAGATTCGGTCGTACGGATGATCTCGGATGGTCGAAAACTGGAGAAGAAGATGGATATGGGGGTTAGACGTGACCCCGGTCCATTTAATGAAAAAAAAGTACATGGCGTATACTTCTAGAGTGCACGGAGTGTACTTCAATTTTTTTCCATACTCCGAAAAACCGGCCTCCACCTCAGCCTTACACACCGTGTGTGTGGCCCGGACACAGCCAGCACACGGCTTCGAGCCGGAACAGAGTACACGGCGTGTACTCAGAAAGTACACGGCGTGTACTTTGAAAATTTCCAGAAAAACCATTTTTCTTAAAAACTCCAGAAAAAAGGAAAAACATACCTGAACAAAGATCCGGGTTCTTACAAACATCCCCCCTTAAAGAAATTTGTCCCCGAATTTCCCTAACGAGGTGGAGAAGAAGAATCCCCGAACATCTCTGGCCACTACGATCGTACATCGGCCTCCCTCTCCCAGGTCTCATCCTGTACTCGTTCGTGCTGCCATAGCACTCGTACCAGAGGAACAGACTGCCCACGGAGAACCTTCGTACTACGATCGACAATCCAGATAGGATGCTCCTCGAACGACGCATCCGCTTCAATCTTGACTTCCTCAGGCTGAAAGATGTGAGACGGGTCTGAAAAGTAACTTCGGAGCTGAGAGACGTGGAAGACGTCGTGCATGGCCCGATACCTCTGAGTTATCTGCAACCGATAGGCGACCGGCCCCACTCTCTCCAAGACCTCAAATGGCCCGACGTACCGCAGTGAAAGTTTAACCTGTCTCTGAATCCTCTTATGTCCCAACCTTGGTGCGACATATAGGAAAACCCGATCACCGACCTCGAACTCCAGAGGTCGTCCCCGCTGATCAACATAAGACTTCTGTCGAGACTGCACTGTACCCATCCTCTTCTGAATCAGCTCTATCTGCTCTGAAGTCTCTTGAACGAGACGAGGTCCCAGCAAAGTTGTCTCTCCTGCCTCCAGCCAGCATAAGGGTGATCGGCATGGCCTACCGTACAAAACCTCGTATGGCGCCATCTGAACGGTCGCCTAGAAACTGTTGTTGTAGGTGAACTCCACTAGAGGGATATGCTTCTCCCAAGAACCGCCAAAGTCAAGGATGCAAGCTCGGAGCATATCCTCAACACCTAGATCGTGCGCTCGGATTGGCCATCAGTATGGAGATGGTATGCCGTACTCAAAAGTACTTGTGTACCCAAGGCCTTTTGAAGACCCTTCCAGAACCGAGAGGTAAAGCGCGCATCTCTATCTGAAACAATAGAGCGCGGAACTCCATGCAGACGCACAATCTCTCTGATGAAAAGTCATCCTAGATCATCGAAACTAAAGGTATCCTTGATCGTCAAGAAGTGAGCAACCTTCGTAAGTCTGTCGAAGACAACCCAAACAGCATCATTCCCTCATGGTGACCTCAGAAACCCAGTCACAAAGTCCATTGCAACACCGTTCCACTTCCACTCCGGAATGGGTAACTGCTGTAAAAGGCCTGCTGGTCACTGGTGCTCTACTTTCACCTGCTGACAAGCAGAACATCTCATGAAAAAACCAGCAACATCCTTCTTCATACCTGGCCACTAGTACTGGTGATGAAGATCCCGATACATCTTGGTGACGCCAGGATGAACTGCCCAAACAGAAGAATGGAAATCCCGCATCAGCTCCTCGCGTATGTCTGCTGGCACCCACACGCCTCCTTAGAAACGCAAGATCTCATCCTCACCCACTGTTCATCCAGGAAGAGGGTCCTCTCCTGACACACTCTCCCGCAGGACTAAGCCTTCCGAGTCTGATAGTTGCCTCATCCGTACCCGATCAACTAGCATGGAGGTAACAGCTACAGAAGATAGAAAAGTTTGTCCCCGTCTGTCGTGCACCTCTAGATACATCTCAGAGAACAGAGCCATCAGCTGCCACTCACTGTTGGCCTCCTGAACTGCCTGAATATGAGTTCTCCTACTCAACGCATCTGCCACGGCGTTTCCCTTTCCCGGCATATAGGCAAGATCTAAGTCAAAAGACTGTAGATACTCAACCCACCCGCGCTGCCTCAGATTCAGATCACGCTGAGTGAAGATATACTTGAGACTCTTGTGGTCAGTGAAGACCACAAAGTGCTCTCCCAGAAGATAGTGTCTCCAAAAATGCAAGGCATGAACAAAAGCTTCCAACTCCAGATCGTGCGTAGGGTAGTTCCTCTCATGTGGCCTCAGCTGCCGAGACCCATACGCAACGACTCCATCTCCCTGCATAAGCACAGCTCCCAGCCCGATACCCGAAGCATCACAGTAAATAGTGTAGCTCTTGCCTGGCTTTGGCAAGACTATTATCGGTGCTGATGTCAACCTCCCTTTCAGCTCCTGAAAGGATAAATCACAAGAATCTGACCATAAGAACTTCTCCCCCTTCTTGGTCAGACCTGTCAAGGGTGCTGCTAAACGGGAGAAGTCCCGAATGAAGTGTCTGTAGTATCCAGCCAGCCCTAGGAAGCTCCGTACCTCAAAAACGTTCTTCGGTTGCTCCCAGGAAACTACAACTATCACTTTCTCTGGGTCCACAGATACTCCTGTCTCTGAGATGACGTGACCCAAGAAGTGAATCTGATCCATCCAGAAGTGGCACTTCGAGATTTTAGCATAAAGCTGATGCTCTCTCAGTGTACTCAGAACGATCTCAAGATGGGTGGCATGGTCGTGTCGAGTGTGAGAGTACACCAAGATATCGTCCACGAAGACCACAATGAAGGAATCCAAGTAAGGATGGAACACTCAGTTCATCAGTGCCATAAAAACTATAGGTGCATTCGTGAGTCCGAAAGGCATGACTGTATACTCGTAAAGACCGTACCTGCTCCTGAAGGCTATCAGAGGTATATCTGATAGTCTAATGTGAAACTGATGATAACCGGACCTCAAGTCGATCTTTGAGAACACACGGGCTCTTCGAAGCTGATCGAAAAGGTCGTCAATCTGCGGCAATGGATATCAGTTCTTGACCGTCAACTGGTTCAGCTTTCGATAATCCACACAAAGCTGAGGGGTACCATCTGCATTCTTTGCAAATAGGACAGGAGAACCCCAAGGAGAAGTACTGGTTTGGATGAAACCCTTAGCCTATAGCTCATCCAACTGCTTCTTGAGCTCCTGAAACTTAGGCGTGGCCATCCTATAGGGAGGAATGGACACCGGTGCCACTCCTGGAACGAGGTCAATAGAAAATTCTACCTCACGCTCTGGAGGAAAACCTGAAAAGTCCTCTGGGAAGACATCCTGGAAGTGATCCACCACTGGAGGAAAGTCCAACTGTGGAGTCCCCTAATCATCCAGATAAAGACTAGCAATCTGGGTCGTCACTCCTCCTAGCCCAAGATGCTCGAGTCCTGCCCGACTCGCCCGAACGTCCCATTCGCCTCTATGAAGGAAAGATTCACCTTCTGGTGAAATTAAACTGACTCTGTGGAGATAACAGTCAACGACTTCCTGGAAGGGAATCAACCAGTCCATTCCAAGGATGACATCATAGCCTGTCATCTCTAGGACATAGAGATCCCATAAGAAGCGATACCCTGTAACCTTGAGAGGGCACTCTCTACACTGGCGTACACTAGATGTCCTCATTCCCAAAGGTGTGTCTAGTGTCAACGAGTCGGCAGAAGAAAAGACGCAGAGTCCAAGGCTCTCCAAAATAGTAACAGAGATAACGATATGCGTAGCACCAGTATTGAAAAGGGATGAAGAGAAAACTGAGGCTACTAAAATCGTACCTCGAACAGTAGAAGGGTCGGGATCCTTATCATGATAAGTCTTCTCCATGGTGAAAGACTGGCCTGCACCGCGGCCCTATGCCCCTGACTGACCACTCTGAGCTGAACCTCTCTGCTGGTTCTGAGGGACTGGTGGCTGACCGCCACGGCCTCGACCTCCACCTTGGCCCGAACGTCCAGAAGAACTCTAGTTCCCTGACTGGTGAGAGACTGGTGGGGCTACTCCTGAACGAGGAGTCATGGAAGAACCCCGGTCACCTGCTGCTGGTGAGAAAACTTGGCAGAAACGCTGAAGGTGACCCATCTTGCCGCAAGATCGGCACTCCACGGGGTCTCTCTGGCACTGCGTCCTCATGTGCCTTGTCCGGCCACACTGGTAGCATGCCACCTGGCTGCCTGATGATGCGTCTCGCTTACTCGAATCACCGCTATTAGGCTCCCTATGGAACTTCTTGTTGTCATCTGAAGGGAAGCTAGCTTTGGAAGCAAAACCGCCCTGACTCGCAGCTCCAGAGTCTCTCATATTGAGCTCCGCAATCAATGCCTGGTTGATGATGGAAGTAATGGAAGTCAGCTGGAAGATGTTCACCTATGAGCGAATCTCCCGCCTGAGTCCATCCTCAAACTTCCTCGCCAAAAACACCCCACTCCCATCCCGAAGGGGTGTAAAATGTTGTAACTCAGTGAAACGATAGGAATACTCCATGACAGATAGAGTACCCTGCTCTAAGCTCATGAACTCCCGGGCTTGATCGGCCCTCAGGGTCTCCAGGTAGAAGTAGTTGTAGAACACACACTGGAAATCCTCCCAAGTCATAGCCTGCTGCTAACCCGCCTGTGAGATCACGCCCCACCACCTCTTGGCGGAGTCTCGGAGCATGTAGGTGGATAGCTTGACCCGCCTCTCTGGAGGCGTCTCCAGATGCTCGAAGATAGTCAGCATGGCTTCCATCCATGACTCTGCAGCCTGAGGTCCTCCCTCCCCCGAGAACGTGGGAGGATACTGCTGTTGAAAGACCCGCTTCAAGTCTACCATAGACGAGGCAGGAGGCGGTGCTCCCTGGAAGGCCTGCATCATCCTCATTAAACCTTCCCTGAAATGTGCATCGGCGCCCGCAACTAGTACAACAACCGGTGCCAAGGCTGGCTCGGCTGGGAAATCGACAGGAAGTCCCTGATCAGCCTTGTCTGGCGTCTGATCGCTGCCTGACGACAGACGTACGACCGGAGGATGTCTCGGAGTCATAGCTCTGAAATATAAAAAGAACACCTTAGATCAGGAAAACAAGGACAAGAAACACCAGAGTACAAAATGGGAATAGGGGAAGAAAAACACACAAGATTGCAAAACACGACTACACGGCGTGTCTTCTTAAACCACTGACATGGGAATGTACCCCTGCCCTACAAGTCGTGTACTCTACAAACTACATGGTGTGTTGACCCCCACACACGGCGTGTACTTGAAAACTATTCCCCTGCCCGAGTCTCCTTACACAGCTAACCCACACAGTCCGACTCAAACCGAGACTACACAGTGTGTTCGAAACAAACACAGTGTGCACTAGACAAGGCTTCGGCGGTCCGTGTTTTTGAGTACACAGCCGTCCACACGGTTGGACCTTACACGGCGTGCTACGAACAATCACGGCATGCATAGGCGAAGGCGACACCGTCCCGTGTTGTTCGTGACATGGTTGGGTACTGGGAAAGACTACACGACATGTTCCGAATAAACACGGCGTGTGGAAAGAAAGGTAACATCGGCCCGTGTTGTTTGTGACACGGTCGGGTACCTGGAAAAGACTACACGGAGTGCTCCCTATGGACACGGCGTGTTCTACTCGAGCTTCCCCGACCCTTGTTGTTAGTGACACGGCCGGGTACATGGCCCCGAACTCACACGGCGTGTACCACTGGTACACTGCGTATTACCAAAGTTACTCCCACGACACCGTGTTCTGCCTACACGGTCAGTGACACGGCCTAAAACTACACAGCGTGTATCTAAAAAGTACACGCCGTGTATTCTGGGTTTTTCTGGGCAGTAACTCAGAAACTGCGCAGAATTCCAGAAACACTAAAACAAGGGAAAAGGTGCCAAATTCTGATCCGTGAGGGCCTATAACACCTCAAGAACCAAAATTCGGCGTTCATTTTTAAGAAAGGAACAAAAAAAATAGTTTTATAACATAACAGTAGAGAATCTATCAATCATCTATCACAACAGCATGCATAGTCTACACAGAGCCTATCACAACAGCATGCAATCTCTAATGCACCATAGATGGCAAGAATGCATGACATGTGATTTATACAAGTTCCTATATGATGCATGAGATGTCATACCCTCATCTCATCGGGTTGCAATAGAAATAGAACCGAAATATCAAAGCAATAACCATACAAGTCATATGAATCACTCTAGGTGAAAACATACCAACCATAAAATCTCAAAACCAGAAAACTAAAATTGATGAGGTAGTATGGATTTTCCCTGTACACGGGTTAGCTACTCTTGATCACAGCTTAATGCCAAGTATCGAATCCGTCCTATCCCTGGCTAAGGTCTCCAAACAGTAAGACAAGAGAAAATAACTCCTCTGATACCACTTTGTAACATCCCGAGTCCGGAGCCCCTCCACTGGTGCCCCATACCCGGTCGCCACATGACCTCAAGCGTGTTTCCCTGAACACCAGAGGCTGCCGACTAGCAGCGAGGGCCTTGTTGATTCGGTGGGGAAACTATGCCCCCATTCGGTAACGTATTCAAGGTAATAAAACAACAATAAACAGCGGAAGAAGTAAACGACATGCATAACAATAGAAACCAAACAGTGGAAACAATGTAGATATATAACTATAATGAAAATGATGCAGCAGGTACAAGTGTCTAAAGAAAATATCAAACAAAACAACGTTCTTAAATACAACTGAAACCAATTGCAAAAGAAAAACAAAATAATCTCCTCAGTATCACGAGCCACGGCTCGGTCCCATGCTCCCCAGCTCCTGATGCAGTCAAGACCCTGAAGTAGAAGGGAACTTTCCCTTGTCTATACCTACAGAAACATAGTCTTCTTGGGCCCAAAATCATGGCCCAAATAGGGTGTGAGATACAATCCCAGTAGGAAATCACCTAAAGATTTGTGCCTAACAGTTAATGAATACATGGCAATAATAAAACAAGAAGCAGTAAACAGAAAAACACAAGCAGCTACAATCCACAGTTCTAACAAGTACAAAAGTAAGCAGCCAGCAATAAAAGAAAAAACAGGTAACCCTATGGGTATCTCTCACAGTCTAGCCCCTATGGTTCAACCTCTAAGTACTAGCAACCCTCTGGGAGGCACACACAGTCTCACCCCTCTGGTTCATCTACGTAATTAAGTAGACTCTCTGGGGAAGCACTCACCGTAAATTCCCCCTATAGTTTCGTATCGTGCTAAAGGCTCTCTGGGGAAGCACTCAACGTCAATTCCCCCTATAGCCCGCGTCGTAATTAAAGACACTCTAGAGAAGCCCTTTCGTCAATTCTCCCCTTGATCTCGCATCGCAATTAAAAGACACTCTGGAGAAGCCCTTCTGTCAATTATCCCTTTGGTCTACTACTCAAGGTTCTCACAGTTCTAAGTATAACTAAACATGCTCAGTGCATGTATGTCATCCAAATAAACCTCAAGAACTACTTGGATAACAACTAAGGTTCAACGGCAATAAATAAACAACAGTTCCACTATCCTACGACTAGTCATGGCAATTGGCAAACGCCAAACAGGCAGAACAAGTATGGAAAAACAGTCTGAGCACAAACAAATTACTCTAATCACAAGAAATAACCTCTACTAAAGAAATCAAGCAAAGCAGGAAAACAACAGGGGAAAAACAGGAAACACACAATACCCCGTTCACGGGTATTGGTGGAATTTGAACATAATACTCGTCAACTTTCTACAGAAAGGCACAAACCACCTACCTCGATCCTAGGAGATCGATATACGTGAACCTCGATGACAGATTCCCCTTAGAATGATGTAGATCTGAGAAAAAGCACAAAAATTTCATCCCACAATAACTTGGAAACGAGGAGGAATCAAGAAACGAGGCTCAAGCAGAAGGAAGAACTCACCGCTGCGATTCCAACGTAATCGACCATGCTCGAAACAGAGAATGGACGGTGAGGCAGGACTCCGTCGAAGATCTGGTCGTACGGACGCTCTCGGACGGTCGAAAACTGGAGAAGAAGACGGATATGGGGGTTAGACGCGACCCTGGTCCGTTTAATGAAAAAAATAAAGTACACGGCGTGTACTTCTAGATTACATGGCGTGTGCTTCAATTTTTTTCCGTACTCCTAAAAACTGGCCTCTACATCAGCCTTACACACAGTGTGTGTGGACCGGACACGGCCAGCACACAGCTTTGAGCTGGAACAGAGTACACGGCGTGTACTCAGAAAGTACACGGCGTGTACTTTGAAAATTTCCAGAAAAACCATTTTTCTTAAAAACTCCAAAAAAAAGGAAAAACATACCTGAACAAAGATCCGGGTTCTTACAAGAAAAATCTACTCAGATGGATCAATTGAATACCCAATTCAATGATTTAGTATTCAATACCATGTTTGTGGTAGTCTCACATGACACCACTTTCAACACCCTAATATGGAGGCCTTGGAAACACATGCGTGAAGACATATATTAATCATAT
Source organism: Viscum album (assembly GCA_963277665.1). NCBI lineage: Eukaryota > Viridiplantae > Streptophyta > Magnoliopsida > Santalales > Viscaceae > Viscum > Viscum album. Next base: position 1,011,792,466 of record OY728127.1, on the reverse strand, counting down.
CATCAGTTCAAAAAATAATCCCTAAATTATAGATTAGGGAATGGCCATGGTGATCTTTCCCACTTTGAATCATATGAAACCCATAACATTGACTCAGTATATTACCAAAGTAGTGGAAAGATTCACCAATTAGAAGGATCCAAACTCATCAACATACCTATTAACTTGATGATCATATCAAAATTTCCATAGGACGACTTGAAGTGTAGTTTTATAACACATATCTACTATTAGGAAGAAATAAATCCAAATATTGTAAATCACTTCATTGTTCCAGATACAAATCAGAACTCACAAATTACTTACTTCTGATATGAAGGAAATATGATCCTAATATGGAGGAATTATCTCCTAATGGGTGATGTATATTTCACCCATTACTCTCGACTGGATTTTTACCCATGTGTAATTTAGGTTAGGACTAAATAACTGATGGTTGGTTGAGACTTGGTGTCTCGACATGCTAGTTGGATCATGTGGGTAAATATATTTGGGGTTTGGGATATCATCTTCTTCTAATATAGTTTATATGGAACAAGAACGTTATATATACACTTCTTATAATTATACCCCTACACAAGATTATTATTTCACTATGATTTCCTGTTCTTGAAGAGTTTAACTCCTCCTCCATCCCTCAGGTGTTTGATGTGGAAGAGTTATAAGATTCTCCTCCTTCCATGGAGGAGGGAGTTCTCACCACCATTTATGTTCTAATATAGGTGAAACTCGGTATCGAGGAAGTATTATGGACAAAATTTATTAGTTTTAACTTTCCTCCAAATAATTATGAGTAATATATTTCATTATCGAATCAAAATATTAATGTTTTTGTGTGTAATTACAAGGTAATACCATGGATAAATCCACATGTATTTTTCCACCATATAAGCCTTCATATTGACAAATTTGGGTATAAATAGGCACCCATAAGGATGTACCCCTTCCATAATTCCATGTTCAATACTAAATTTGAGAACTTAATCAAAACCAACATCATTAAGGAGGTTCGATCCCCTAGGTTGATGGAAAACATTATCCTAATTGGGAATAATAATGTGTAGATCAGAATCATCATCGACTTCCAAGATATCAACTACCATTTCTCAGAATATGACTTCCCTGTACCAATAATAGAGATGTTGATTAATGAAAACATTAGACTTTGGGACCTCTCCATCATTAATGGATACTCTGCATATAATAAATTTTGGTCGGCCCCTAAAGAAGAAGAGTTCACGATGCTCAAGGCACCTCAAGGTACATACATTTTTGGGTAATTCCTTAAATATTAAACCACACCAAAGAAACATATCAATTGTAAATGAATAAAAAATTAATACCCTTATATTAAAGATAATTTGGTTATATGTGGATGATTATTTCCCAAATACCACCAATGTCATGATCATATTGGTGATCTTGAGAAAGTGTTTGTTACACTATATTCCCACAATCTAAATATGAACCCCTTAAAGTTTTCATTCAAGGTGTCCCTAGGGAATTTCCCAAGATTCATTGTTTGATAAAGGGTAATTGATATTGACCTTTATAAAATCATTTCCCTTATTAAAATTCCCCCGTCAAAAAAGATTCATGATATGAGATGTTTTCTATGGTGCATGGGTTACATATGGTGTTTTTTCCTAAATCGGGTAGGAAAGTAAAAGTTTTAGTCAATGATAATAAAGAAGGGAATTCCTTACTAGTGGGATAAGGGATTAAAAACTACATTCAATTATATCATATAGTATTTACTTTACCCTCTAGTTTTGATGTATCACATCCCAGTAAAACCCTTTATCATCTATAAAAAGAGCCTAGAAAAATATCTTTCTTCCCACATGAATCAAAATAATAGTTAGGATAAAGTGAATATTATATAATAACCTAGTCAGATGGTGATAAAAATTGAAGATATAAATTCTTCTATTGATATTATTTATCTTTCCTTGGTCTCTTTTGTCTAGAAGCTATGTCATTATTTTCAAGATCACTAGGTCTAGTTGATCTCCTTCATTGACCTGTTGAATTATATCCTCATTTTCCAATGTTGATTGGATGATTATCCAAATGTTAAGTGATACTATATCAATTAAACCTTATATTATTTCCTCATAATCCTATCAAGTTTCATGTATTGGTGTATTTATTATCCAATCACAAAACACTCGAGGAGCTTCCCATAGATGTTTAGTTTCTTATTGAGGACATTCTCTCTATTGATGAATCACTTCCATACTTGGAAATTAAAATTGATGGTTCCTATCAAAGAATAACGAATAATATTATTTAAAAACCTAAACTAAATAGGTTCATCCTTAGTTTTTTCCTTGTAATTTATATAAATGATCTCATACCATTTATTTTCCTCCTTTTAGAAGGGTGAACAATAATGAGGATAGATATCAATCCCTCATTATAATCCTTGAATTATCCCTAAATATATAATTTCCATATCTATATGTGAATCATGACTCCAAGATAGTCATCATGAGAATTAATGGTGATTATCCTATCAAAATAGATGATATCATCCATAATATAGAGTGCACATCTGAGTTAGTAGTAAAAATACCCTTCAAAATGAAGGTTTCTCAGTTCTCATAATCTCAAAATGGTCAGGAAAAAACTTTTGAAAATATGAAGGAATCCATTTATGACCTATACTAGTATGATTTGGTTATACATGTGGAAAATTAGAGGGTAATATCCCCCAAATTTATTAATGGGGAAGACCAATAGGTGAAAAAACTCAACTTTGGATCACCAAAGGAAACACCCTTGAATTACCCTATTATGGAAGAAGCATTTGATTGGATTATTACCTTAAATGATTACATAAAAAATGTGACACTTCCACTAAATTTGGGAGAAATGGAATAGATATATAAGGTACTATAAAACATTACCCATTTTGATTTAAAAAACTCATAGAATGTACTCTATAATAACATAATTGAAGGAATTGTTATTTTTTTAATTAATGGAATGTAAATTCCCCAATTTTTTTAATATATTTAAGTAGGTTCATCTATAGACCATAAAACATGATTAAATCTATACAACCATATTTGGATTCTAGGATACATTTATCCCACCATAATTCAATAATATATAGAGTTCTCGAAGAGGTGTCACACAATACAAGTATATTCCAACTTCATACATTATCCTCAAGAGATTCACCAAACTACCATATATCATTATCCATTTGTTCTATGGGGAATCGATGGTATGGTACCCTACCCATTAGTGAAAGTGTAAAATTACATGTTATTTCTTACTAATAATGAATTCTTTACAAAATGGGATGAGACTATTCCTATGAAGGAGGTCAAGACTAGATATATGATTGAGTTTGTTAAGTTCCACATTATCAATTAGTTTAGGATTCCTCACACTATTATCATATAAAATAGAACCAAATTTCAACCCTCTGATCTGAAAAGGGTGCATGCCATGTATCATATCTGATCCAACCATACATTCTACTATCATACACTAGTGAAATGATATAAGGGGTAATTCAATAAATTTATATCTAATATTATATAAAATAGAGTGCATAAAAATAAGAAGATATGTCCCAAAAAGATCTCTAATGTATTAAGAGTATATTAGACCTTGATTCGGACTATAATTCAGGTGACCCCTTACACCATAGTGTGTGGAACAGATTCAGTGCTGACCATCATGGTTTATATACTATAACATTGGAACTCTATTTCAAATCATTTGAATAGGATGAGTGGTAAAAAATCTATCTAAAAAAGTTTGATTCCCTTTACGAAAATAGGATTTAGGAACTACACAATCTCGGGGTTCATCATAATCAAATGGCTTAAGAATTCAACAAGAAGGTTCACCTTAACTTGTTCCCCCAAGGATACATGGTTCTATCATTGATAATTCCATTTATATTATGAGGAAAAATTGTATATGAATCTAAATTTAGAAGGTATATTCATCATTCAAATGTTTTACTCCAATAGTGCATATTTGTTGATCACCGTGGATGGGGAACACATCACACCACCCAACATTGAAATATTGTTCAACAAATAACATGAATAGGACACAAATGCCTATAAACCTTTCCAAATGATGTTTAAATTCATAAAAAATTATCCTTTACGCATAAAATTAAACTAAATGGAATTTAACCTTGTCTCGTGAAGTTATAAGGCACAGAAAACATCATTTCTAGAAGACATTTTACTACATAGAAATCATTCTTATCATTAATTGTTAAACAGTGTAGAATTGCCTCTATCACATGAAATTATACTAAATTATTCCTTGATTCTTGATACATGACCTTAAACTATATGGTTGATGTCATTTTTTATGATGTTCAAACTAAAAAGTTATGATGGAGTCCTCATTTGATAGGATACCACCTTTATGGTGGTGTTGGTCGCCTTTAATGCCTCCACATTATTTTGGTGTTAGTCACCTACCACACTTCCCCCAAAAGAATTACATGTGACTTGATTCCTATTTCATAGGATATGTATTAATGTTTAGATCTCCAATCATGGGGCAAGCCACAAGTTCCAATATCATTTCACTACAGTGCTCAAAGTACTTATTTCCTTCATATTAGGTCCCATTTAACATTCTAGAACAAGGATGATGAATCATTTAACCATATCATACATATGAGATAAAACTATATAGACACTTCATATCCCAAAACTATGTGTATATTGATTCCTATTTCACAGGATATGTAGAGATTCCCAGATCTCCTATCTCATGCCCAGTAAGTAATCTATTATTTCCCGTATTTCTTCTTGGTATTCAAGGTTCCTCTAGGTTACCATTTCCCTATTAAAAGAAAAATATAATTATCATCTATGGATATGTCTTGATATGTATTACCTTAGAATAGAATATACTCATTTGGTCAAATATTTAAGAACTTAAACTATCTTCCACTTATTTGGTCAAAGTTATATAACTTTACAATCCACTCCCATTTGGTCTGATAAATATGAACTTAAATTATATATCCTCATGGATTATATTTATCCCCTACTTAAGGCTTCATCAAACCCAATTATCCTTCCTCTATGAGGTTTTAATTTTTTTTCATCCAAATATCACTTGGGTATGAATTACCTCTATTTGTACTGGTACACCACGTCATATACTCAATGCATGATGGCATGACCCTAGAGTGCATGAGATATTCTTGAGAATATACATTTTATCATTAAATATTATTTTTGTATTCTAAGTTTCAATCATCATTTAAAAATGGGATCCCCTCAATTTTTGGTGATTGCATAGGTACCCTAGTATTAGCCCACCAATCCCATACCAAGCATACTTCATGGAGGAAAAATACTTGGTAACTATATGGTGGAATCCACATTTAAAAAATGTTAAAAATAAATCCTAAACATTATTTACACCCATTTTCAATGATATTATACTGAAACTATTTTTCTAATGGGTGTTGATTTCTCTTCCTTAGACTACCATCACTTCACCCCTCTGTTCAAACTCTCTGTGTCACAATTTAACTTTTCTCCACTTAAATTTGTTCGAGAGAATTTTTAAAACCATTTGAATCGTCCTATATTTCATTTATGAGGGTTTTATGTTGAATTAGTGTTTTTAAAATCACATAAATTTTAGTTACCCAATATTCATAGGATTACGTTTAGTGGTCAATTCAATATTCTGATCCCCAAAACATTCACCCTAGTTTTCTATTGTTACATAATATGAATAATCTTCTATTACCTCATGTTTCTCAAATTATTATTAACTCACATATGATTATAGGTTTTAGTTTATTTTTCCATTATCATGATTGATATGCATCAAAATTTGAAATTGGTAATTCAAACAAGATTTATTTCATTACATGAAAAAACAAGGAGGATCACCCACATGTCAGAGCTTATCATTCCGTAAAAAATCACATATGAAAGTGCATGATATGTTGACCACTAAATATTATTTACACACTATTAGTACTATTGAATAGCCTTTTTCAACCTTGTTATATCCTCCATATTGATGTCTACTTATGATCACACTATATCTTATTTCACTTAGAGTCACTCCTCCTAAGCCCTGCCCTCTACCATCTAAAATATTTCATGGAATAGATTAATTTTAGTGGCTTCCAGTTGGGACCTTAGGTGAGATATTTATTAATACCTCATGAAATAATGTAATTTATCAACCCAATAAAAACATAACCTAAATAGTATAATAATATTATGATTTAGATAATATTTCTCACAAATAGTCACCAAACCTAAAGACCGAAAGGTTTAATGTATTAGAGATTAGCTATATGAAAATCATATTTTTCAACACTCAAAAACCATACTCTATAATTTCTATCCTATTGAATATTTTAGAAATATCACATGACATAACCATATTCACAACTTAACGGATGGAAACATAATAAAAAGAGGCTATGAGACACAAAATAATGGAAAATATATCATATTGTGTGAGATTATAAACATGATGAAGAACATGAGGATGAAATAAATTTCTTAATAAAAAATCATAATACCTTAAATTATAGTCATAAAATATGTGGCAGTAACATATGATCTTAATGATATTGTTATGAAATCATGAATGATATGGCATATCTTAAAACACATCTCAATAATCTTATAACATTGAGTATGACATAAAATTGTGGAATAATTTAAAAATAATGTGTACTAATGAAAAAAATGGAATTTCATGGAAATGAAATGCTTTTTGAAAATTTGGAATGACATTATAGATTTATTAGAAATGTGGCACAATAATAAGAAAATAAATTAATATGAAAAAATATTCCTACATCATATTCACACATGAACTTGTGTAAAAATATTCCCGCATATCATTTACCCAAAAATATTGTGAACAAAGATTCCTATGCATAATTCACAAAAAAATATTATGAAAAAAGATTCCCACATATCATTTTCATAAAAAAAATTAAATAAATACCCCCCATCTCATTCACACAATAAACTTATGAATAAATCTTCACGCATCTCAATCACATAACAAAATTGTGAAAAAAAACATCCCACAACTCATTCAGACAACTTTTCATAATCTTGTGTGATAAAAAAAGTTTAAATAATTAATTTTTGGGTGATATATAACCCCACATATAATTATAAAAGCATATCAATGATACTAAAAATAAATCATTCATCATATCATAAAGAACCAATGGAAAAAAGAATGGGTTTTTTTAAACCTTTCAAAAAAATCATATAACATAAACCTAAAATATAAAAAATGTAACATCCCATGTTTTGGACTGGCGGAAATTTCCAAGGGGAATTGGAAATTTCAAATTGGTATAAGGTCAAATTATTAAAGTATGTTTAGTACATATCATGAATCTGTGTGTTGTAACACGTAGAGGTGACATTTTTGGGTGAGTTTTATGTATTGGGAGGTTTCCCAGTTGTTCATCTATGTTTTGGAGGCATTGGCCTCTGAAATATTTGGTTTTTGGAAATTTATCATGAGGTTCATCATTGGAACATGGTTAGTTTAACAGTATGGGTCAATTTTGCATCATCTTTTCTTAAGAAGCTTGATTTTTCTAAACCATGAAAGGGGCCTAGGAGGTTGTGCTGCTTGGTGCAGGTGTGCTTGGGGTTCCTCACACTAGTTGTGCATGGTTTTCCTAGACCATATTCTGATCCCACACCATTAGTGCCACTTAACCAGTAGCTACACAAGGTTAGGTGCACAGTTTGTCAACTCATGCATCCATACCGTGTGAGGTGCTTGTCACTTGGAAAATAGTATCATATGGTTGGAACATGGGCTTTCAAACCATGTGTCCAAAACACATGAATTTTAAAAAAGGGGAAATGGATTTTTTTAACTTACCTTATTTAAAATGAGTTTTCCCTCCTTTATTCTCTAATTCGTGCATAGTAGTGCATCCTACAATGGGAGATCCTCCTCTCCTCTTCTAGGCATTGAAATATCTCCCTCATCCAATGTCGGAATCACTTGTCATCAGTCTCGTTGGATTCTTACTAGTAATAAATTTTTTCCCCTTTATAATTTCATAATTTATCTAACTATATTAAATACTTTCTTAATTAAATATAATTCAACACATTTTTAGGTATTTTTCTTATTTCTTTGATATCTCTCAAACTGACTCAAACCAGAGCTTGATATTGGCTGCGCATACCATCCTAAATATGAAATAGGTGGTCTATATCTTTTTCCATTGAATATATTTGATTTATAATCTACAACATTATGCTTCACATATAATTTTCCATGCCTCACCTATGAAATGTGAAATTAAATATATATATATAACCTAAAACCTTAAATTAAATAGTTGTTGTGTATTAAATTTCCCAAAGTTAGGATTCTCACATCAACCTAAACCACCCCTTTTATTGTGTTTCTTATATTTTTATGATTTATACCTCCCCTAGGTAATTAAATCACTATATTTTGTGATGTTTCAAATTCTAAATTTATGATTCTCTCCCTAAATTTAAATCACCTTTCAGGTATGTTTGATTAATTCTACCGCAAGAGATGTTTATATTGAATTAAATCAATTTAAATGATAATAATTCCTTGTTTTATAAAAAACAACCTTTATGGTGTGTTGTATTCTTAAATTTAAAGTGGAAGTTAAATGGAAACATTTTATGTTAAATAAGGCATGGAACATCACATGGACTTCTAAATTTTATTTGTAAATAAAAGGCCCTCTTTAAGTAGTCTTATATTTTGAAGAGTAATTCATAATTACCTGGCCCTATTTATTCTTCATACATGAATGTATAATATGGAATGATTATAAAAATGACCTCAATTTTAATTAAATTTAAATTATTAGATGTTTTTTGTTTTTCCTTGAGTGATTATTTGATTCCCCTTTATGGAATTCCATGGACAGGATTATAGGATTTTGGGATTAAACGTACCATGAGCAATACTCAGATTCATTATGTGGAACATCTTGAAAAATATCAAAGGTTGCTTCTCTTATTTTACAAATTGAGTGATACTTGAGATTCCTTATTACAGAACTCCTTATATGGGCTCATAGAATAGATGATTTCCACACTCTCTGAGCAATACTTGGGTTCCCCATTTATGGAACACCATAGACATGATCATGGGCCAATTCGATGTTATGAGCGATGTTTGGGTTTCATCCTAATAAAACACCAAGGATGAGATCATTAAATAAATGGAATAACATTACTCTTTGATAGATGCATGGGTTCTACATTATGGAATTCCATGGGTGGGATCATAGGACCAATTTGGTATATCAAGTTTTATTTTTATTACATATGTATAATAGTACTTATTTGTATATCAGACCTGACATACCGAATCCCATGAGGAGATGATTGGTATTATGTACCATACTTAAAATATGAACCCTTATTATATATATTTTGATATTGAGCTTAGTTTCCCTTAAATTATGATATTTGGTCTTGGAATTCCTTAATTAAAATGTGAAAATCATTATTTTTAATTCTTAGGTGGATTCCTTGGGAATAATCTCTAATTCCATGCTGATGTAGGTATATCTGTGATAATGATTATCCAATGTATGCATATTTATAAATGACGGATGGTGAGAATAGTCATATCTGCTTAGGCTGAAGAAGGTATGGTCGGCCATGACTCCTTTAGAAACCTAATCTCTACTTGATTACATTTATTTATTTATTTATTGTTTAAATTGTTACACCTACACATTTTCGTATTTTGTATACATATATTGGATAGATTTATACACCATTAGTAGTGTCCTACTGAGTATATCTCACACCTTGTTTGGTCTTCCATTGCACTGGGGAACCTAAACAGACCTCTTGGTTGCAAGATTAGGTTCGTTGGATTATTCTTGTACTATTATGCTTATACCGGGGATAGAGGAGGACACGACTGAGTCAGAGCTTGGGATTCTCATGGATATATACTTTGGGATTTTATTCATTTTTTTTATAAATGTACTATATTGTACCACCTATTGAATTTTTACTACTTTAGTTTTTGTATCCTCATTTAGAATTGCATGCATAGTTATTTCTATGGAATTTTCCATCTTATCAGTTGTTATTATCTTCCACTACTTTGTCCTTAATTTATACTTCTTCAACTATTTATTGAACTACTTGTTATTATTTAACTATGATAATCTAATAATAATGGATATTCTTCCTATTATACCATCACTAGACCCTCATTGATGGTCGAAAGCTATTGATGTATGGGTAGGATCATTTGAGGCTTGTAAAAAACTAGTTGGGGACACCATCCTAAGTGTCTCCTTAGTTGAGACACCGTAAGTGGTATTAGAGGTGTTTTGTTTCCTTTTATATTCCTATTTTGGGCTGGTAGATAGGATATTATGAACATGTCAACATTTTGGAAATATTTGTGTCTTGGATGATCAACCAACACATGGGAAAAATACCAAGTGGCCAGAGATGGTATTATTGTTCATGATGTTCGTTGTTACATTTTATTATGATTTCTCCTTGAGTGAATGATGCACTTTCCACTTTTACTAAATAATGATACTAGAATCATTTTACCCTTGGACCAGTATGTTAATGTAGTAGCATTACATTAATCATTATAGTCACATAGATATTCACATTCCATTCATATTCCATGCCATCTAATTTTCATTCATATATTAACTGATGTAGTGATATGTGCCTTGAGTGTTATTCCATGATTCTATGACTTATTTATCATGCTATCCTATAAAACATGTTTATATAATTATTGTTCCATGTTTCTTGATTATTTAGAATGATTATCTATATACCATGATTAGGTAATTAATTTCTATGTTTCCCTACAATTATTGATTTTGATAGAATTCCTAGTTATAATTTTGTTATACAATTAGTTATTAAAGTGTATTCATCAACATTAATGGATTTATCCCATATAGATTGATGTTGGAACATTAACTAAAATATCATGACATGTTTGAGAAATGTACCATTGGTTTTATGGGCTGAAACATACCAGTTATGAATAAATTGAAGCCAATTTTAATACTATAAAGTGTATGGGTTCTGTATAAATTTAGAAATGGTAACCCATATAATCAAACCAATGTATATGAGATCAAAGTACCTTGAAAACATAGTATACATATAAAATATATTAAATTTTTAATTTAAATTAATTTTTTTACTATTTTCCTTTTACATAACTCAACCAAAGTTGGTTAGTATTGACTTATTATGGTTATGGGGTAGACTTGACTCAACCCGAATAGGTCATTTGTGGTGCTAAAATCTTATCAGATGAACTCACTAAGGGGGTTTTATAATTTTAATGTTTTAAAATGTTTTGGGATTTATTTAGATAAACCTATAATGGATTAAAAAATTCCTCATAGGTTGCCTAAATTTTTTATATGCCTTAGTACATAACCCCATGGGTGTATGCTTATATTATACAGGGATTTTTATTTAAATTGTATGAATCCACTTATATGGATTCACATATGGATTTATGGTGGGATATTACTTGACCAATTTCCAATTTAATTTATATCAGACCCATTATCTTATTTTTATCATTACTTATATGAGGTGTTAGTTACTTAAAATGACAATTACAACCTAACGATTGTTTCCATCTATAGATTATAATTGACATTTTACTTAACTAATCCAATTGTTAAGGATGATGAATAAATAAATGGTGAATAAAATAGATTATATAATATGCACTACCAAAATATGATAGTATATTAATTAAATATTAATGCTTAAAAGTAAGTTTAATACAATTTCCTTGTGTGCCTTTTTTAGTTAGCTAAATAATTTTTCTACATACAATTTTCCTTATAACTGGAACATGATGGTATAATTGAACATTTAAAATGTTTAAAGATCTTATGTAAATAAATTAATAGTATAAAATAAAACCTTAATGTGGTGTTCTTAGCCTTGACCAATGAGTAAGAGTAGTATAAAATCTTTTATGATTTTTCATTGTAATGTGAATGTGAGTGTCACCCATATATTTCTTCTATAGCTTGAACATAAATGATACATGGTATATCCTAGTGAACTATATAGAATAATATATATATGTTCTATTATTTATTCTTTTGAAAGGGTCCATCCCATGGTAGGTATCTCCCTCAAAACTTAATTCCCTGTTAATTACCTGTGAACCATTTCATTCATGTGGTGTTATTCTGGTGTCATTTTTCCCAAGTAGAACTCTTAGATTCTAAAATGATACCCCATTTGGAAAGGTGGTCATTTGATAATCTAAACCTTTTAATGAGTTCTAGTATCGAGTAATAATCAGTTTTAGTGGGTTGGATAATCCTACGGAATGATTGACCTCTTAATAGGTCTTGTGACCACTTTTTTCCTCAGAGATAGATGACTTGAAAGGTTTTCAACTGGATTAACAATCCAATGGGATACGTAAACTATGGGATAAATATTTAATATGAGCCATCAGATATTTGGATTCATAGGTCCAACAAATAAAATGGATAGTATTAATGACTTTTTGTCGTGTTAATGAAATATCAGGGTAGTACACGCCGATAAACACAATACCCATTGAGTTAATAAATGGTGCAGTGAACTGTATAAGTTTAGTGATAATAATTTGAGCCTTCAACTACCATGATTTGATCACTTTTCATCTCTCAAGTAGTTTCACCTGGGTGTTAATGAAAATATGAATCATTTAAATTCTTAGGATGACATTCTAAAGAGGATCGGGTGTTTTAACATGCAGGTCGGTTTATTTTGGCTTTAATCCTAATGCTAATGATGACAAAGAGTGTGGATCTAGAGAGAATCATGAATATATCTAGAGAAAATATGTTCTATCATTATTATTAGATTTTGGTATATCTCTCATTTTAGTTTACTGATTTCTAAAGACATGTTGTATATATCTAGGACTCACGGTCTGTGTTCTATGGAGCATGTGTCCTGGAATGAGTTTCGGTTTTCAATAAATGATGACTAGGAAAATCCTATGGTGGGAGCCTCACATAAAAATTGTTTATAGTTTCCTTCCAAAATGATGGAGTGTAACTATAAAGGGATCATTTTCAAATTTTTATCTTTTATTTTGAATTTAATAGAGCGGGTGAGTTTGGAAAATGTGTAGGTTTTTGCAAGGTAGCACGATGATGAAATGGTTGGCTATATATTCAACCTTTGAAAAAAATGTCCGTTAGTGATGGAATTTGGTGGTCATGCTTGATTAATGAATAGATTCATTGATTGTAAAGTAATAATTTTCGGTTAAATATGATGTGTTGGTAGGATAATTTGATCTCTTAAGAAAATAAATCGTCCAGATATAGTTTGACTACAATTTATGTGCATGGTTGGATATGGTTGGTTGGAAACCATACTAAGAAAGTCAACAATGGATGTGTCTTAGGTTTTATTGGTAATTCTTAATATCCTCTTGGTTTAATCTTGTCTTAGTGTTGATCATTTCCAATATTTTCATATAGTGAAAGATTCACAGACCTAGTGTTAGTTATACATTGAGCTTCATTAAAATTCCCTTTCTGTTTTGATGAATTGACTCTATGGGAGTTTCTATCTAGAAGAGTGTTTGTTCATAGATGCATTAATATTACTAAGGGATAAATGGGTTCTTGAGTAGGAATTCCTTGTATAGACTCATGAACACCACCTGATTCATTGAATTGCCTTCCATTGGGCTCAGTCAATATTCTGATGTATGGATGTCTTGGCTATGTACAGAAGTCTTTGTTTTAAAATCTAAAGTATGGAATAAATTGAATGGACTCCTAATATTCCATTTTATAACTCTCTGGTTATCCAAAACTTCATTCAGGCTTGGATAATATTTTTTAAGGGTGATGATCCAAGTGTCTTTGATCAGGTATACATCCATGTCCATGCTAAGTCATGACAACTTAAATGAATTTTTTTGGCTTGAGACATCATCAGATGTATTGTACAGGCTACAATAGATATACTCAAAGTAAAATTTAGGTTCCTTAAGATAAGGAATAATGTTTCGGTATGGGATACACTAGCCATATATGCTTGGAGTTTTTTAGAATAGTCAACCAGAAGTGTTTAAACTTGTGTCTGCTTACTTTGATGAATTATATTGGTGAGGAAATGTTTTAGGAATTCCATGAGGTTCAGATGGGTGCAATGTAAATTAAGACATAATATTTTCAATAGAAACATTTACAACCATTTTATCCTTGTTCAATCATAATTAAATCATTTTAATCTAATGAGGATCTTAGCAAGTCCTCATATGTAATCAGGTTTGAAAAGTTGAGAATATCGAATCAAAATAATTGTTATATTGCTAAGTAATTTTTTCTATAGGAGGTTCTGATAGTGGGAGTATTGTGACTCAGAATTTGTCTTTCAAAATCTAGAACCTATGGTAGATGATCTACAATCCATTTTATGGAAGATATGATAATATGATCATGTCTCAAGTTTTATGGGCTTGGGTAATCTCCATATCAATGTTTTAGTTTTGAATGTGAGTATTGAAAAGAGTTACTATGAATTATATACCATCTTGGATATAAGTTGTATTTTTGGAAACACAACATGTCTATTTAAATGAAAATTCTTATCTTGAGTAAGTTGGGTGTTGTTTTTTTGTTTTATAAGGCTTCCTGAGGATAATAAGTTCTAAGGTGGGGAGGTTGTAACATTTCATTAATTGGAGTGTGGTAACACTAAAAGGTGTGCATTTTTGGGTAAGGTTTGTCTCGGGAGGTTTCCTGAGAAATAAATTGAGTTTCGTAGGTTTCGTGCTCTAAAATCTCTAGTTTTTGGAAAGGAGGCATGAGGTGCATCATTGGAACATGGTTAGTTTAATCACATGGGTCAACCATGTGGACCCATTTTTCAAGGGGGTGGTTTGACTAAATTCTTCATGGGTCCCATGTTTCTATGGGGCTTGGTGTAGGTGTGTATATGGAGACCCTCACGGGATTCACATGGTTTACACAAACTTTTTTCCTATCCCACACCCTTAGTAAAACATAAATTGTAGCAATGTATGGTTAGTCACATAGTTTTTTGAACTGTGAGGCCAGACCATACACGTTTTTTGTCCCTTGGATAGTAGCACTACACGGTTGTCACATGGTTTCTCAAACAATGTGGAAAAATTGTGTGTCTTTTAAAAATTGAAAAAAAATTATGATTTTTCCATTTCCTTCATTAAAATTATTTTCCCCTCTTTTCTCCTCTCATATGTGCATATTAACCCCTCTATCTAGGGGAACACCTCCTCACCTCTCATAAGCATGGAGCTCTCCCCCTAGTCTGATGTCAGGATCACTTATCATCGGTCTTAATGGATGTGTACTAGCATGCTCTTCATTCCTCTATCTCTTTTTTTTCATTTTTCTTCCCATATTAAATGTTATCTTCATATGATCTAAATATACTTATTTTTAGTTTTTTTGTCTATTTATTTGATATATCATGAACCAGATCAAATAAAATCTCAATATTAGATGAGTGGACTATCCTAAGTTATATGTAGGTAGTCTATAGATTTTACCATAATGTCTAGTTGATTTATAATTTATACCACTGTTCCATAGAATGGATTTTTTTGTAAATCATCTATGAAATGTAATATTAAATATTTAGAACCTAATTATTTAAATTAACTATCCATTGTGTATTAAAATTTCATCTTGATAAGATTCTAACCTCATCTAGAACCACCCCTTTGGGTTTGTTTCCTATATTCGTGTGACATATGCCTCTTCTAGGAAATTCAGTCACCCCTTTAGGTGATGTTTCAAATGAAAAAATAGTGATTCTATCCCTAAATTTAAATCATATTTTACATATGTTTGATTAATTTAAGTAAAATAAATGTTTATATTGAATTAAATAAATTGGAATGATAATCATGTCCCATTTTATAATAAACTCGCCTTTAGTGTTCACTATCTTCTTAAATAAAAATCGGAAATTAAATAAAAAAATTTAATGTGAAATAAGTAATAGACCTTCCCAAGACCTTAGAAATTTTATTTACAAATTAAAGGCCCTGTTTATGTATACTTAACCTTTGACGATTCTTGAATAAGTACATATCCCTCTTTATTCTTTATAATTCAATGTGTGATAAGGAATGATTATAAATAATTCCACCTTAGTCATTTAATTTAAAGTATTTGGTGATTTGATTTACACATTTAGAGATAATTGGGTACCTCTTTATGGAACACCGTGTACATGCTCCTTAGATGTTGAGATTATATGTACCATGAGCAATACTCAGGTTCCTTATGCAGAACTCCTTGGATGGTCTTAGAGGTTACTTACCTTATTTTACACCTTGTGTGATTCTTGGGTTTCCTTGTTATATAATTCCTTGTACAATCTCATAGGATATATTATTTCTATATGATCTAAGAGATACATGGGTTTCCTTTTATGTAACACCATGGACATGTTGTTGGGGTCATTGGATGTTATGAGTGAAACTTGGGTTTCCTCTTTACAGAACTCCAAGGATGATATCATTAAATAAATAGAATAATGTTATTATTTGATTGATATATGGGTTCCTCATTATGTAATATGTTGTATGGGCTCATAGGAAAAATTTTGTATATCATGTTTGATTTTTGTTACATATGTCTAGTATTACTTCCTTATTTGGATATCAGACATGATGTAACGAATCCTGTGTGTAGATTCTTGGGAATATGTACCTTAGATAAAATATTAACCATTACTATATATATTGTGATATTGGTAATGGTTTCCCCTACATTATGATACTTTTTCATGGTGTCGCTAAATTAGAACATGAAAGTCATTATTATTATTTCTTAAATGGTTATCTTGGGATTAAACCTCAACTCAACACCAGTTCATGTATATCTGTACAAATGATTGTATGACCAATTCACACACACACACACAGATATATATATATATATATATAATGTATGTTATTCAAGGAATTTTCTATTTAGTCTAATGTAAGTATGATCACCCAGGCTTCCTTGAGGAACCTCATCCTGACTTGTTTACCATTATTTATTTATTTAACTATTATACCTACACATTAACATTTTTTATAAACCTAGAATGTATATATTTGTAATAGTTTTTGGTGGATTACATAGTATATCTCACACCCTTTTGGGTCACTAATTCATTTTGGTCCCCGAACAGACCTCATGGTTGCATGATTCTATTCGTTGGATTATGTTTCTATTGTATTTCTTGTACCAGGGTGATTGGTGTATAGGATTGAGCCAGAGCTCCGGATTCTCATGGAGATGGCGTTAGCGATTTTATTCATTTTTTTTACATATAATGTATTTTATAACATATTATACATTTACTTCTTTGATTTATGTATCCTCATCCAGACATGCATGCATAGTTGTATATGTGTCATTCACTATCTTATCAATTATTATTATCTTCTACACCTCAGTCATTTTTTTATACTACTTACTATATTTATTGATGTATTTTAAATTATACCAATATGATAATCTGATCATGAGGATATAGTTTCCATAATGTACAATAATTTGACCCTCATTGCTAGTTAGAAACCTCTGGCGTATGGGAAGGCATGCTTGAGGCCTAGTGGAAAATCGTCTCAGGGCACTATTCTAAGTGGCTCCCAGGTTAGGATGCAATAATAAAATATCAAAAAGTATCATTACCCAAAAGGTATAAATTTATTATAAAATATATACAGTGATAAATAATCACTTCATGAGATATAAAATAGAGAGGGTAAATATAAGTCAAAATACAAAAGTTTTTACAATATATTTTAAAACATTGGTGTAAGAAATTAATATCAAAAAAAATTAAAGGGAAAGAAGAACATTTCACAAAACTTGTTATAAAGATTTAAAAATAAAATATCCTTGAAAAGCCATAAATTTTATCAAAATTAATATGGATCGTAAGATAAATAACATTTTATTTTTAAAATATGGAAAACCTTTAGAATATTTTAAAATTCTACTATTGAAAACCATATCGCTTAAATGATTTTAAATCATACGATTTCAAATGAGTTTAATAGAAATTTAAGATCAAAAAATATATCATATGTAGTATATAATTAATTAGTATTTATAATTAATGAGAAAACAAATTTTCTATAAGTATTATCACATTTGATATATCTTTTTTTTTAGAAATAAGTTAAAAATAAATCCTTATGACATGAGTAAAATTTGAATAAAAACTTTTAAAGGGAAATTACCATAAAATTGAACTTAAAATTTCAGGAATTAAGGATTAATTCATGGTATAATATATAAAATAGGTATTATAAACACAAATTAAATTATAATAGGTCCATAAATACAAACTATGTCTTAATGAATGAAAATTGAGACGGAAATCCCTTACCTTGAGATTTCACAAACTCGGACTTGGTATAATATTTTTTATAATGAAAATATCTAACATATGTAGTTAATTTATGAAATTATTAAAATATAATACCCTTTATAAAATTTATTTGTAATCCTTTATTAATAATTTATTTTTTATTTATAGTAATTTTCACTAATGAAAGATATAATGTTCATTTTTTTCTTGTACAAATATCGTGGTAACAAGTTTGATTATAACTATGTGGTTTCAAGTTAATCATTATAAATTTATAAAAGATATACTAATCATTTTTCCATTTTTTCTATTATTATTATTCTAATTAAGTTAAGTAAATGAATATGGTTTTTGAAAATGGAAAACAAGATAAACTAGTTTTGACATACCTATCGATCAAATGGTTGTATATTAATAAATATTTAAAATATTAATAACATCTTAAAATAATAATTATGAATTAATTAATTCATTATTATTACATAATATTACCATTATATTACATTTCATAATTCTTTATGACATAAAATTATAACATTATCACATAGATGGTAAAACTGACCAAAATGGTAAAATGTTATAATGTTTTCATGTGTAAGGGAATGTATTTTTATAATGATAATATGAATAATTAATAATATTAAAATTTTAATTATTATCCTATATATTTATTAAATATATTATTATAACCATACATTATGAGTGGAGATTAAAAACAAAATTCATTTTTCATGGTGGTGGTAATCTATCATACCCACGATTAATGATATCATTTCTCAATGAATGGGAGGAATGAAGGTATATGAAAAGTTATCATTTAAGAATTTTAGTTGTGAAATATATAACATATTTATTCATAATATACATATATTATACAATCCTTGATATGTGGTGATGAAAAAATGAACAATATCTCTTTTTGTAGGTGGTAGTCTACGCGTACACATGATTGACATTATTATTTTTCTGGTGGAATGAAAGAATTGAATAATATTTGCAAAATTAATATAATTAGTTTTTATTATACTAATTGTACTTATTTAATTATATTAATATGATTTTGTAATTTTAGGAAAATATAAATTAAGGAGGAAAAACGAAGAATAAGTGGATACTCATATTGGGGACTTGAATTTTTTCTAGGAAATATCCTTTGAAATGAAGTCCTTATGATTAATAAAAATGACCACAAGCTTATGTAATTTTGATATGGTTATATTATTATAATAATTTCATATTTTTATAGAGAAATTATAATGTATGTTGAGTCTTTAAGGGGTGTAAGTATTAACTATTTATAAGTGAAGAAAATGATAGTTTTGTGAGTAATCCTTACATTTTAAATAATATAAAGATATTTTTCAATGTTAAATATCCAAAAAAATATAAAAAAGTGGAGGTTAAAATGATTTTGGGTACAATATCACCTAAAACACTTATTTATGAAAAAAACCTTGATTTTTTTAACATGTTTTATTTTAACTTTTTAACTTTTACCCTCATTTTTTTACCTTGGTAATTAATTTTTAACCTTAGTAACAATTTTTAATGAAAACAATTAAGATCAAAAATTTTACATAATTTGACCCTTATAGTTCAAAATTTTAATATGATTTCATCAAATTAAATTTTAAAATATTTTAATTTTTGATTTTTGATTATCCCACATAACGAGTAAAAATGGATTTTAGAAAAAGTGTGTTTTTAAGCATAAAAATTATTTGTAAGACACGGTTATTAAAATTTTCAATTACCATGAAAAAATTGGTTTATTATAAAACAAATAAAATATATTCTGATTTAAAATCAATCCAAAATATAATTTCAACATCAAATTTCCAGTTTAGAATAAAAAACCAAAACCAATTTTAATTAAAGTAACATTTTAATATAGTTCAAAAAATGTTGGACATATGATTTACAATCTCAATTAATATATTAAAATGAATAATTTTATTATTTAAATTCATATTTTATTACTTAAAAAAGTTTTTTACACTTCTTAGATATGTTTAGATAGTGATAAAATCATAAGAATTATAAATTTCACAAAAAAAATACTTTTCTAAAAATAAACCTTTTTTGAAATAACCCAAAATTTCATACTATGTAAATTTTTATGTGATAAATTTAAAAATTAATTTAATTTTATAAAATTTAAATTCTAAATTTTTTATATTTTTCATTTAAAATAAAATATATTATATAAAGAAAGTTGATTTTATTGAACGTAACATTTTTTCAATATTAACTCATATCAATTATTTTCTTTATAATGGTAATAACATTTAATGGTTTACCATATTAGTTTTTATTTTAATTCTATTAGTAATTTTAACTTAATATTTTAGGGTTTTTTTATGTTGGGTGTAGTGTGTAACACAAGTTACTAAATAAAGAATCAGCTTTACATGGGCTTGAATTTTGGGTCGTTACATTCTTCCCCCTTAAATAAATTATATCCTCATAATTACAAATATTGATTGATAATGAAGGTAGATAAGGAAATTATCACTCAATATATAACTTCTAATGAGATATCTATGTTATTATCTTTAGTTAGATAAAGATACATATCTTTCCTCAAATAAAATTTATTATTTATACCATAATCATATATTCTGTATAGTATAAATTTCACAAAACTAACTAAGTCTCCAAGTCATTAAACCACTATAAAATCTCATATTCTTCCAAAAATTAATTTTATATTTAATCATAAAATGGTATCATCAACTATTTCATAAAATCGAAAAGTAGATAATATATTCCATAATCCCAAAAATGTGATAAACTTAATCAAAATGTGATGAATTGTCATCAATCACAAGGATATTGATACTACATAAGTTATATTTTCAAAATCACCCATCCCTTTCTTATCTTGACATAAAATAAATAGTAAACCAAAAACTTATCTATCATTCAAACATGTGTTCTTCAATAGACTTCTCTAAAAATATGACCTTTAATTTTAACCACTCTTGAGAGTACCAATGCTATTTAATAAAGGTTTAAAATCCATTAAATTAAAACTAATTTAGAACAATCCTAAGAAGTTTCATATAGTCACCAATAGCATTTTGAATATACCAAAATATCACTCCATAAATAAAAGTGTTTAAAGAATCGTGATTTAATTTTTTTTACCATATTATCCTCACTACCTTAGGTAATACTAAGTGAATCAATTTTCAATCATATACTAATATTTAATCATTTAATTATACTATCGTTTTTGGATTATAAGATATCGAGGTTATTAGATACATGAATTCTTTTGCTTCATTTTTTTATCATGTTTCAACAAAAATTATAAACCATGATGGTTATGAAAATAACTAAAATATGGATATAAAAACTCCAATAAAAATATCTATTCTCTAATTACAAACTTTTTTTAATATATAATACTCTTGGTTCAACATATAACTCTATTCATTCAATCCTGTATGTTTTATGGTAATTTTACTATTAGGTTCTCATCATCAAATTTCTTAATAAAAAGTTAAAATCCTTCATAATGGTTTATAAGGAACATATGAATTAACTGAATCATATCCCATGGGATTGTCTAGTAAGTTGTACAATAATCCCTCTATTTCTTGCACCAGGTCATAGTTGAGTTAATACCCAGCACACCCTATTTGGGGTTATTATCCCTAGGAACATATGAGTAATAACCACATCCAATTTCTAATATCCCAAAAAGTATGTCATTTCAAGGAAAACCACATAATCTATACTTCATGGAAACATTAAGATATTTTCCTATACCAAGGATTAACTCTACGGTTTTCACTGGGTTTATTGTTAACCTAAACCCAATAATACTAAACTAATATCCAAAAATATCTAAAACCCCCTTTTATATCAACTTTATCAACCCAACATAAACATAACTTAAATAATAAAATAATCTAATGATTTAGATAATACATATCACAAGAAGTCTCACAAACCTAAGACCAAAAGGATTAGTGTCTTAGAGATTAGTTACCTAAATATCTTATTTTTCAATAAATGAAAACTAAACTCTATAATATAACTCTTATAGACAATTTTATAAGTCCCACATGATATAATCATCTTCATAACAAATGTATGAAAAAAAAATGTGTGATATCAGATGTTATGTAAGGGAAAAACATATCATAATATTTCAAATCATAAACGTTTTAATAAATTATCAAAAGATATTAAATAATAACCAAAAAAAAGTTAGTGTAATATAATTTCACAAAGAGATCTTTATGGATGCATAAATGATATGCCATGGCTCAATACACATCTCAATAATCATATAAAAAGGGAGCGTGATATAAAAGTGTAGAATAATTTATAAATAAGGATTATTCATTTAAACATAGAATTTCATAGAAATGAAATGAATCTTGAAAATTCTGAATATGTAGATAAACAACTTGGAAATGTGGCACAACCATAAGCATAGAAATTCTTGGGAATAATGTTTTTTTGTCATGTTCACACAACAACTTATACAAAAATCATCCATAATATTATTCACATAAAAATATTGTGAAAAATGATTACCACATTTAATTCACACAAAAAATTTTAAAAATATCTTTCCATATATCATTCACACAAAAAACTAGTGTTCAAATATTCCTACATCTCATTACCACAACATACTTGTAAACAAAGAATCCCATATCTCATTCAGAAAATAAACTTCTGAACAAAGCATCATGCATCTAATCCATGAAAAATTTAATCATATCATGTGTTATGAAACCTTAACCAATAAATTTTGGGGTGATATAGGACCCTAAATATCATCTCCCATACATATGATGGATTATTAAAATCAAAAAGTCATCATATCATAAATAACCCATGGAAAAATAATGGGTTTTTAAACAATTCAAAAAAACACTTTTGATAAACTTAAAAGATCATAAAATATCAAAAATATCATTATAGAAAAGTTATAACATCATAATAAAATATATATGGTGATAAAAAAACCACTTCATTATAGATAATACTTGGAGGTTAAATAGAAGTGAAGATACAAAAGTTTTCACAAAACCTTATAAAACATTGAAGTAAAAATAACTTGAAAAAAAATTATAAATGGAAAGAGAATAATTTTGAAAAAATATTATGATTATTTATAAATAAAATATACTTTAAAATAAATAAATGGATATCAAAATTAATGTGGAGTGGAAAATAAAAAAAAACATTTTATTCTGAATTAATGGAAAACCTTTAGAATATTTTGAAATTCCTCTATTGAAAACAACATGAATTAAAATATTTTGAAACATCCCATTTAAAATAAGTTAAAGAGAAGTTAAATTTAAAAAAAATATCTAGATATTAATATAATTATTTAGTATATATAATTAATGAGAATATAAATTTTCAAGATGGATTATCTCATTTCAGAGATCTCTATTTTTAGAAACAAGTTAAAAAGAAGTTCTTATCACTTGAGTAACATTTAAATTAAAGACTCTAAAGTTTAAAGACAATGAAATGGAATTTAAAATAACATGAATAGAGAATTAATTCATTATATAATATATTAAGTAGGTATTATACACATAACTTAAGCCATAGTTTTTAAAATTATCAATTAACATGAAAAAATTGATTTATTTAAAGATATTGATTTAAAATTAATTCAATTGATAATTTCACCATCAAATCACATATTTATATGTAAAGAATGAAAATATTTTTTTAATAAAGTCATTTTTGAATTTAGATATAAAAAGGTTTGATATAGGATTTATAAGCATAAAGAATATATTAACATTCATAATTTTATTCCATAAAAAATATTTTATTACTTATAAGTTTTTTAAAACTTCTTGAATACTCCTACATAATTATATAATTTTAAAATTATAATTTTTGTAAAAAAAATATTTTTAGACTAAAAAAGAACATTTTTATAAAAATATCAAAATGTAGAATAAGTAAATATTTATTTGAGTAATTTAAAAATTAATTTTATTTTTTCAAATTTAAATTCAAAAAATAAAAAAATATATATTTTAAATGGAAATAAATAATATATATATAATTATTTATTTTTTTTGAAAATAACATTTTTGTAAAATTAACTCATCAATTATTTACTTTCTAAAGGTAATAAATTTTAGTGGTTTATAATATTACTATTTATTATAGATTTAATATTAACATTATCTTAATATATTTTGGTTTTTTTATATTGGGTGTATCATGTAACAAAAGTTATCAAGCATAACATCAGTTTTACATGGTCCACAGTTTCTAGTCGTTATAAGGACCTACGACTGGTACTACTCCTCCTCCTAATTGGAAATCTCTTATTTAGTCACATATAAGGACTCCATAGTATGGGTTGCAGACTTAGAAAAAATAAAATTGGATATATAAGCTACTATACACTACCAATTAACAAAAAATTAATGATTAATATCACGAAGGTTGTGTTAGTCGACCCCATTAATCCCTAAGTTCACCTTCTAGTGGTGTATGCTTGTTATCCAATGAACCATATAATTTATTGGAGTGTGGGTGATAAGGACCCAGATGTCATACCATGATTATGACACCATCCAGGACACTGGTATGTATTTATTTTTTTTATTTTTTTTATTTATCTCATAGTTTTAGGGATTCAATGGTCAAAAATAGTATTTTTTTGGGAAATAGACTTGGGATCACTTTTAGTGCATAGTTAGTGTTATACCTACACCATATAGTGTGAAGGGGTAAGGAGGTCTTCCAGGGGGTTTGTAATTTTAGAGAAATGTTTAAAAAAAATTATATTATTTCAATGTAAACATGAAACTCTTTTTTAATTAGACTAAACTATATGGATAGATCATATTTATGGATAATAGTGTAGTAAAACAGAGTGGTCTACCTGGTTTTCTTAAAAATAAAAATATACATTTTTTAAATAATGAATTTAAC
This sequence comes from Viscum album, assembly GCA_963277665.1. Lineage (NCBI taxonomy): Eukaryota > Viridiplantae > Streptophyta > Magnoliopsida > Santalales > Viscaceae > Viscum > Viscum album. The sequence goes on along the minus strand of OY728127.1, from coordinate 1,011,767,105 downwards.
TACCCCTTATCCCCTATTATCCCCACTCACATGAACAATCCTCTCCCATCCATACAAGATTCACTATCTTTTCCTCTATTGTGATTCTCCTTCAATCGTAGTGGATTTTTCTAATGTAAGACTTGATCTATCGTGGATTTTTAATCTTACATACCTATATTACTTTGTTCAAACTATTCCATTCAATTTCAGAACCCAATATGGATTTGGTGCCAAACATAGGGTTAGGATAGGTTTGATAAAGAAATTTTGATATGGTGCAGGCTTCTAGGGATCCCTTTTTCTTGTTTCATGTGGTTTTGGATAAAGGAGATGAGGTTTCTCCTTTTTAAGATTGGTGTAACTACCTAATGGGTCTTTCCTTTGGTGAACATTAGGTTCTTCGATTTCCTTTGTTTTAAATTGATTAATTACAATTTATATGAGTTATTTAGGGATATTTTTAGATGGTTTTTTTATTATTGGTTTGTGATGGACTAAAGGATGTTTTCAAATGAATTTAATTCAAAAATTAGGTTTATACTAGAATGGTGTTTGATAAAATGATTTATATGAGGTTTTTTTTGTTTCAAAGGAATTTCAACGTTTACATTAAATGGGTTTTAGTTTGTGAAATATATTCCCTTGAATATGGTAACCCTTGATTATAAGGTTGTGTTTATATTGGAATTCATGCTTTATATTTGTTATACAATGGAGACCTTGGGTGAGTGTGTGGCTTGGATGACTACATCCCTAGTGTATATTATGCTCTAGCTAAGGAATATTTCCCAATTAAACCATTTGAACTAATGGGATGGATTAGCACTCTAGAGAGACCATGTGATATTATAGGGCCATTAGGTTTATGTTTATATGATAGTTTTTAAGAATATAATAGTTAACTAAAGACTCGTTGGTCTGGTCCCATGTTGTATGTTAGAGATTGATTGAGATATGTTACTACGTATTTCCCATTTTATCATTTATAATTTCATGGTATTTATTCTATGTTCCCATTGGTTTGATTAATATTTCCCTATTCATATTATTTATGGAACATGGATTATTTAAAACAAACAAAATATTTTTAATAAAGCTGTTTTTGAGAAAATTTATTTCATTTTTTTTTAAATAGAACAAATAGATACATTTTGAATGAAATCATGTAGATTCTTAGTGGTATCCTATTAGTCTTTTACTTATTACTTGTATATTCCCATTGGGTGTATGAAAACTTTTTTTATCAATATACAGGTAAAGGAAAGGGTGTAATGCTATTTGGTGACTCTTCCTGATTCATGTTGTCCAATATTGGTGGAGTGGTCAGGGTGACCATGGATCATATGTATTTTGGACCCATGTGGAGCATTTTAGGGGTCCTTAATGATGATTTCAGATACTTTGTTTAACCCACTTTTCAATTTTCAATTTTCTTGATTTTTTATATGTACATTGTTTATCTTTGTTTATATTGATGGTGTAATTATTTTTACATATTCATTGTTATTTTTAAAAACCCTGACCCCAGTAACCCAGAGTCGGTGTCTTTTTTATTACATTGGTGTAAATACAAAGGGTCAAATCTCGGAGGAATAATCAGTTTAGATTTTTTTTGGAACTGGAAACATAGATGATACCCATTTTACATTGGTAATAGAAAATAAAACATAATACATAACAAAATAAATAAACTGCATCCTTGAAATTATTCTTCATATACTGGGGAAAGGAAATAAATTAAAGGTGAGATCAATTTTTTGTAAGGGTTAAGTAAAATGTATGATATCATGAATCAATATGAATAATAAACATGTAATGTTAAATATCTGAACACAAATTACATTTAAATAACTTTACTATCATGATAATATGGTTCATAATAAATATGGAAAGGTAAATAACTAGAAAAAATCCCTTTAATCAATAACATAGAATGAAATCCATCCAAATAAAATATCATAGTGAGGATCTCATAGACAATGAAAATAATTGTATTATTAATGAATGAATTGGTTAATTATTGGATTTTATGATCTCAATCATCATGATACCTCTACCATCAAGATATTTCCTCTAGAAAATTTAAAACTACTGGGTAATAACCCATCTGATTTGGCCAACTAGTTTTTCTCATGAGACCTGTCAATGCATTGAGGGGAAATCTATAGCTGGGACCCACCCATGTCTACATATCCAAAGAATTACTCATATATATAATAATAATTTTAATTCATGAATAATATGTCTTATCAATAATATCTATATTGAGTAAAGGATATAGATTTATCTATATTTACCAAATTAATCAAATAAAATTCAATTTAAAAACCATATGTAAAAATGTTATACGATTTTAAAAATAATAATATCCATCAGAGAAGAATATTTATTTTTAAGATAAATGTATTGACCAAAGAAAAATGATCACAAGAAAGTAAATGTTTTCAGAGAAAGTTTAGAATCACAAAATAAAGGGAGATTGTATAATAACTTTTACCACTTGATAATTTTCAATTCAAATACCCATGGGTGAAATAACTGAAATTAAAAGTTAAAATACCATAAATTATTAATTAATCATGTTATTTAATGTAAATTTGTAGTATATACACCATATAAAATAAATTAGGTTTATATCATTATAATATGTCTCAATGAAATTAAATTGACATTAAATCACTTACCTTGAGTCCAACTCGTCACATATGTTATATATCTTCCTAGATAATAAACTTATGTTAATTATTTACTTTCAAAATAACCCTTTCAAGTTTTTTGTTCATTTTTTTAATTATTACTATGCTATATATGAATACTTAATCAATTAATTTTTCATCGGATGTTTCAATGATATTTTCCTTATGTGTCAAAAATGACTTTGGAGGGATGACTATGGTGAAAGAGATTATTATTTAAAAATCTCTAGAATAATAATCATGAAATAATTACAATATTTATACTTAAATTATACTTTTAAAAAAATCAATAAATATTTATTTTATATATGAATTAGGTTACGATCATGGAGATGGTAGGGCGTATGTATGCATAAGTAACGTTTCCATTTTTCAATGATCATTATGGAAAATAGGTAACTAATATTTTATAATTAAATAATAATAAAAATATTATAAATAAAATATTACTTCTTTAAATTTACTTATATATATACCATCTCTGTGTTTTGGTTATGAAAATAGAATCATATCGCTTCGTTAAGGAAGAAGTCCACACATACATGAACGTTGTTATCATCTTTCAGTGAGTGAAAAGGTAAGAATGAAAATTCTGTAATATCATTTCAGAATGTTAAATAATTAATTAATATCATAATTATTTCATTTATATCACATATAATCATTACATTTTTCAATATAACCTTCTATGTAAATTGTTTGTGGAAGACGAATAACATCGCTTTGCAGGGCGATAGTCCATTATACACACGAGCGACGTTATCATATCCCTTAAGGAGTGGAATGTAAAAAAAGGTATATATTATATAATTAATAAAGAGGTATAATTATATTAAAAATATCATATATATTCTTTATATCCATAATCATACCCAACCGTGAGCGATGGTAATGAAAAAATATATGACATTGATTCACGAGGCAGTAATATACGGTACACACAAATAACAATTTCATAACCTATTTGATATAAGTGGGGATGTCTTTTGGATAATCCCATAACACAAAAACAACTATGTATATGGAAGATAATGATATTATTATACCACTATATTTTAATAATAACTTAATCATGTAGAGAAATAAATAATATAAAACGCTCATCGAAGAACGTTACCTCTTCTTCGGGCAATCTTCGTAGGTTTTCACCAAAATCCTTCTTAGGATGAATTTAATTCAAAAATAAGGATACTAATATGATTTTGTATAATTTTTGAAATTATTTGGGTAGTTATTTTCCAAACCAAAAGGGGTTTAAGGTATACATAAGGGAGTTTATGGGGAGTCCTTTTATAAGTTAGTTGAGTGGCACACTAATACTTTTTGGAAATAAAAATTTGTGCACACATATTTCACAATACAAAAGGATACAAAATGGTTTATTATAGATAATTAGACATTATAGGATCTAAATAATAAAATAAAATTGATTATTGATAAGTTTTTAGGTTATTTTAACCCTTATCTTTTTATTTTAACCCTGGGTAAACCCATTTTTACCTTAACCACAATAAATAGGTTTTACTATTTTTTCTATTAATTATGGTCAAAATTAAGTTAAAATTATTAGATAATATTAATTAATATGATCACTAAAATGGAATCCATTTTTCTAAATTAAATTCTTCAAATTTCTAAAATTTAATTTTAAATTAATCCCACAAATGCGATAAGAAAGCTAGTTTTTAAAAAGAAAATGTTCAAAATTTTACAATGTTTTTATACAAATATTCAACCAGAATGTGATTATAATGACTTGAAGTTGATTAATATAAAAAAATTTGAACTAATTTATCTTCAAAAACATTTTAAAATATAATTTATTTTTATAAATTATTAAAACTAAAAGGTATATTTCAATTAAAATTCAGTATTTTTCACTATTCATCGAAAAACAAAAAAAATTAAAAAAAATATATCAATAATTAACCTTAAGATAATTTTGATATGATTATTTAAAAAAATAAATTAATTTTATCAAATAAATTTTCCAAAATATGTAAACATTAATTTTAAATTAACTGTGTGAAGCACGACTAAACCATATTTTAGAAAAAAAATATTTTTTTTAGAAAACATTTCATTATATCTTAAATGATTATTATATTTATTTATAATTAATAAATTAAAATGAGTGTGTGTAAACTATATATATTTCAAAATTTATTTAGATCTATTCATACCCACTAGTTTAATGGTTGGGTTATAATGGTCATGATTAAATTGAGTATCGCCTTTCATTTAAACCCAATGTTACATGAAACACAAGCTATCGAAAAAATTAAATTTATTATAAAAGAAATGTATTGTATATTATTGGGGTGTAAAATTTTCCCTCCTACAAAAATTTCATCCTTTAATTTTTTTTTTTTTTTTTGATATTCCCTTATATATAGATGAGGGTAGTTCCACTTCATAACATCGTCTAGTTCTCATGTTGCTTCTTCCATTTTGTGATTTATCCAAAGTATATTTACCAGATGATTTATTTTATTCATCAACACTTACTCTATAGTATCATGAATATGTATGGGTTATTCATTGTAAAATAGAATAGTTTCTAATTCAATTTCATAATATGTGAGCACATGTGTTGGGTCTGGAATGTACTTCCTTAATAATGATATATGGAACACATCATGTAATTTTGAGAAATTTTGTGGCATTACCAAATGATAAGAAAAAAATAGAAATATTTCAAGAATTTGAAAGTGTTCGATGTACATATGGCTCAGTTTCCCTTTCTTATCAAACCTTATAACACCCTTCCTTGGAAATTATTTCAAGAAAACATCCTCTCCCACTTAGAATTCCAAATCATTCCTCTAATTATCAGTATAATTCTTCTAACTACTTTGAGATACTTTAATGTGACCTTAAATATAATTTACCTTTGTTATTGTCTCCTAAAAATGCTCTGGTCCTATGAGTTTCCTTCCAATAACTTCATCCCAAAAATTTGCAGTATGTAATCTCTTGCAATATAATTCCTCATATGACACCATTTAAATACATGAATAGAATCTAATTTCATAGTAAAAATCTATAAAATGTAAATAACTATATAATATACCTTTAATTTCAAGTGATCTTGACCTCAAAATGTCCTATAATTATTATATATTCCTTTCAGAATATCCACCAGCTTGAGGACCATCGATAGTTCTCAAATGAATCTCAATAACAAGATCCTTTTAAAGACTCTTCAATAATTGTTTTGTAAAAGAAGGATCCTGAGTATACACAATTGATGGGTTTGCACAATAATGTTTTCATAATTCCTTAATGTAGAGCCTTAAAAGATTATCAATATGTAAATATTCTCTTATAGTGATGAAATGTGCATATTTGGTTAGACAATCAATGATAACCCATATTCCATCCTTCCTTCTAGGATTCTTTGGTTGTCCTATGAAAAATTACATTTTAATTTCATCCCTTTTCCACATTGGAATAGGAATAGGTTGCCTAAATCCTCTAATATTTTTCCTCATAGTGTTAACTTGTTGAGAAATCAAACATATTGACACATAATTAGAAATTCCCCAGTTTATGTTTCCCACAAAAAAATTTCCTCAAATTCACATACATCTTGGTGCTACCAAGGTGTATAGAGAAATTGGTCTATGAGAATAATCCAACAATTCCCTCTTTATCTCAGGTATATATGGAACACATATAATATTTCAAAATTCTATAACACTATCTTTAGAAACAAAGTCTTTTGATTTCCCATCATTCAGAGCTTTATTTTTCTTTTTAAAGTTCCCATCATCAGATTGATAATTTTTTATGTTTCTAGGAAATAAGTGTTCACAATAATTTAAAAAATGGTTGATGTATCTCCTTCAATAATAATCCACATATCCATCATTACTAGACCCAGTAACATAAGATAGCTCTCAAACATCACTTGTATCATAATTCCATGATATTTCCTACTCAATGCATCTTCTACCATATTTACTTTCCCTTTGTGGTGGTGTATTGAGAAATCATAATCCTTGATTAGATAAATACATCACATTTTCCTCATATTGAGATATTTATGTGAAAAGATGCAATTTATGATTTTATAATCTATGTATATGTCACATATTTCACCATAGATATAATTAATCCATATATTCAATGAAAAGATTAAAAATGCCAACTCAAAATCATGGATTGGATAGTTCTGTTCATGTGACTTCAATTTCCATGATATATATTCATTATTTTTATCATCTTTCATTAGGAAACAACCAATTCCCTTATTTAATGCATCAATATATATCAAAAACCCATAATTTCTAAATGGGAGAGTCAAAATCACAACATTGACCAATATCCACTTTAGTTTATAAAATAATTCTTCACATCCCCTTACCCAAACAAGCTTAACCCCTTCATATGTAATCCTAGTTAACATGTTAGTCAATCAACAAAAATCTGAAAAAATTAGTGATAGTAACCTTTCAAACCAATCAAATTAAGTGCCTCAATTATCTTTGTTGGTATAGTCCATTCTTTGGATACCTTCGTCTTCACAGGATCAAATGATATTCCATCCTAGGGGACAATATATCCTAGAAGAGAATCTTCTTGAAGCCAAAATTCACACTTACTAAATTTCTAAAACAAATCTTTCCTTTTTAGTGTCTCAATAATGATATTCAATTTATTATCATTTTACTTGAATATTTTATAATATAAAAAAATATCATTAATGAATACCACAACAAAGTCATCAAGAAGTTCTTTTGATACTATGTTCCATAGATCCAAAAAACAAAGGGTCTATTATTCCATAAAAATGGAATTATTGTAAACTCATAAGGTTCATACCTCATTAAAAAATATGTCTTTATAACATATTCCTTTATTATCCCCAATTTATGATACTTATCTTGAAGTTCAATCTTTGAAAAATATTGGGCTCTATGAATTTGATCGAATAACTAATCAACGCAAGGCAGGGGAATGATTTTTATTTATCATAATATAACTGATTTAAATATAATCAATTCATTATATCATGGTTCCATATTTCTTATTAATGAATATAATAGGGTCTCCCCAAGGTGAAACACTAGGGAGAATAAATCCCTAATCATCAAACTCCTCTAGTTGTTTCATCAACTCCAATAATTCTATAGTGGAAATTATATATGGAGTATTTGATATTGGTCCTGAATCAAGGTTTAAATTAATGGAAATATAAACTTTATTCTATGAGGGTGTCCATGTAATTTTTTAGGAAATACACCAATGGATTCATGTACAGTAGGTACATCCTCAATTTGAAAATTACCTTATCCATCGCTAGATTTTTTTCTCTTATTCCCCAAAAACATCATTTAGTAGAGCTACTGGGGGTGGAACTAGACATGTATCGGTTGATGAAGCCTCTTATATAAAGATACAAAATTCTATATCTTCCTTGCAAATCAAAATTTTCATCATCTTGTAATAAATATTTTTATCATATTTTAAAAGTCAGGCCATACAAAATATTATATCAACATCAACCATAGGTATTATAATAATTTCAGTAAATAAACCAAGTTTATGTGCCATAATGGGGACATATTGACATATCCTTATTGTACTAACACTTAACCTAGGATTTTTGACTGAAAAATCCTTTCTTAATTTAAATGGGAAATTTATAATTTTCTTATAAAACTAAGTGGATATAAAAGGGTGTGAGGATCCAGAATCAAATAAATCCTTATATAAATTTGAATATGTTATTAAAGTACATTCCATCGCATCATTGGGTGCTTACACCTCAGTTGTAGTAACCAGGTAAACTTGTACTTCTCCCATTGTTATCTGGTGTGGAGGATTATTTTGACACCTGGGTCACTAATTTTCAATGTTCCCTATATATATACTATTGAAACACTAAATATAAGTTTATTATTTATATATTTTTCATTCCTTTTCCTAGTGACCCTTATCTATACACTTATAACAAACTCTCAATCCCTTAAATAATTTCTGAGTGTGGTTCTTTCCACAGTTTTCACAAGTTGAGAATCATTTCATTCTATTCTTATTATTTGATGTATTCCCTATTTTATGGTGTTCATATGACCTTTTATTACTTTTATTTCCCTTAAATATGTATGATATATATAATTATTTTTCTATTTTTATGGAATATAAAATTATTTCACAATATGATGAAAATGTGTTAGATACCAATGCCCTTCAGAGACTTAGATTAATCCCTTCAATGAAATAATCAATATTACACACCATTTTTTATATTAAATTCATAGAATACCTAGAAGCTTCATACTTTTCAATGATGTATTTATCCGTTTTTGTTAATATAAGGAAATTTATCATCATTTCAATTTGTGTGTCATGAGGGAAATATTTTTTGAAGAATGTATCCTTAAAAATTTTCCATTCCATGAGTTATATTTTCTCTTCCTCCATAGTATTATGGATCAATCACCACCATTTATTGGAATCATCTTTGAGACAATACACAAAAACTGTGATTTCTACTTTTCACTTCATCCCGAAAATATAAATATCTTCTCTAGAGAATTAATACATTTCTCGTCTACAATTTTATTAGCATTCCAACCAAATGAATGGGGATTATATCACATAAAGTGATACAACATTACAGAATCACACTGTGAAGCTGGTTTCTCCATCTGGGCAAGGTTATTTTTCATAACCTGATTAAGTTTCCTTAATCCATCTATAATTTTCTTAATTCAAATTTTAGTTTTATTGGCTTCCTCCATAGGGAAATCCCTACATTTCCATGAGTATTGATACCCTTCTTCCTTATAGGAACTATTTCTAAATAATGGAATATATTATATTATCTCATAACATTATGAGTTTTAAATCATGATTTATAACTCCAAATATGATGTAACACTTAACGTAAGTTAAAATTTATGCATTTTTAGTATCATAATCATAAAATTGGTTTCACAAGGATATCCTTATTTCTAAGTCCTTTATAGTTGTTTATAATTAAAAAAATAAATTATCACAAGAATATCCTCCAAGAGTGTCAAACTAGGAAAATAATAAGTCCCATTATCATGCACTAGGTGATGATCAGGTCAAGCCCAATGTTCCATTTTTAGTGTTATTTCCCCTAGTTTACTCTATTCTATAACCAAATCCACTTATAGTATCTAGATAGGGATGTATTTCTAGGAAAAATCACATAATATCATCCTTACCAATACCTTAGGTTGTTCTTATATAGTTTTCCTCAAAGTCCATCAAAGTGTTAGGTTCTAAAGTCTATATTTTTATTAATATAGTTTTTAAGGATTATACTAACCATCCTCTGATATAAACTGTAACAACCTCAGACCCTATAAACCAAAGCTAATGTATTCTTTATTACATTGGAATATATATAAAGGGTCAAATCCTGGTGGACCAATCAATTTATCCGATTTGGATAACCAAATACATACATGATAACCATTTTAAATTGTTAATAAAAAAGAAAACCTAACATATAAAAAAATAAAATTAGCTATATCATTGTAAACTCATTCCATGAATTCTTGTTTATATCTGGGGGAAAGGAAACCAAATAATTGTGAGATAAAATGCTCAGTAAGGGTTATGTATAGTAGAATATATCATGAATAAATATGAATTGTAAATATTACAAGGTAAATAATTGAACTCAAATTTTATTTAAATAACATGATTATCATGATATGATAAGTCATAATCAATATGAAAAGGTAAATAACTGAAAACATGTTCCATTTAATCAATAATAGAGAATGAAATGCATTCAAAGATGATATCATTTTGAAATTTCATGGATAATGATAAAAACTATTTTCTCAAATAAGGATATTCTTAATTATTGGACTTCCATATCTCAGGCATCATAATATCTCTACTATCAAGATCATTCCTCTATACAGATAAAAACTATTGGGTAAAAACTCATATAATTTGGACAACTGGTTTTTCTCCTAATAATTGTTGATGCATCAAGAGGTTATATATAACCATTCCCAACCCATGTCTATATATCCAAACAATTCCTCATATATCAAATAATTATTTTAAGTCCTGGAAAATATTCCTTATCAATAATTATCTGTATTGGTTAGAGGATAAATATATATCTATAGTTTCCTAGTTAATCAAATGAAATTCAAAGTAAAACCCCTATGTTAAAATGGTCTATGGTTTAGGAAATAATCATATAAATTATATAATAATATGGATATTTAAGATAAATGTAGTGACCAATCAAAACTGATCACAAGAAAGTGATTGTTTCAAGAGAAAGTTAATAATCAAAAAATAATGTGTGATTGCAAAACAAATTTTTCAACTTGTAATACTCACGTCAATTCAAATTTTTTGTAACAATTAAAATTTCAACATAAAACGTTTTGGGAAAAAATACCTCAAGGTAACATTGAACCATTTTTGTGGAGTTTGTGTTTGTTGAAAAAGTTGGTTTGTTTGTTGACAAAGAGGGTTTCCATTGTGAGTTATCGAGTTCTAGAGATATTTCTAAAAATCTATGTTAACAAAGAATGGTTAAAATGGAATAAACAATATGGAGGCATTAAAAAATGAAAATATCTAAGGTGGCAGAATTTTCTAGTGTTTTCCAATTTTTTGGGCCTCAAAATTGAAAAATGGGGATACATGTTTTTGGCAAAGGAAGTTGCATGAAATATCTATGGTGGTTTGGAAACATGCACGCAAGTAATGGTTTGGGATTATAACTTAGAATAATGAAAATTCATGAAGTGCGTGAAAGATTCAGAGTTGCGCGAAAGATGAGGTTGCATGAAATAAACATGTGTGCCCAATGCAACGTTAACTGGGGTTTTGTGCGCTCAAATAGAATCTTGTGCGACACGGTGAATCTTCTGTATAGGGGTCGGTGATGCCAATAAATAAGTGGTGACCACCCTCATTCGAAATAGCTCAACTCTTAGAGAGAATCTGAGCTCCGGATTGCGTTAGAATTTTAAGCAAAGAGAGTTGCATGAAATATTTTGAGTTGCATGCTAGCTAAGAAAGTTGCATGTATGATTTGAGTAGCACATAAGATTTAAGTTATGTGCAAGTGTTGTTTCGTGATAAGAGTGGAATATTGCATGCACGACAATAAAGTTTCACACAAGATGCAGTAAGGGTTTCCCGAAAGATTTGGAGTTACCCAGTGGTACTGTGGTAAAGTGGTATTGATCAATGGATGAAAGTGGGGCATCAATAGAGCATCTATGTACAGTAAAGGATGCATGGGAATAAAGGTATCTACATGTCTATAAACTGTGAGGGGATATTTTGAAGAATAATTGATCACCCTTCAGTTGAGAGAGTAGTGAGCTTTCAAATTGTGAATGGTTGTTAACCATGAGGGACAATGAGTTTCTCTAAACATTGTAAACAGCAGTGCTCTTTTAGTGGATCTTATACATCAGCATATCACTAGTTTATGCTCCTTGGACATAGCCCAGTGCGGGTGAACCAAGTAAAAAATTTTGTTTCCTATGCATTATTTAATATCTATTTATACTTTGCTAAGAGAAAAATATAGAAGATAGTTTTTCTTAATAATAAAACAAGATCAATAGGGGAAGTTGTTTTAATCTGTCATACCCTGATTCACCCCCTCTGAGGGTATCTAACCTAGTGGACCTAACAAAATGCTATTAATTATTATGTAATCATGATATTACATGTCAAATAGAATTATATACACAATATAAAATAAATTCGGTGCATAATATTACAATATACCTTAAAGAAATGAATTTCAAATTAAATCCCCTATATTGAGTCTTACCCATCATGTATGTTCCTTTTCAAGATAAATAATTAGCTTAGTTTAATTATTTAAAATCTTAAGAACCTTTTTCATGTTTATGGACAACCTATACATCATCTTAATAAGACACAACATGTATTTAGGGGTAATAACCATAAAAGGGTGGATTGGATATTAAATCGATTGTCACACGATGCATGACATAAGCATATATGGATACATAGTTTGAAAATCCTGAGGGATATGTTTGGGTTAATCATATTTTCTTTACAATAGATAATAGAGGATTACATATGTAAAGGAATTAGGATAAAAAGTTGGAGAAACCAGACCTAAATTAACAAGGATTGAGCCAGGAATGATTTAGTACTCAAGTTACTCAAGCTTAATCACAATAAGAAAAAACAAACTAAAACAAATTAGTGTATTTGTTGAGATGATCTTGAGTAACTTGTAAGAACATTCAGTTCATTTACGGTCCTAAGTTGGGTCATAATCCCCCCTACTACCCTTAATGGGTTGACTTGCACTTGATCCAATGTTTGAACTATCAATATTTCATTGTGTTTGTATGTTCGTCCATCCAACCCGATTGGACATTTTCTTGCAGGCCCACCTGATTTGCCTCATAAAATTCCAACATAAAGTAGTGAGATGAGATTTGAGCCTCACCCCTCTCGAATGCTAGACACCCATAAACAATAATAATACATTATTAATAATATATAATAATATGATTACTCATAATTTATCATAATAAAGTAATTATGAATAATTTGTAATAATTAACAATAATAGAATAATTTGTAATGTTATTAGTAATAGTTAGAAACGTAATTAAAAATAATCAATATTCCAAAATATATATTTAAAATGTAATAATTATTCTACACTATGTTTTTTTATAATTATTGTGCTCCACCTTTATAGCTTCTATAGTGCACGCTACTCGAGTCTCCTAATCAATAAAATACCCACCTAAAAAGACTATCATGTTAGTCTGATCACGTGATTGCTAGTGGAAAACGAACTACAGGAAGAAGCGTGCCCCCCATTCGTCTATCTCTCCCTCCCTACCTCCCTACCTCCTCCATCCCTCTCTCTCTCCCTCTTTCCCTCCCTCCCTCCCTCCCTCTCTCTCTATTTTGGTTTATTAATTTAATCCAAACTCTTGCCCTATGATTGGATGGCCACATCGACAAAGATTCAAACTATAGGGTGTTCCGCCTAAGATCCTCTGTTGTCATGTTTGACTTGTCCGTCATCTTCATAGGACACAACATGTTTGCGAAAATCCCGTTCAGGGGTGAGTATAAGCATACCTAGTAGGACACCCTGAAATCTAAAGGGGGAGTAGTGAGAGATACAATAGAAGTGGAAAATAGTTTATAGAACATGGTAAAATGAAAGATTAATTCTCAACCAAACCAAGAGTTAATGTAATCTCGTCAAAGAAAAAGGGGGAAAACATAGTGAGTAGATGAACTACCCGTAGAGCCTCTGCCACATATAGAACGAGAGTAGACTCATCCAACTATGAGAATATAGACACAGAAGGAACCTATCATACCTTATATGTATTCTCCTCTCTTGGAAAGAGAGTTTCTAAATCCATGGAGTGGATACATTAGAGGGATATATATATATATATATAAACCCAGTCCAAGAATCCCAAATGAGAGAGTAATGGTATCTCTATTCCATAGATCCACACAAGAAGAAGAATGTATAAAAGTTCCAAAAGTCCATCAAAGATGCCCAACATCTCACGTGTCTGCCCTAAACACACAATTCTAATAAAATCAAATCCCACACCTCGATACTATCCACTTTGTGTGGAAATGACTCACCTATATGGTCTTGGTCACCTCTCAAGAACGCATCTTGGTGGGTAAATAATTGCTTTTTTCTCATGAGTTCAATGGTATGTCAACCACATCTCGTCATTGTGTCGTAGAGTAAAGGGCGACAATCTCTAGGTAAGGTTCTCAAGCCCTTTTACAATAGGAGGGTCACATTCCTCTAGTCACCAAGGAACTCCACAGCCCAGCCCCCTTGAGGGAAACACTCTAGAAATGTCATCGGGGAACTCCAATGGCCATCCCTGGTGGAGGGTAATGGCTCAGAAAATCCATTGGGAAGCTCCATTTCCCAACCCAATAAGAGGGTACCACCTAGAAGATCCATCAGGGGACTCCACTACCCAACCCAACTAGAGGGTACCACCTGGTAGACATCAAGGACCCACTACCCATCCCAGTTGGAGGGTACCACTCAGGAATCTGTCTCTGGTGACCCAGCCTTCCCACTACCATCATCGAGCGTTGCTTCAAAAGGTATCATGCCTGAAAAATTCTGCATCCTATCTATAAAGCCTAAATTTAGGGAATTGTCACATTATGTATAGAAAAAATAGTATGGATAGGCTACTCGTAGACTAAAATCCACATTCAAATGAAGAATATATATATGTTTGATGTTTTATCAGAAGGGATCAAGGAGTACACGACATATGAGGGGACATACATTTTATGTGGCCCTACTTCATAGCCTATCCATGTCTCTCGTCATCACATGGGGTCATGTCTATGTCGTAGTAAAGGCTATATAGGTAGACTTCATAGTATCTTCAGGCTAACTAGGACCCAAGAAGTGTCTTATGGTCATGTCTGTGTACCAGACCCCATGTCTGTGTCCTTTTGTACGTAGTGTGTGGCTTCACATGGGATGTTTCCCATGTACTCAAGTCGTGTATGTGTACTTATACATGAAACCCCACCCATGTGATCTGTCACACTCTTTTTCTAATCTAGATTATGGTATAAGGAATGTGAGGGAGGGTTACTCACCGTGTTACCCTTAAATTTTCCAAAACCCTAGTGTCACCACTGAGGGAGCTATACACCATGTGTTCTTACTACTACACAGAGTGTAGTCAGGATTTCACTGGTTTCCCAGATCTGATCTTTGTAGATTGAATCTATCTACATCGCCTTTGATTCTTCCTTGAATCATTCCAAAACTCCAGGATCTGGTTGTGGATTTCGGATCTCAGTTGTTTCTCACCACAAATCGGCTCGGATCATTAATGAGGGTTTCATCAAAAAATTTATAATAACCTAAATCTTAAAACACTTAAATACCCAACCTCAAATCATCGAATCAAACATCCATTTCCCACAATGATTCTTAATTTATTCTTCACTTGCCAATCCATTCCTGTTTTGTCATTCCACCTCAAATTTGGGGTTCTAATCTAGCTCGGTACATCTTGTAAAGACGAAAAAGGACCATGGGGATCCAATTGGTGAATAAAATGGAGAAAATTTAGGAGAAAGGAATCAAAAACATAGTTTTAAACATCCTCATCCAATAATTCATGGATGATGACCCTGAATAGGGCACTGTAGTTAGATGAATAATTATAAAATAATTTAAAACTCCAAACATTAGCACATGTGAAGGGTGTTCAAGGTATAGATCAAAGAAAGGAGAAAAATATACTAATAAATTTAATCCAAAGGAATAAAATCACCAAAATACATTTCCTACATCAGTTTTGGATTTATCACTAATGACGAACATGTTTTCCAATGATTTAGGAGGAGTCGTTGTGTTCACTGCATCATGATCTAATTCGATCGGATGTTTAATCATCGTTTTTCAGTGGAGGAGAGTGAGGGATTCAATGATTATTATTGTATTTTGAGGTCATTCCTGGACAAATATCTATAATGATATATTTATAATCTTTCATCTTTAGTTTAAATTAATTGATTTAATTAATTAAATAATCAATTAAATTCAATTAACATTCTGCTGATGAGCGATGAGTCTGAATGTCCCATGCCAACTCAATTTAAGTTTCACCTAGGGTAAAAACCAAATTCTAGACTCAACCATGGTTTCATATTTATCGTATGATCTAATATTTATGTTTTATCCAATTTTCATTAAGAATTTGTGTGTGTGAAATATAAAATATATTTAATATTTTTATAAAATTAATTCTTAGAATAGTAGGCCTTGTAATCACAATTTGTCTCTTCACCTAGATCTTGAAATATATATAGATATATTTAAAAGTCTTATAAGGTAAAATGGGTCTCTACATCATTCCCTCCTTCAATATTTTCATCCCTAAAAAGAAGAACTTGGGAAAAACTCAGGATATTGAGGCTACACTTAACTCTCCCACTCCCAAGAACTCTCCTGAACGTTTCAGTACTGCTTTAGAATGTGAACCAAATGGATGATCTATCCATAGAGATTCTTTTTTTACTGATCTCCAATCACCACTAGGTGTTCCACAAAGGTGGATCCATACTTGATGTTCATATCACCCCGGTCGATGACGTGAGTAGGGTCATGCATGTATCTCATCAACTGTGACATGTGGAAGGAGTCATTACCCCACTCTAGTTGTGGAGGTTGGGAGGGTTGGTAAGATAGCCCTCCAACCCACTTCACAATATCAAATGTCCCAATTAACCATGGGGATAGATTTACTCATAAGTCATACATCCATAATCCTCATTGTGGGGAGACTCTCAAGAAGATGTGGTATCCCAGATTGAACACCAATAGACTCATCCATCAATCTATTTAGGATTTTTGTCTACATTGGTACATAATCATACACTCATGGCTGACCAGGAATTTCTTTGATGTTTTTTGTATCAATTCTAGGATAACCATATATTTCCCACAAATTTATGTCCATCACAAGGGTGAACTGCAGGGTCTCTCGTACAAGGTCTCAAAAGGTTTCATGTCAATGGTAGAGTGGTATCTATTGTTTTATACAAACTCTACCAAGGGTATATGATACTATAAACTCTAACTGAAGTACAACACGTAGGCCCTCGGTATATCCTCTAACACCTTGATAGTATGCTCGTTCTGTCCATTAGTCTAGGGGTGAAAGGCTATACTCATCCTCATGTGGGTCCTGAATAACTTTTATAGGCCTCTCCTCAATCATGATGTAAGCTTCCTGTCATGATCTAAAACAATCTTTGAGGATCCCCCATGAAGGAGAATGATCTATCATACGTACAACTACCCCCAAACTATCCACTGAACTCTGCTCTCTGAGGGAAAGGAAGTGTGCTAACTTAGTGAGTCGGTCAACTATCACCTAGATTGTGTCATGTATCTTCACAGTGGGGGAGAACCCAGTGGAAGCCTCCATGGATATATTGTCCCACTTTCACTCTGGGATCTCAAAAGGCTGTAACAAACCTACCAAACCATGGTGCCTAGACTTCACTGAATAAAAATGGGCCACCTAAAGATGAATTCAGCTACACTTTTCCTCATCCCAGTCTACCAAAACTTCCGTTTAAGGTCTACATACATCATCCCCACACCAAGATGTAAATCTATGGGAGAATAGTGGAACTCACACATCACCTCCTCCAACATCGTGACTAGAACCACTATTCATCCTTAGAACAAGATAATAGTATTCCCTCCTTTAGCATATCCATCTGGTATATCACTAAGGGGTATCTGATCATGTAATACCTTGCATCCAATGTCTCCCACCTAGGACTCTCTCACATGATTGATAAGAGAAGTATTTAACACCATCGACTGAGGAAATGTTGTACCCTCCTGGTCCACCAGATTTAGCTATAGGGAAAAAAACTACTCTAAAGCTTCCTACACTAAGAAAGCCTATGAATTATTACAAAGGGAATATGCTGAAATTTTTTCCTTCCCCATATTATCGATTATGTCAAATGTTTAGTCATGTAGGAACTCCTACCAGCTTCGTTGTCTTAGTTTTAAGTCTCTATATGAGAAAACATGCATGACACTCTGGTGGTCTAAGTAAACCAAAATTTTCTCTCCCAAATGGTAGTGTATCCACATCCTCCAGGAAAAGACTACCATGACCATATTTAGATCATGAGTTTCTTAGTTCCACTCATGGGGTCTCAACTACCTTGACCTGTATGTGATGACTACCTGATGTTGCATCAATAAACAACCAAGCCTAGCTCTTGAGGTATCATAATACACTACAAACTCAATGCCTTACTTTGGTAGTATCAACAATAGAGTGCTCCTCATCCTCTACCTTCAATCCTCAAAGGCCCTATATCACTACACATAGTAGGTAAACATCTTCCCTTTATACATTAGGGAAGTTAAAGGGGCTAAGATTCTGGAGAAGTTTTCCACAAACCTATGGTAGTACCGTTCCTAACTAAGAATGCCCCAAACCTCTGACACATTCTTGGGTATCTCCTAGGAAATCACTACCTTGAGCTTTGCTGGACCCATAAATAAAATTTATTTAGAAATGAGATGCCCCATAAAGTGAACCTCATAAATCTTTTACTATAACATAGAGATATATCTGTAAAACTGGTGCTCTCAAAGAAAATCAAGAACCATCATCAATTTCTCTACTTGATCCTCCTCTAACATAGGGTAGATGAGTATATCGTCGATGAAGACCAAAACAAAGTAGTCCAAGTTTTCCTAAAAAACCTGGTTCATCAATGCCATGAAAACGGAGGGGGAATTTATCACACTAAAGGGAATCACTATGAACTCATAGTTTCTATAGTGAAATCAAAATTCCAAATTTGGAATATCAGCCACATGAACCCTCAATTAGTGGTAGCCAAATCATAGATCAATCTTCATGAACCATATCACACCTCGCAACTGGTCAAATAGGATGTCAATCCTTGGTAAGGGGTACTTGTTCTTTGTCGTGGTTTGATTCAAGTGATGATGATCCATGAAAAGTCATAAGCTCCCATCCTTATTTTTCATGAGAATGACTAGAGATTCCTAGGAGGGCACACTGGGTCTGATTAAACCTTTCTCTAGAAGGTCCTACAACTATAACTTTATCTCTCAGAGCTTGGTAGGTGTCATACGATATGTCGTAGAAGATATCAGGGTTTTCACTGGATGAATGTTGATACAAAATTCTATCTCCCACATCGAAGGTAGTCCCAAAATATCCTCAGGGAAAATGTCCATATAATCCTCCACAACTAAAGGAACCCAAATACCTAAATAGTATACTACCCCAAGGGATACACTCTCCAACTGATGGATAATGGGTTGAAGCCTCCTGCTCACTGAACCCACTTTTCCTATAATGTGATGTCTCTCACCGGGAAAGGATCATCTCATCTCATCAGTGTATAGGAATCTTAATAGTCTATGGTGACAGTAGATATGGTATCAAACCAAAAACATCGAATACATACCCAATATTATGTAATAAGATTCCATAGAGATGAACAAAAGTCCCCACATGAACCTCTGTGCACCAAGAAATTTCTCTCACTACCAGAAGATGAAAGATATAGAAGTTTTCCCTATAGGAACCTCAAGATGAAGCTTTTGTGTGAGAATCTCAACCAGGAGCCCTATCTCTCACAGTAGGAGAAGAGTGATAAAAGAATTATTATCACCTATGTTTACTAATATTAAGTCAAGAGTATAATAAACAAAGATCGTACCTGAAATCATATCATGCACTTTGGGATCGTATACATACAAAGCATGCATCTATCTAAAACCCTTCTGGCCATCTCCCTAAGCCTAACATTGGCCGCCTAGTGGAGGTGGTGGAAGGATCTCATACCAGCGTCCACCACCCATAGTTCATCCTTATCATTTTCAAACTTTCCCTCCCTAGGGACTACCCTATCCCTTATTGGGAGATCCCTAATCATGGTGATACATCTACTACGACAGTCTATCAGCTATCTATATAGGATGGTCATCACATCTTGTCGGGAATTCTCATTCCATGTAACCTCTCCTATCAAAATTAAAACAAAACCCCTCTCTGGGATTCCTTTCCACTTTCTTCTACCTTGGTCCCATATGACCATGTGCATGATCCTTCTTGTAATAGGGTCTCCTACTTCGAGATCTTGGCACCTGGTGTCTGAAACATGTTGTAGATGACTAAACCCCATTATGACCATTGCCGGATCCAGCTATCTAGCATCCCTCTGATAGAGAGATCATTGTCACAAGTTCCCTCTCCATCAACCCAGCATAGGTGGGGCTATAAAAGGATAAAACACTATCTCAAATATTTTTGCCGAGTATTTTATCAAAAATCCATGCTCGGAAGTATCCATCCTAGATCATGTCAAGGGAGTAGCGTCTAAGGTTTTTGAACCTTGATGCATACTCATACACCGTCATCAATCCCTGTTTAATCTTCAAAAGCTCCTAGATCCAGACTAGGAATAAGAAGGAGGGGTAGTACTCCTCATAGAATAGTCACTAAAAATTATCCCATGAGAGTTTTGACTCATCATGAATCTTCATAGCAAGGCTCCACCAACACCCATCTGGTCTATGGAAAAGTCTTACTATCAATTCCATGACCTTATCTCTCAAGATAAAAATAATCTTGTAGATATATAATGCTGACTCAAGAAAATCCTCTACTACCTGAGGATCTGTCTTACAATGGAACCTTAGTAGTATCTAATGCTAGAACTCACAGAGTGTGCTAAGCCTGCACACATCCTTAGCCTCCTCAACTAGGATGATCTGTTACTTGAAAAGTGGAGGTTATTCTACCTATACACCTAAAAGAAGGGGTCAGAGGATGGACCCTGAACTAAGGCCTCATCGCTCATAGGGTCATTGTCATGAACTAGAGCTCGTATCCTAGTTGGCTGGCATCAGAGAGGACTTCGGGGATCGTGAAGGACCATACTAGCTCGGACCTTTGGGGCAGTTGAAGTTGCTGGTTTTTTCTTTCTTTCGTACTTTACCCTTGTAGTCACTTTGTGCTTGTGGATTTTTACTTTTGTAACATGCATTGGGAATGGTTTACTTTTGGCCTTACTTTTCTTTTAGTTTTGGTGTTGTTGGGTTTCATCATCTTATCTCCTGATCCTATAAAACAAAAAGGGTAATGCCTTCCATTTGTGTGTAATTTCCATACCCTTGGTTCTAGTCGCCACTCTAGGACCTATAGAAGGCGGGTTTTGGGGGTCATTATCTCTCCTTCAACTTAAATAAGGAAGGTCTTGGCAATCTGCTGACCCTTCCCTCCTTCTAGTGAAGGCGGGTCGTGACAGTGGGGGTATTTGATAGAGAAAATTTATGTGCATATTTTTAATCCAATAATAATGAATTGTTGATTTTTTTAAATGATAAAACCCATGTATTTAAATGTTTTATTAAAATAATGGGAAATTTGGATTATAGAATGAAAATGAGCTAAATGGTGAAAGGTGCTTAATTATGGATTTTTGATATATTTTTATATTAAGGGTATTTTAGTCATTTATTGAAAAATATAATTCCAAATTGAGTGATTATTTTTTTTATAATACTTATTTTATTTACTTAAATTTTTTCTTCTGAACCAGGGGTTGATTCCTCCATCTAAAGGCCTTAAAAATCAATGAAGTTGAATATTTTTTCCAGGAGGATAGCGTAGAACCCTCCACCATAATGAAACCACATCTCGGCCTAACACACCTTCAGTGAAGTTTATTCCACCTGGGATAGAATGAGGACACATATAAGAGACTCTAAAAATAATTTGAGGGATTTTTGAAGTCATTAAGGGTGTCATTGTATGTTATACTTTTGGAGGAATCTTCCTAGAACCTTCATCCAGAAAAAGAAACCTATAATGAAAAATCATAACTCATACAAAATATGGACAAATGAGATGAAATTTGGAGTGTGAACATATAACGCATTTATAAACAACTTTTATGAAGGGGTACATGTGTGAATCATCCAATTAATGGGTCAAAAATGTGACAACTTGTGGAGAAAAGATTCTGCCTATAAAAGGAGAGGAGCTCCTACCTCTCATTTCATTACAATCTATCCCATTCCATCTGGGACATCAAGGAGAGGAGGCCAAGATCCATTTAGGATTTTTATTTATTTATTTTATTTTTCTTTTTATTTTATCATGTAATGCATTCATATTTTTTTATATTAAAGTGTCCCCCTTTCTTCTTCCACCCCTTTTCTCTTCCAATCTCAATCTCATTCTCTCTCTTCCATATTTCCATTGTGATCTCTATACACTTCTCCATGGAAAGTGACTAATTTGAGGTTTGGACCCAGGGGAGGTTTTCACGGTGTTCTTCATTATTGAGATTCAATTTAAAATGTTTTAAATTTATTTGTGGTGGATGGAGGAGTATTGCACGGGTGCGGTAGTCATCCACCCCAACACTATTTCAAAATCCATTATTTTCCATTGATTCATTATTTTTCTCTACCTTATCTTGGGAAAACCCTTCATACGGTGGATTTGGGTTTTCTTAAAGGGATGAAATGTCATACGGTGGAGCCGGGTATTTTAGGAATAACATTCTCGGTTGAGGTGTTACCCTACTTGATCATTGGAGGAGGTGTGGTTTGGTGTGTCGGACGCATACTAAAATCACACACTCTTTAAATCAATGGAAATTAATTCATTAATGAGGTGTCACTAAATGGATTATCAAATTGAATTTAAAAAATAAATAAATAATGAATGAACTCGTGTTATCCAACCCTAGGACCAATACCTTTCTTCCCTGATTTCATTCTGTTTTCATCTAGATTTGAATTATTCATTTCATTATTTTAATTGCATGTTTTCCAAATCCTTTAAAAACTTAATTTTAAATAAATATTAAAAAACAAAAAAATAATTAGATTAAGTGAATTGTAATTAGTGATTAACCCAATTGTGATGCTCTCAAAGTGTCAGTTCTGGATTCAGGAGGTCCACTTTCTAGGAAACGTCATTTCAGATGTTGGAGTTGCAGTTGATCTGGTGAAGATTGAAGCAGTGCTTTCTTGGGAGCCACCCAAGAGTGTTACCGAGGTGCAGAGTTTCTTGGGTTTGTATGGGTACTATCAGATGTTTGTACCCGAATTTTACAAGGTAGTAGCACCCTTTAAGGCCTTTAAATGGAAGGGGCATCCCTACGTGTGGATAGAGAAGTCTCAGCGGTGCTTTCAGGAGTTGAGGTAGAGATTGATGAGCACTTCTATCTTGAGATTATCAGAGGAGGGTGTTGGGTATGTGGTGTTCTATAATAAATCAGGGTCCATGATTGGATGTGTTCTAATGTAGTGTTAAGTGGTGATTTCCTATGGTTCACGCTTGTTGAGGCAGTATGAGAAGAACTATGCAACCCATGATCTTAAGCTAGCAGTGGTAGTCTTCGCATTGAAGATGTGGTGAAACTACCTGATGGGAGAGTGGTTTACCATCTACTCTGACCACAAGAGTCTCAAGTATATATTCTCTTAGAAGGATCTAAACTTGATAAAAATACAATGGATAGAGTTCCTCCAGTACTATAACTTTGAGATTGTATATACTCCTGGGAAGGGTAATGTAGTGGCGGATGCTCTCAACAGGAGATCCAACTTGTAGTTGCTGAGTGAGGTGTTAGAGAAATTGTCCATGTTATAGATATCCTTTATGGGTGTAGATGGATTATCTTACCTCCAGTTGATGGTTGTCACCCCTGCACTCTTACAATGAATCAGGTAGGCATAGATCGGAGACACCAACTATGAGACCTTACGTACTCAAATGTCCACAGAACATTCCCCTGATGGATATTTGAAAGGTGGGGAGCATGTAATTCTCTTAAAAGGGTACACAATAGTACCAGTGATGTTGTGGGACTAGGTCATGAGGGAGTTCCACACATCCCCTTTGGCGGTACATCCAGGTGTGGAAAAGATGTATCAAGACCTCCGACGTCAATTCTAGTGGATGGGGATGAATAAGGCAGTGGCAGAGTTCATTTCTAGACGCCTCACTTACCAATAAGTGAAGGCCGAGAACTGGGTTCTAACGAGCTTGACCCAACCACTTGAGGTTCCAGGGTAGAAGTGGGATGGTATATCGATGGACTTTTTGATGGGTTTACCATGAATTTCCAAGGGACACGATACCATCTAGGTGATCATTGAATGACTCACCAATTCAACCCACTTCCTACCGATCCATGATCAGAGTTCAGTAGATAGCATGGGACGCCTCTATGTGCAGGAGATAGTTCAGCTTCACGCAGTTCCATCAACGATCATCTCAGATCATGATGTGTATTTTACATCTCAATTGTGGAAGAGATTGTAGGAGTTGTTTGGGACTCAGTTGCACTTGAGCTTGGTATTTCATCCCCAAACGGATGGCAAAACGGAGAGGACCATCCAGGTTCTTGAGGACATGCTACATGCTTGCATCCTAGACTTTGGCCGCAGTTGGGAGGATCACCTACCACTGGTGGAGTTTGCATAGAACAACATATATCACTCCACCATTAGTATGGAACCATTTGAGGCCTTGTATAGGAGACCATGTAGGTCATCACTCTGTTGAACGGGCCCAAGGGAGTCAACACTCATGGGTCCAGAGTTGGGGCGGGCTACCACCGAGAAGGTGCAGATCATCCAAGATCAGATGAGGACTACAAAAATATGGAAGAAGTCATATGATAATAGGATACGGAGACCTCTAGAGTTTAATCAGGGAGACCATGTGTTCCTTCAAGTCTCACCTCAATGGGGATTGTGTAGATTTGGCCAGGGTGGAAAGTTATCTCCGAGATACATCTCCCCTTTTCAGATTTTGAGTATAGTCGGCGAGGTGTCATACCACCAAGATCTACCCCCACAATTACACTGGGTGCATGATGTCTTCCACGTGTTGCAGCTAAGAAGTTACGTTCATGATCCATCGCACGTCTTTGACTGGGGTGAGCTATACATTGATAGTGGGTTGACTTTTGTGGAGTACCCAGTAGAGATCGAGGATCGACAGGACTGTATCCTTCATGGTAGGTAGATTCCTCTGGTGCGTATTAGGTGGTATGAAAAGAATCTCTATGAGATCACTTGGGATTGGGAGGCTCAGATTCATGCTCAGTACCCTCATCTTTTTGTTGACTAGCCCTTGTTTTGGATTTTGGGGACATAAATCCCTGAGGTGGGGAGAATGTAATAACTCTGATTTTCTCCGGTTTTATTTTTATAAATTAATTGGGAAAAATACAAGACCAAGCATTAAGGCTCCATGAGATTCCAAGGCCCGGTGTTCCTGAAATGATACGGTGAAAAATGTTAAGTTTTTAATAGAGCGCACGGGTGGTTTTTTCTATAAAATGGGAATAAATTTTGAATGGGTTCTTGGATCAGAAATCTGAGGAAACCATTGATCTTATAACAATGGTTTTACCCTAGGTGTGATTTAACTTTAGTTGGTAAGGGTCTTCAGTGAAAAAAATCCAAAAGGGTGTAATCGTAAATAAAATAATTAAATAAAATTATATTATTTTTAAAATCCTAATAACTCATAAACAGAAACTCAGATTGCGACCAAAGTTGAGTTCGTAAGGGTTTTTTTTCTTAGGTGGGGCCTAACATCGACTGGCGTGGGTTGACTATGAAAGTTATAAATTTTACATAACCATTATTAAAATATTTTAATAAAAAAAATTATTTGACACCATGTTGGTTTCTTTTAATTAAGGATTATTATCAAGAATCTGGGGTTATCAATATAACCCTGGAAATTCCTCTGAGGAAAGGAGATAGAAACCTCTCTAATGAATGATGATGAACGTCGATAGATCAAGGATCGATGATTACATGGAACCCTGTTCTTCATCAATGACTGATACAACCTAGAGGTAGGATGTTGATCTCTTTGTGATTTCATCTTTTACTGTTCTTGATTTCTATGAAGAACGTAGACTAATCCACGAACAGATTATCCTATAGATTGACCATATGTTGCGGGAGGGAATATGTTGTGGGTTGATGAGATTAGATCTAATATGTTTCAAACCCAAATTCCCTAGATTTAAAACGTTGGCCAAGAATGATTAGCCAATGATGTTAAACCTTTTCTATGTGCATTTCTCCCTCCATTCTACATGTTCTTCACCATTGGAATCCTACAATTCCTGGATTGATGTTTCTAGGTAGTTCCAAGAACGATCGGACCCCCGGAGTGATGGAAGATGGATCAAGCCCAAATTAGTGAAGATCATGACCTGAAAATAGTGGATATAGCTTTGTTTTGAAAAACGGAGACTGGAACAATGGGGGAGACCCGCAGAACTAGGGTCACTGGTGGAACATAGCAATGTCTAGTGGCATGCGGTGTCGGTCATGTTCGGGTGTGATGGAGGATGGAGTTGTCCCAGCAGCGACCGTAGGAGTAGGCGGCGGCAACAGTAATGACACAGCCCAGCAGGACTGTGTGGGAGACCAACTGCGGTAGGTGGTTGTGGCACTGATGGGATCTCGCAGTGGAAGTGAGGCCACGGGACCATGAAGAGGAGATAGGTCAGTCATGTAAAATGTCGTCCAGTGCCGCATTGATTGGGGAGGCCGGTTGGCCATCCAGTCGGGCGACCGCATGGACCATAGGAATGTGGGTGGGGTAGGCCACGTCTGGTAGAACAGAATAGGTCTGCATGATGCGGGTCGCAGCCCATTGGTTCAGGCTGGTTCAGGCTAGCCTAGACCGACTAGGTTGGGTTGGCTGAACTGGGTCAGGTTGGGTAGGGTCATCCGGACTGGGTCGGGTCATACCCGGACTGGGCTAGACCCTTTTTACTAAATTGTCTATATCTTTCAAATTGTGTGTCCATTTGACGAGCCGTTTGCGGAGTTGGGACCCTTATGATGAGACAGTAATTTTGAGATACTCTATGTTAGTTTTTTGTGAAAGTTAGAATATGTCCTAATGTCTTGAGGAGAGGGTTCTCCCCGAATAATCGTCCTACAAGCAGAATCCTATGGCTGGCTGTGACTATGTGATATTGGTGACTACGTGACCGGGGGGTCTGCTTGACCCATCGACATTCCATGCATCATCGATGTTTCATGCACCATCGACACTCCATGCGCCATCGACGCTCCATAATCCATCAATTCTCCATGCACCATCGACACCCTGGGGGCCATCACCACTCTAGGCACCATTGAAACTTTGTGCGCTATCAACGCTCCATGCACCATCGACACTTCTAGTGTCATGAATAACGAGATAACTCTAGACTATAACTAGAAATCCTTCTATTTGTGCCTTAGACTTATACCTATGTGATATGACCATATTGAATTTACCTCATGTGTTTCCTTTGTGGTGTAATTAATTTTTTTCCTTTATGGTATACTTTTTGTGTTTCCTATGTGGTTTCGGGGTGTCCTACTGAGTATTGTTATAATCATCTCTGCATGAACTTTGACCACGCATGTCATGTCTTATAAAGATTATTGTCTCCTTGACGGAGTTCTAGGTGGACTAGGACCAGGCGGCGCTTAGAGGGATCAAACAGACATGTTGTGATCCTATGAACTGAGGCAGTTGTCCTAAACCTACCCTTCAGGTAGGGTTTTCTGCGGATGAGTTTCAGGAACTTGTGCATTCACTTGGCAGCATATTTATTTTGGTGGGATTGTATTTTGGACCTATTTAATTTCCCATTTTCCTACTATTTTATTATTTGGTTGGTATCTTAGTGTATGCATTCATTGTTTACTTAGTGTTTTTACCTTTCAGCATTTCGAACTTGCAGATGTGTACGTGTTTATAGGTACTTAGGAAAATTCCTCCCATTTGTGGGATATTCCTACTAGGTGCTAGTTTCCAACCCCTGTCCTATTGGAGGAAGTATTGGGGCAGTCATGGAATGGTCCCTTTTGGGATGGGTGATGAAAGAACATGTCAAGTTTCACGGAGTATAATAATTATTTGTTATCCCTTGATTGCTTCTCTAGGTATTGTAACATACCATCGACATCACCTAGATTCAAATACCTCTGTATTTTAGACTGAAAATGATTTTTTTGGTCCACTCTTGTATATCCAAGACTCTCAGGCCCACCTGTGTAATGGTTGTTACAATTGAAAATTAATCATCGGGCTTAAGACCAACTTTATCATTTACATCCAATTTGGCACGTTATGCATCACTGATGTGTCATTGTGGCCTCATCAAATACATGGTCTTAGTATAATTTAAAGTGTTTTTATTCTCCTGAATAATTTTTCTTCACTAATACTACTTATTGGACATGTAGACAACTCATTTTCGCACTAGGCAATTAGTCCTTATTTCGGCAAATGGCATTTTGACATTAACATCATGTTTGTCTGATCTTCGACATCCTTTTTTGATACATGTATACTATAACAACCCCATTTTGAGTTATCTAACCCTTTTTAATTCCTTTTTATGTGTTTAAAGTGGTTGGGTATAGTTTGGTAGAGTTTGGGATAGTTTTGAGGGGTTTTGATAAATTTTTTGAGGCTTTTTAAAGGAGCACGATTTGAGCACGATTAGGGGAAACTGTGCGACAAACCCAAGTAACAAAGAAACATGAGATAGAGGGTCTTTGCATGGTTTTCACATAGTTTATCTAACCATTTTATGAGGCCATGAGAAGTTCTCTTTTAGGTAGTATCATGTGCACGGTTAGCGTACGGTTTGTCTAACGGTGCGTGACAATAAAAAATTGTGTTTTTAATTGCAGGATCACTCAGTATTTGCCCTAAATCCTCTATTTATTTTCCCATACAAACCCCACTCGGTATTCTTGATTATAAAGGGTTATAGGATCTCTCCCACTCATTTTTTAAGCGATTTTAAGGGGTTTAAAGGTGTGGTGAAGTCGATTCTCTCTTGGAAAGCCTTCACTCTTGGTTTCTCCTTAGTTTTCCTTAGATCTTCATATCTCTCTCATTTTTCTAGATCTACACTCATTACATATAGATCTAGGGTTTTTGTTTCCTAAAATGGTGAGTTTTTTGTTTTTTAATGTTAGGGAAAGGGGTCTAAGGTGGTTTTTGGAGTTTTTACCCTGATTCGGTGTGCGGTTGGGTGGTGGGTCGATTTCACCAAAACCCTAAGGTAGGTGGCTTTTCTCTCGACTCCATTTTTCTAGAACTAGAATCCTTGTTTTCAATTAATTTTTTTTCTTCAAATTAATTATGATTATGATGTGAGAATCTTGATGGAAATTCCCTTTATGATGTTTTGTGGATTTTTGGGGAAAATGGGGTATTGTGGTGAAATGTTATTGATGTTGGATTTCAAAATGTAGATTTTAAAATAAGTTTCTTGGGTTGATTTATGAAAATGTATTTCGAAAATGGTTTTCAATAAAATGGGGGTTGCTTTATTGAAGTTTAATGTGGCATGGATTATGTCCTAAGGGGTTAGTGGTTATGAAATATTGGTTTGCATCATGTTGTGGCCTTGGTGTACTATATGATTGTTTATTGGCTTGAGTGTTTTATGCTTGTATTAGTTTGATTAGAATTGGGTAGGGAGTACCACTATAAAAAGGGGGTGGATATTGGATGTAAGGGCCACCATCAAGAATAAGTGGGTAGGAAGTACCACTAGAATGGAAAGGTAGTAAATGTGTTAGACGAGAAGTTCCACCTTGATTTTTTACCGGTTTGGCTATGGGAAACTCTATAGATATGATTTTTGTGTGTTTGGTTACACATGGTGGAAATTTTTGTACTAATATGTGATGGTAAATGGATTATGGTATGGTTTTTGGATTTCCCTTGTATTATGTGGATTTGGGTGGAAAAATGGCTCGATAAGGGTTTGTTTGGATTGTTGGTCATTGTTTCACTAGTTTATGTTTTATATAAACTATTTTATATAAATGTGATAGAGATTCTATCCTAGTTTCATGTGTAGGGAAGTAATTTGGAGAAAACCTACTAAGTATTTGTACTCACCCCCTTCTTTGGCACTTTGGAGCTTTTGTAGATGTCATTTTTTGAGACACAGTTAAAGGTAAATCATCTCATTTTTCTAGTGGTTCATCATGATACTTGGATGGTTTTGTGGTTCTTGGAGATTGGAACTTGGATTAGAGTAGTGGAGTTGTGTCATGGCTTTTTGGGTCTTGTTTTGGTACTCAGATTATATAAATTTTGGTTCATTTGTATTGGTCTCTTGGTCTTGTTGAGTTGTAAAACATTGTTGACATGCATCATGTAGTTTTGGTTGGTTAAAGCTTGTTTGGTTGGTTGTTTCATAAAAGGGAAAATCATTCCCCAATTATTCTTTAATCCCTCAGCATTCATTTCCTACCTTTGGCACCTTGGTAATGTCACTTAAGGCTAAGTAGAATCTCACCACCTTCTCAAGCTAATGAGGAAGGGGTGGGACGTTATAAGTGGTATCATTTTGTTCGGTCCTTGACATACAAGTTTGTTTTGGTATGTGGCGTTCTATGATCCATCAGGGACCAGGCTTGATTGTGTTCTAATGTAGGGGTAAGCAGTGATTT
This sequence comes from Viscum album, assembly GCA_963277665.1. Classification (NCBI taxonomy): domain Eukaryota; kingdom Viridiplantae; phylum Streptophyta; class Magnoliopsida; order Santalales; family Viscaceae; genus Viscum; species Viscum album. Next base: position 1,011,736,325 of record OY728127.1, on the reverse strand, counting down.
CCTATGGTTCACACTTGTTGAGGCAGCATGAGCAGAACTATGCGACCCATGATCTTGAGCTAGCAGTGGTAATCTTCTCATTGAAGATGTGGTGACACTACCTAATGGGCGAGTGGTTTACCGTCTACTCTGACCAAAAGAGTCTCAAGTATATATTCTCTTATAAGGATCTGAACTTGAGACAAATACAATGGATAGAGTTCCTCCAGTACTATGACTTTGAGATTGTCTATACTCCGGGGAAGGGGAACACAGTGGCAGATGCTCTCAGTAGGAGATCCAACATGCATTTGCTGAGTGAGGCATCAGAGTAATTGGCCACATTACAGATATCTTTTGTGGATGGAGATGGAGCATCTTACCTCCAGTCTATGGTTGTCACCCCTCCACTCTTACAACAAATCAGGGAGGCATAGATTGGAGAAACTGACTATAAGACCTTACGTACTCAGATGTCCATAGGGCATGCCCCTGATGGATATTTGAAAGGTGGGGAGCATGTCATTCTCTTCAAATGGAGCACAGTAGTACTAGTGATGTTACGGGAGGAGGTCATGAGGTATTTCCACACATCCCCTTTGGTGGTACATCCTGGTGTGGAAAAGATGTATCAGGACCTCCGACATCGGTTCTGGTGGATGGGGATGAAGAAGGTAGTGGCAGAGTTCATTTCTTTATGCCTCACTTACCAGCAAGTGAAGGCATAGCACCAGGTTCTAGAAAGATTGACCCAACCACTTTAGGTTCTATAGTGGAAGTGTGATGGGATATCGATGGAATTTTTGATGGGTTTACCATGCATGTCCAAAGGACACGATACCATCTGGGTGATCATTGAACGACTCACCAGGTCGGCCCACTTTTTACCGATCCATGACCAGAGTTCAGTAGATAGCTTGGGATGCCTCTACATGCAGGGGATAGTTCGGATTCATGGATTTCCATCAACGATCATCTCATATCATGATGCGCATTTCACATCTCAGTTTTGGAAGGGATTGTAGGAGTCATTTGGGACTCAGTTGTGCTTGAGCATGGTATTTCATCACCAAACGGATGGCCAAATGGAGAGGACCATCTAGGTTATTGAGGACATGCTATGTGCTTGCATCCTGGACTTTGGCCACAGTTGGGAGGATCACCTACCACTGGTGGAGTTTTCATATAACTATAGCTATCACTCCACCATTAGTATGGAACCATTTGAGGCCTTGTACAGGTGACCATGTAGGTCACCACTCTGTTGAACGGACCCAGGGGAGTCAACACTCGTGGGTCCAGAGTTGGTGTGGGCTATCACTGAGAAGGTACAGATCATCCAAGAGTATATTAAGACTACACAAAGATAGAAGAATTTATATTCTAATAGAATACGGAGAACTCTAGAGTTCTAGTAGGGAGACCATGTGTTCCTTCAAGTCTCACCTCAAAGGGGATTGTGGAGATTTGGTCGGGGTGGTAAGTTATCTCCGAGATACATCAGCCCTTTCTGTTTTTGAGTAGAGTTGGTGAGGTGTAATACCACCAATATCTACCCCCATAATTACACTGGGTGCATGATGTATTCCACGTGTTGTAGCTGAGAAGTTACGTGCATGATCCATCGCACGTCTTTGACTGGGGCGAGCTGGACATTGACGATGGGGTGACTTTTGTGGAGTACCCAGTAGAGATTGAGGATATATAGGAGTGTATCCTTCATGGGTGGTAGATTCATCTAGTGCATATTCAGTGTCATTACAATAATCTCTATGAGATCACTTGGTATCGGGATGCTCATATTCGTGCTCAGTACCCTCATCTTTTTGTTGAGTAGCCCTTGTTTTGGATTTTTGAGACATAAATCCCTAATTTGGGGAGAATGTAATGACTCGGGATTTTTTCAGTTTTATTTTTATAAATTAATTGGGAAAAATCCAATACTGAGTGCTAAGATGACGTGAGATTCCAAGGCCCAGTGTTCCCAAAATGATACGGTAAAAAATGTTAAGTTTTTAATAAAGCGCATGGGCGGTTTTTTCTTTAAAATGGGAATAACTTTTGAATAGGTGCTTCGATCAGAAATCTGAGGGCACTGTTGATCTCAGAGTATCGGTTTTACCCTAGGTGTGACTTAACTTTAGTCAGTGCGAGTCTTCAATGAAAAAACCCAAAAAGGGTGTAATTGTAAATAAAATTATTAAATAAAATTATTTTATTTTTAAAATACTAATAACTCGTAAAAGAAAACTCGGATTGAAAATCTGAGACCACTGTTGAGTTCGTAAGGGGGTGTTTTTCTTAAGCGGGGCCTAACATCGACTGGCGTGGGTTGACTATGAAATTTAGAAATTGGACATAATAGTCATTAAAATATTTTAATAAAAATATTCTATTTGACGCCATGTTAGTTTCTTTTAATTAAGGCATATTGTCAGGAATCTTGGGTTATCACCATAACCCGGAAATTCCTCTGAGGCAAGAAGATGGAAACCTCTCCGAAAAATGATGACGAACGCCAATATATCGAGGATCAACGATGACACAGAACCTCATTCTTCTTCCATGACTAATACAACCTCTAGGTAGGATGTTGATCTCGTTGTTATTTCCTCTTTTCCTATTCTTGATTTCTACGAAGAACGTGGACTAATACACAAACAGATTAGCCCACAGATTGACCATATGTTATGGGAGGGAATATGTTGTGGGTTGATGAGATTAGATCTAATATGTTTCAAACCCAAATTCCCTAGATTTAGATCGTTGGCCAAGAACTCTTAGCCAACGATGTTAAACCTTTTCTATGTGCATTTCTCCCTCCATTCTACATGTTATTCACCGTTGGAATCCTACAGTTCCTGGATCGATTTTTCTAGGTAGTTCCAAGCATGATCGGACCCCCAGATTAATGGAAAGTTGGATCAAGCCCAAAGTAGTGAAGATCATGACCTGAGAATCACGGATATGGCTCTGTTTCAAAAAACAGAGCACTGGAACAATAGGGGATACCCACGGAACTAGGGTTATCGATGGAACATGAAAATGTCTAGTGGCACGCGGTGGCGGTCATGTGTGGGTGTGGTGGAGGATAGAGGTTTTCCCGGTGGTGACCATAGGAGTAGGCGGTGACAGCAGCAATGACGCAGCCCAGCGGGACCATGTGGGAGACCGGCTATGGCAGGCGGTCGTGGTACTGATGGGATACTGCAGTGGCGATGAGGCCAAGGTACCAGGTATAGGGTATGGTTCGGCCACATAAAATTCATTCCATCGCTGCATTGATTGGGGAATTCAGCTGGACACATGATCGGGTGACCGTATGGACCAAAGGGATGCGGCCAGGGCAGGTTGCGTCTGGTAGAGCAGAGTCGGCCCGCGCGACATGGGTCATAGCCCATTGGTTCAAGCTGGTTCGGGCTGGCCTAAACCAACTAGGTTGGGTTGGCCGAACTGGGTCGGGTTTGGTAGGGTCATCTGGACTCGGTCGGGTCATACCCAGACTAGGCCAGACCCTTTTTACTAAATTGTCCATATCTTTCAAATTGTGTGTTTGTTTGACAAGTCATTTGCGGAGTTGGGACCCTTACGATGATATGGTACTTTTGAGATAATCTAAGTTAGTTTTTTTTGAAATTTTTTATACGGCCTAATGGATTGAGTAGTAGTTTCTCCCTGAACAAGTGTGTTATGAGTGGAATCCTACGGCTGGTTGTGACTATGTGATCTTGGTGACTACGTGACCTGGGGGCTGCTTAACCAATCTACGTTCCGTGCATCATTGATGTTCCATGTTCCATCGATGCTCCATGATCCATTTATGCTTTGTGTGACATCGATGCTTCATATTCCATCAACACCCTGGGGGCCATCGGTACTATAGGCACCATTGATTCTCTGTGTGCTATCAATGATCCATGCACCATCGACACTTCTAGTGTCATGGAGACTGAGATACCTGTGGATTATAACTATAAATCCTTATCTTCATGCCTTATACTTATAACTATGCGAGATGACCGTATTGACTGTACTTCATGTGTTTCCTTTATGGTGTACTTCATGTGTTTCCTTTATGGTATACTTTGTGTGTTTCCTTTCTGGTTTCGGGGTGCCCTACTAAGTATTGTTATACTAACCTCTGCATGAGATTTTCCTATGCATATTGTGTCTTGTATATATGATTGATGCCTTGACAGATTTATAGGTAGACTAGGACCATGCGGTTCTTAGAGGTATCAGACAAACGTGTTGTGCTCCTACGACCTCAGGCAGTGGTCCTACACCTATCCTTCATGTAGGGTTTTCTATGGATGAGTTTCAGGAACTTGTACATTCACTTGGTAGGCTCTTTCTTTTGGTGGGATTTTATTTTAGATCTATTTACTTTCCCATTTTCCAACTATTGTACTATGTGGTTGGTATCTTAGTGTATGCATGCATTGTTTACTTAGTGTTTTTACCTTTCAGCATTTCAAACTTGGAGATGTGTGTGTGTTTATAGGTACTTAGTAAAATGCCTCCCATTTGTGGGATATGCCTACTCAGTGCTAGTTTCGAGCCCCTGGCCTATTGGAGGTAGGCTTGGGGTAGTCACAGCATGGTCCCCTTTGGTATGGGTCATGAAAGCACATGTCAAGTTGCACTAAGTATACGAATTATTTGTTATCCCTTGATTGCTTCTCTAAGTATTGTAACATACCATCGACATCACCTAGATTTAACTCCCTCTATATTTTAGACTGCAACTGATTTTTTTAGTCCACTCATTTATATACAAGACTCTCAGGACCACCTGTGTAATGGTTGTTACAAGTGAAAATGAATCATCGGGCTTAAGACCAACTTTATCATTTAAATCCAACTTGGCACGTTATGCATCACGGATGTGTCATTGTGGCCTCATCAAATGCATGGTATTAGTAGAATGTAAAGTGTTTTTATTCTCCTCAATAATTTTTCTGCACTAATACTACTTATTGGACATGTAGACAACTCATTTCCACACTAGGCAATTAGTCCTTGTTTTGGCACATGGCTTTTCGACATTGACATCATGTTTGTATGATCTTTGACATCCTTCTTTGCTAAATGTATATTTTATCACCCCCAGTTTTAGGTATGTAACCCTTGTTAATTCCTTTTTATGTTTTTAAATTGGTTGGGTAGAGTTTGGTAGAGTTTGGGATAGTTTGGAGGGGTTTTGAGAAAGTTTTGGAGGCTTTTTAAAGGAGCACAGTTTGAGCACGGTTAGGGGAAACTATGCGAAAAACCCAAGTAACTATGAAACATGAGATAGAGGGTCTTTTCATGGTTTGTGCACAGTTTATCTAACCATTTGAGGAGGCCATACGGAGTTCCCTTTGAGGTATTATCATGTGCACGGTTAGCACACGGTTTGTCTATCCGTGCGAGCAAACCGTGCGCGACAATAAAAAATTGTGTTTTTAATTGTAGGATCACTCGGGATTTTCCCTAAATCCTCAATTTCATTTCCTATACTAACCCCACTCTGGATTCTTGGTTCTCAAGGGTTATAGGAGCTCTCTTACTCATTTTGGAAGAAATTTGAAGGGGTTTTAAGGTGCGGTGAAGGATATTATCTCCCGGTAAGCCTTCACTCTTGATTTCTCCTCAGTTTTCCTTAGATCTATATCTCTCTATCTCTCTAATTTTTATAGATCTACACCTGTTACATGTAGATCTAGGGTTTTTGTTTCCTAAAATGGTTATATTTGGGTTTTTTTATGTTAGGGAAAGGGATCTAAGGTGGTTTTTTGGAGTTTTTACCCGGATTCGGCGTTCGGTTGGGCGGTGGGTCGATTTCACCAAAACCCTAAGGTAGGTGTATTCTCTCTCGACTCCATTTTTCTAGAACTAGAAGCCTTGTTTTCAATTAATTGGTTTTTCTTCAAATTAATTATGATTATGATGTGTGAATCTTTGTGTAAATTCCCTTTGTGATGTTTTTTGGATTTTTAGGGAAAATGGGGTATTGCGGTGAAATGTTCTTGATGTTGGATTTCAAAATGTAGATTTTAAAATCAGTTTATTGGGTTGATTTATGAAAATGGATTGTGAAAATGGTTTTCAGTAAAATGGGGGTTGCTTTATTGAAGTGTAATGTGGCATGGATGATGTCCTAAGGGGTTAGTAGTTATGAAATAGTGGTTTGCATCATGTTGTGGCCTTGGTGTGCTATATACTTGTTTATTAGCTTGAGTGTTTTATGCTTGTGTTAGTTTGATGAAAAGTGGGCAGGGAGTACCACAATAAACAGGGGATGGATAGTGGATGGAAGGGCCACCATCAAGAATAACTGGGTAGGAAGTACCACTAGAATGGAAAGGTAGTAAATGGGTTGGATGAGAAGTTCCACCTTGATTTTTTACCAGTTTGGATATGGGAAACTCTATATATATGATTTGTTTGTGTGTGGTTATTCATGGTGGAAATTTTTTTACTAATATGTGATGGTAAAATATTATGGAACGGTTGTTGGATTTCCCTTGTATTGTGTGTATTTGGGTGAAAAAATGGCTTGGTAAGGGTTTGTTTGGATTGTTGGTCAGTGTTGCACTAGTTGATATTTTATATAAACTATTTTATATAAATGTGCTAGCGGTTCTATCCTAGTGGCATGTGCAGGGAAGTCATTTGGGAAAAACCTACTAAGTATTTGTACTCACCCCCTGCTTTGGCACTTTGGTGCTTTTGTAGATGTCATTTTTTGAGATACAGTTAAAGATAAATCATCTCATTTTGCTAGTGTTTCATCATGATTCTTGGATGGTTTTGTGGTTCTTGGATCTTGGAGCTTGGCTTGGAGTAGTGGAGTTGTGTCATGGATTTTTGGGTCTTGTTTTGGTACTCTGATTATAGAAATTTTGGTTTGTTTGTATTGGTATCTTGGTCTTGTTGAGTTTTAAAACATTGTTGAAATTCATCATGTAGTTTTGGTTGGATAAATATTGTTTGGTTGGTTGTTTCATAAAAGGTAAAATCATTCCCCAATTGTTCTTTAATCCCTCAGCATTCATTTCTTGCCTTTAGTGCCTTGGGAATATCACTTAAGGCTAAGTAGCATCTCACCACCTTCTCAAGCTAATGAGGAAGGGGTGGGGTGTTGCAAGTGGTATCATTTTGTTTAGTCCTTGACATCCAAGTTTGTGGTTCCTTGGATTTGATTTTCATTCTGGGTGTTGGCATTAGTTCTTGGTCTATTCCTCAAGTTGGGATGGTAGCAATGTGTAGGATTATCAGAACTTGAAATGTATAGAATAAAAGGATGTAGTTAACCCTTTTATACTGAACTTCAAGTTACTAGGGAGTTGGTTACATAAGTGTTTTGGAGACACTTATAAGCATTGGAAATCTCATTGTCATGGGTATATCCAATGAGATGAGCATGATATACAAGGTAGAAATGAATTTTCACTAGGATGAATATTTCTTTAGTATAATGATTTATGTTGTGTTATGGATATATGGAGTTCTGAAAAAACTAGAAATTATTTTCAAATGTGTGGAAATGAAATGTGGATAGTTGTGGTATTTTAAAAATGGGTAAATTTTCAAAACATGGTGGATTATTAAAAAAAATTGCAGCATGGGAAATGTGAACTTATGGATAGCTTGGTTGTGATTGTTTCAATGTAATTGGATTTAAATTGTAAATGTTTTCTTACTAAGGGAGTGAGACTTATGGTTGTTTTTATATTGATAAAAATGGCACCGGGCAGGCATCGTAGAGACCAACTAGAGGTGGCTACTGAAAATGTGGTTGTACCTGAGCCCCTGGTGAACCAGAAGTTAGTGCAGAGTATAGTGAAAGCTTTCTAAGTGGTGGAAAGTGGGAATAAATTAGATGATCCAAAACATGTGGATCATGTGGTTCAGTTCCAAAAGCAGAATCCACCCATATTTAGGGATGATTCGGAGCCAGAAAGGTAAGAATCATGGTTGAATAGAATTAATAGGATCTTTGAATTATTGGGAACATCAGTGGAGCTGAAAGTGAAGCTAGAAACTTACATGTTGGAAGATCTTTCCCTTTAGTGGTGGAAGTTGGTGGTCTAAGCTGGAACGGACCAAGGTATGACATGGGAGGGTTTTAAAGAATTTTTTTAATAAATAATTCTACCCTCATACGTTCATAATTCAGCGTACAACTGATTTATTTCATTTAAATCAATAAAACCTCTCAGTAACAGAATATGCGGCTAAGTTTATGACCTTAGTGTGGTTTTCACCCGAGGTGGTAGGTAGTACATTGTTGAAGGCATGTATTTTTGAAGCTGGGTTGAGGTAGGAAATTTGTTCTAAAATAGCGGTGTTGTGTATAAGTGATTACATGAAAATGGTGAATAGAGAAATAGTATATGAATGGGATATCTTCGAGGCTACAGGTAGGGGAAGCATGTTGGTATCCACGGGGAATAGTGGGAACTCTAACGATGGGTTCAAACAGAATAAGGACACTTATTTCTGTGGTGGGAGTATTGCTCAGAATCTGATGGCAAGATCAGTGAATATTCCTCCAAATCCTTAGAGTAAGACGAGATGTTTTCAGTGTGTCTATATAGGCCACATCAAGCGGGATTGTATGAAATATCCCTGAGCATGTCATAACTATAATTAGATGAGGAATCTTCAGTGATATTGTTAGAATGCTCTAAGGTCGAGTGTTTGTGACACTCCTCAGGGGTCACAGGCATCCTATGCCTCGACGGTACAAGGGAAACAGCATACCCCTCGTTAGCAGAGTAAAGTTAATCATGGTGATTCCAGGAACACCATGACTCCTTGACAGGGCAATAAAGAGTATAGTTTGGAAAGCAAGTAGTTGTTTGGAGCTGAGCAGGTTGTGGTGGATGATTAGTCGGGACCATCCATAGTGCGAGGTATGATTCTTTTAAATTATACCTTGATGTAATAATTATTTGATACGGGTGCTTCACGTTCTTTTATTACTTCTCATTTTGTTAGTTTATTGGGTTTAACTATGGAAATTATGCCTTCTATTTTAAAACACCAAACTCATCTAGGTCAAAGAAAGTGCCAAGCCTTCCTTTGTAGAGCATGTTGTATAATTGTGGATGGGGTTGAGTTGATGCAGGATTTCTCAGTGCTTGAGATGGATTCTCATGGTATAATATTTGGAATGGATTGGTTGGAAATGTTTAAGTCACACATCGACTGTTATGCACAAACGATTAGTTTCACAATGGAGGATGGCATTGAACATCTCTTTAGAGGAGAGAAGAATGAAAAGCTGGATGCAATAGGCTTGTTGGCACCAGTTGTTGGCACGATATCATATTAGTTAGTGGAATTTTCATTATCATTAGTGGATGGAGTTTAGAATATCATTTTTTCAGTGGTTGTTGATCAGTTTCTGGATGTATTTTATGAATAATTCTCAGGGTTTCCACCCATGAGGGAAGTGGAGTTTACGATTGATCTCATTTCGGGGACTGGTCCTATATCACTTAAATCTTACCAAATTCCACGAGCATAATTGAGGTAATTGAAAGTGTAGTTGGAGGATTTAGAAAACAAAGGGTCCATCTGGCCTAGCACGTCTCTGTGGGCAGCACCAGTTTTGTTTATTAAAGAGGCAGATGAAACTCTTTGGTTGTGTGTTGATTATTTTAGGCTTAATCAAGTTACAATAAAGAACGGATATCCACTTACATTTATTGATTATTTGTTCGATCAATTTAGGGGATCTCAATGGTTCTCCAAGATTGACTTGTGGTCATGTTATCATCAATTGCAGGTTCGGTGAGAGGATGTTCCCAAAACAGTCTTTAGAAGTAGATATGGAAATTATGAGTATGTGGTTATGCCCTTTGGTATGATGAATGAACTGGTGATTTTCATGGAATTGATTAATCAGATATTTCATAGATATCTTGATTCATTCATGGTGGTATTCATGGATGATATATTGGTGTATTCCAGAACAAGGGGAGATCATGAGCAACACTTGGTGATAGTGCTGAGGATCTTGAGAGATCATCAGTTTTATGCCAAGTTGTCAAAGTGTGACTTTTGGATACAAGAGGTACGTTTTCTTGGCCATGTTATTTATAATAAAGGAATTTTAGTTGATCCGGAAAAGATAGAGGTTGTTATTTTGTGAAAACTGTCAAAGAATGTTTTCAAGATATGGAGCTTCCTTGGTCTACCTGGATATTATCGGCGTTTGTTCATGACTTATCAAGATTTTCCTCATCGATGACAAATTTTACAAGGAATAATGTTCCATTTCAATGGAATTAATAGTGTTAGATATCTTTTGAAGATCTTAAGGGTCTCCTTACATCAACACCAATCTTGGTTTTTCCAGAATTATGAAAAGGGTATGTGGTGTATTGTGACTCATCGGGATTAGGGTTGGGGTGTGTTCTCATGAAAGGGGATCATGTGGTCGCATATAGATCATGGTAGTTGAGGTTTCATGAGAATAAATACCCAACGCATGATTTGGAGTTGGCGGCAGTGGTTCGTGATTTGAAAATGTGGCGTCATTACCTCTTTAGTCAAAAATTCACAGTGTTTACCAATCATAAGAGCTTGAAGCATATTTTATCACATAGAGATTTGGACTTGAGGAAAAGGAGATGGATGGAGTATTTCCAAATGTTTGAATTTGACTTGATGTACAAACTAAGTAAATGAAATTCGGTGGCAGATGCATTAAGTATGATTTCATGTTCTTAAGTGGTGAAACAAGCATAAGATCAGTGGTGGTTGATGCCGGTCATAGCCGACATGCAGTTGGAATGTGAGGAATAAGGTGATAGAGCAGTTTTCTTTCCTATTTTGATGATTCTTGACTTGGCTGGCTTGGTTAAAGAGGAATAAATGTTTGATTCCGAGTTTTTGGAGGTGAGGTTGAAACTTAATGGTGGGGAGACCATTGAGGGATGGGAACTGAATAGTAATTTAGTTTTGTGTTTTTGAAATTGTATGGTTGTACCAGTGGCTTTTCAAGATGAAATTCTAAAAGATTATCATCATTCTAGGTGCGATGTCCACCCTGGAATTTTTAAAATTTATAAATCATTGAAGGCGCATTTTTAGTGGGCTGGTATGAAAAGAAATGTGGACAAGTTTGTTTTGAGATGATTGACTTGTCAGCAAGTCAAGGCAGAGCATCAGCGGTCAGCAGGTATGTTGCTATATCTACCTATCCCTATCTGGAATTGGGAATAGATAGCGATGAATTTTGTTACATGTCTCCCAAGAATAGTCATAAATAATGATTCCATATGGGTGATAGTGGATCAGCTCACAAAGTTGGCCCATTTCATCCCTATTTGTGAATCTCATATAGTGGAGGATCTGTCCAAAATCTATATCCATGAAGTGTTAAAGCATCATGGTGTTCTTGTTTTGATTATATCAGATAGATATTTGAGGTTCATATCTTATTTTTTGAAATCCTTGCAGTAAGCCCTTGGGACTCAGTTGATGATGAGTACGGCGTATCATCCTCAAACGGATGGGTAATCTGAGAGGATGATACAACCATTGAAAGATATGTTACGAGATTGTGTGATGGATTTTCAAATCTCTTGGGAGGATCATTTACTATTAGTGTAATTATCATATAATAAAAATTATCAGGCCTCAATGCATATGGCTCCATTTGAAGCATTGCATGGGAACCTGTGTCGTTCTCCACTTTGTTGGTTAAAAATAGGTGAGAATTCGATGGTGGGATCGAGACATGTCCAAGAGACTACAGATAAAATCAAGTTGATTAGGAAGAGAATGGAGATGGCTCAGAGTCATCAGAAATCGCATGTGGGCCATCGTCAACGACCGTTGTCATTCGAGGTGGGAGATCATGTGTTTTTGAGAATCTCTCATAAGCTTGTACATCATCGTTTTAGAAAGTAGGGTAAGTTATCTCTAGGGTGTATTGGGAATTTTGAGATACTTGAGTGGGTTGGAGAGGTGGATTATCAGTTGGATTTTCTACCATGGTTCAGTGTAGTGCACAATCCATTTCATGTTTCTCAGTTGAAGAAGTATCAGCTGAATCCTAACCATATCATTCGATGGGATCATGTTGAGCTAAAGTCAGATGCTTCGTTGGTGCACGTTCCAGTGCAGGTTGTGGATGGGTAGGAGAAAGTATTTTGTGGTAAAAGCATCGGTCTAGTTCGGTTTTTGTGGAAGCATGGTCAGATTCAGGAGGAGACTTGGGAACAGGATAAATAGATGGTCAAGAAATGGCCCTAGCTCTTTCGGCAAAGCGGTGGTTCTCTACTTTTCAAGGACAAAAAGTCTAATGGTGGGGATAATTTAGCACCCTCGGTTTGAGGTATGTAACCCTTGTTAATGCCTTTTTATGTTTTTAAACTGGTTGGGTAGAGTTTGGGAGAGTCTGGGAGAGTTTGGAGGGGGTTTGAGAAAGTTTTGGAGGCTTTTTAAAGGAGCTCAATTTGAGTACGGTTAGGGAAAACCATGCGACAAACCCAGATAACCGTGCAACATGATTCATAGGGTCTTCATACGGTTTGTGCATAGTTTTTCTAGCCATGCGAGGAGATTGTGCAGAGTGCCCTTCGAGGCAGTAGAATGTGCATGGTTAGCACACGGTTTTTATAACCGTGCGAGCTAACCATGTGGGGAAATAAAAAATTGTTTTTTTAATTGTAGGATCACTCGTTATTTGCTCTAAATCCTCCATGTATTCTCCCATACGAACCCCACCTAGTATTCTTGGTTCTCAATGGTTAGAGGAGTTGTCCCGCTAATTTTTGAAGTGATTCTATGGGGTTTCAAGGTGCGGTGAAGGCGATTCTCTCCTAGTAATCCTTCTTTCTTGGTTTCTCCTTAGTTTTACTTAGATCTACATCTATCTATCTCTCAATTTTCTATATATACAACTGTTGCATGTAGATTTAGGGCTGTTTTTCCCTAAAATGGTGAGATTTGAGTTTTTTGATGTTAGGGAAAGAGATCTATGGTGGTTTTGTATAGTTTTTACTCGGATTCAGTGTTTGGTTGGGCGGTGGGTTGATTTCACCGGAACCCTGAGGTATGTGGTTTCTCTCTCGACTCTATTTTTATAGAACTAGAATCATTATTTTCAATTAATTGGTTTTTCTTAAAATTAATTGTGATTATGATGTGTGAATCTTGATGGAAATTCCCTTTGTGATGTTTTGTGTATTTTTGGGGAAAATGGGGTATTGCGGTGAAATGTTCTTGATGTTCGATTTTAAAATGTAGATTTTAAAATTGATTGCTTGGGTTGATTTATGAAAATGGACTGTTAAAATGGTTTTCAATAAAATAGGGGTTGCTTTATTGAAGTGTAATGTGGAATGGGTGATGTCCTAAGGGATTAGTGGTTATGAAATAGTGGTTTGCATCATGTTGTGGCCTTAGTTTGATATATGCTTGTTTATTGGCTTGAGTATTTTATGTTTATCCTAGTTTGATGAGAAGTGGTTGAGGAGTACCACTATAAAAAGGGGATGGATTGTGGATGGAAGGGACACCATCAAGGATAAGTGGGTGGGAAGTACCACTAGAATAGATTGGTAGTAAATGGGTTGTACAGGAAGTTCCACCTTGATTGTTTACTAGTTTGGATATGAGAAACTCTATAGATATGCTTTGTTTGTGTGTTGTTATGCATGGTGGAAATTTTTGTGATAATATGTGATAGTAAACAGATTATGGCATGGTTGTTGGATTTCCCCTATATTGTGTGGATTTGGGTGGAGAAATGGCTTGGTAAGGGTGTATTTGGCTTATTGGTCATTATTGCACTAGTTGATGTTTTATATAAATTGTTTTATATAAATTTTCTAATGGTTATATCCTAGTGGCATGTTTAGGGAAGTCATTTGGGGAAAACCTACTGAGTATTTGTACTCACCCTATTCTTTGGAACTTTGGTGATTTTGTAGATGTTGTTTTTTGGGACACAAGTAAAGGTAAAGTATCTCATTTTGCTAGTGGTTCATCGTGATGCTTGGATGGTTTTTTGGTGCTTGGAGCTTGGAGCTTGGCTTGGAGCAGTGGAGTTGTGTCATGGATTTTTGGGTCTTGTTTTGTATTCTTCTTCTTGGTAATTTGATTATGGAAATTGTGGTTCATTTGTATTGGTATCTTAGTCTTGTTGATTTGTAAAACATTGTTGACATGAATCATGTAGTTTTGGTTGGTTAAGGCTGTTTGGTTGGTTGTTTCATAAAATGGAAAATAGTTCCCCAATTGTTCTTGAAGCCCTTGTCATTCATTTCCAGCCTTTGGCGCCTTGGAAACGTCGCTTAAGGCCAAGTAGCATCTCACCACCTTCTCAAGCCAATGAGGAAGGGGAGGGACATTGCATATACAATATTTATGTTATTAATCTTTTATCCTTTTTGTGTTTGTTAACATACTGTTTGCATACCCTAAAACCAACAATGTCTCTATAAGCAACATAAAATGAATAGGCTTTAGACTCTAATTTAAATATCATTCCAATGCTTGGTCTCTATGTAGTTTTTTGTTTGTAAATGCTATTAGATGTGGTGCTTTCTTATGAATTTGGAGCTTCATCCCTATCAATGAAAATTTTTACATTGCAATTTGATTTTGTAATGTCATCGTTGTTATGCTTCCTCACATAATAGTCAGATAGATTCTGCACAGTATTCAAATATATTGAATTCATGTGTTCTGCATTGTGTACAATGTCCATATTCAGCTTGATTGTGCTCATTCTAACCTATACAATTTATGTGCACAAATTGTCAGATCACCTTCGGTCTAGGATTTGGTTCTTTCTTTTGAATCAATTGGAAATTCCCATTGGAAATTTTTGATGGCAAATCGAAATGGAAACTCTGAGTGGAAATTTACACTTCGATTCAATTTTAAATCCTAACAGCAAAATACAATATGACATTTCCACTTTAAATCAATTAAAAATCACAAATCACTTCTTTTGAATCTTTTGAAAATATCAAGTAGAAATTCTAATTGTGAATTCATAGTGCGAATATCCAGTACAAATGTCATCTTAGATTTCCTTATGAAAATTCATAGTGGAATTTGCAGTGAAAATTACCAGTGAAAATATCTACAGGTCCTTCTTGGAATCAATTCAAAATATCCAGTGCATGAAAATTCTCATTGCAAATTGTGCTACCATAGATCTGGGCAAGGGATGTGTCGGCTTTTATCAGTGCTAATCAGAAAGCACTGATAAAAGGGGGAAATTTATCAGTGCAAGCTAAAAGTGATGATAAATATACCATTTATCAGTGCTAAAAAACACGCTGATAAAAGTTTTTAATAAAAAATATTATCAATTTATATAAAATTATTATATTTATATTCAAAAATAATGTTTATTTGTATACATTGAATAAAAAAACATGTTTATAATTAATATATATATTTTAATAATTCAAATATATATATAATAAATTTCATTAAATAATAAATATATTTATTATATTATATTTATATATTTATAATTATATATAAATACCTTTTAAATATATATATTTATAATTATATATAAATAATTTTTCAATATGTATATTTATAATTATAATTATAAATATATATATATATATATAATTAAATAAGTATATATTTCCAATTAATTTTTTCAATTAATGTGTGAATATAATTGACGTTCATATGTTATGTATTTATCATGAATGTTCATTTATACATTACACCCTCATTACTATTCATGTTGTCCATATATATGATGACTCGTTTTTTATGAGATCTATACTTTACTCAGTGTATATGATTCATTCATGTTCTCATGAAGCTATTATGTTCTCATAAATATACTTTAAATCGTGATAAATATATTTAAAAAATAAATATATTTATTATATTTATAATTATAAATATTTAGTTATATATAATTACTTTTTAAAATATATTTATAATTATAATTATATATAACTATATATATATTTATTTATTTATTTAAATAATTATAAAATTGCAATAATTTTTTAAATGATAAATATTTTTTTATATTTATAATTAGATATAAATACCTTTTAAACATATTTATTTATAATTATAAATATAAATATATTTATTTATTTCTTTATTTATTTATTTATTTTAATTTTTTTAAATGATAAATATATTTATTATATTTATAATTATATATACACCTTTTATACAATTACAATAAATACATTTATTATAATTTTATAAACATATATATATTTATATATTAATATACATATATATATACACATATAAATATATTTATAATTATATACAAATATTTATAAATATATTTATTTATTTATAATTGTAATTATAAATAAATGTTTATTTATTTATTTATTTAAACAATTATAAAATTATAATAATTATATTTATAATAATTATAATTTTATAAATATATATAATTATTGAAATATATATATAAATATATAAAAATATTTATACATATATACAAATATTTATAATTATAATTATAAATAATATATATATATGTAAATAATTATAAAATTATAATAAATATATTTATTATATTTATAATTATAATTATAAATATATATATATTTATTTGTAGTCATAAATATATATATATATATTTAAATACTTATGAAATTAAAATAAATATATTAATTATATAGTCATAAATATATATATATATATATATATATATATATATATATATATTTAAATACTTATGAAATTAAAATAGATATATTAATTATATATATATTTTATAATTTCATAATTATTTAAATAAATATATATTTATATTTAAATAATTATCAAATTATAATAAATATATTTATTATATTTATAATTATAATTATAAATATTTATATTTATTTATTTATTTATATTTATGATTATAATTAAAATATATATGTAATAAATATATATTTATAATAAATATGTAATAAATATACATTTATAATAAATATGTAATAAATATACATTTATAATAGATATATATAAATTTATAGTTATTAAATAATTATAAAATTATAATAGATATATACAAATATAATTCTAAATAAATATATAGATATTTAAATAATTATAAAATTATAATAAAGATATTAATTATATATAATTATAAATATAATAAATATATTTATTATAAATTTATAATTATAAATATATATATATATATTTATTAAATATGTAAATATAAATAAATATATATTTTTTATATAGTTATTATTATAAATATTTATTTATTTATTTATTATACATATAATTTTATAAATATATATAAAAATATAAATAATTTATTATCATTATAGTTTTATCAACGTTTTTTTAGCATTGATAAAGGGTGTTTCGTTAGCGATTTCTATTTTAGCACTGATAAAACATGCCTTTATCAGCGTTTTTTAGCTAGCACTGATAAAAGGTTTGCCCACTTTTATAAAAAAAAACCTAAGAGTCTCTTCCTTCTGTCGCACGACTCAAACTCCCACGGAAGTCAAACTTTGTCGCCTCCTCCTCCTCCTCCTCCACTTCCTCCTCCTCGGCCGCTGACTCCTCCTTGTCCTCTGTCATCACCGTCATCGTAAAGCCCTCTACTATCACCGCCACAAAGCCCTCCTCCTCCTCTATTGCCACCACCGTGAAGCCCTCCTCCTCCTCCTCCTCGGCCGCTCACTCTTCCTCCTCTATCGCTGTCGTAAAGCCCTCATCTTCCTCCTCTACCGCTGAATCCTAATGTCGCGAAGCCCTCCTCCATGTACCCCACCTCTGCCACCAAACCCACCTCTGTTGTGAAGCCCTCCTCTACGAACCCACCTCCACCACAAACCCAGCTCCTCAGGTGTTACCATTGTGAGTATTCTTGTAATGATCTAAGTACATTTTTGATTCAATAAGTATATGGATGGCTATTGGATACTTATGGCCCAATTGATGTTTAGTGGCATAGGAATTGGTTTTTTTGTCAGGTGATTTTGAGAATGGAGGCCATGTTTGGTTGCATATCATGTCATGAAATATAACCCATCCATTTTTAGTTATGTTTTTTTAGTGTAGTTTCACATGTTTTTTCATCATCTATTTACATATGGATATGGTTTATTGTTTCTGACTGCATTCATATAGTGATGTTGGTGTTGCTTTTATATTTTTATTCAATTATAGAGGAATGTATTGTTTATTTTTCTCAATAATTTATGTCATATGAATGTTTCATGTTGGTTCTTAGGATATTTCGATTATAGATTATCAATTTAATCAAAGTGGGAAAATTGTTCCCCACATATTAAACCAATACAATAAGTGATAGGCACCATCCCAAGTGAATCTATGTACACTCTTGGGGTAGTAGTGAACTAATTCATCTATTTTGAGACTGGTTCATTATGCTTTCACCCACATCCTGTCATATTATCACCTGTAATCATCAACTTTCATGTCCATGTTAGAGGAGTGGATTATAGATATCATTATAGCCATGGATAATAAACAATATTAGTTATCGTCCAAAGGAATTACCCCATCTAGTAATATACTTTCATCCACTATTCCACCAACCACAACCCATGAAAAAAATCTCTATTAGATTTGGAGTAGTGGAATAATGAAAAATAGGACACTGTAAAAATATGAAAATGGAGGTATGTAGAGGAAAATACTGAGGAAGAAGAGAAGGAATGGATATAAGAAGAAAAATAGGGAAAAATTTAATGAAGTAATGATGAAACTGTTCTTGGAGGCTTATCATGACCACTTCATGCACTAGGTGGAACATGTTCATGTACTTGATCCACTTACTGATTAGGTTTTGAGATGAATTTCATATTGAAGAGAAAGAAATACTATGATACCTAGAACAATTCATATAACTCAAGTACCCCGATCTCCTTAAAAATATGTATGTTTTTAGTGCACCTTGAAGGGCCAACCCAGTCCATGCCGAAAACACCTCTAGGGAATAGATCCCAACTCGAAGCCCAACCCAATCATTGGTAAACAATGTAATTTTTAGTATAGAGTCTTAACTATGGGCACCAATATTTGGAATAAGTCTTCCTTATTTTAGGATTATAATGTCATAAATGAAGATATAACAATCTATATAGTTCACCTCCCTGATGAAGCATCTTATAACCAAGATCTTTGCTTAGGCTAGTTCATGGTGATGATTAATCCAGCTCACCAGCCTATTCCCTAGTTATGGTGTTGCTATCGACACATCACCCAAAAACCCAAATCCATATATGGGAAGCCTCTATGATACAAGGTAGTATTTAAGACCCACCCTAATGAGATTTGAGAGTAGTAAATGACTAATTAAGGAACTGTGGAATTGGTTGGGAATTTCCAATTATTACTAGAGGGTCAACCAGGATTCTTCCTGATTAGAAACGCTAATAAGATCTTAACCAAAAATGTGGTATAGTTCCTTTACTTATATATGTTCATGAGAGATCCTTCTAATATCTTAATGGGAGATTGATTAATACACCAATATTAACCAATAATGAGTTTGGGTAATGATTATGTCTTATATTTTGATTTATCATGAGTCAGGATTTGAACATTTCCAGTCCATGATGGTCATTTGGTTGCTTATGGGTTCAGAAAATTAAGGAGACATAAAAGAAACTTACCAAATCTTTTCCTAGATTTGGAAATAATGGTGCTTTCCATGAGGTGTTATTGGTGTTATCTTTAGGGTGAGATATTTTTGGAATACACTAATTTTTTTTAAATATATTTAATCACAAAGTGAAATTAACCATTGATAGCGGAGAAGGTTTGAGTACCTATAGTGCTTTAACTTTGACCTAATGTATATCCTCAATAAGGGGAAATTTTTTTCTAATGTATTGTATTGGAAGGATCAATATTAGGTAGTACATGATTCAAGCATCAAGTGGAAGATGGTTTCCCACTTTGAAGAGATGTGACTTTATATTCAAGTGACACTTATGTCTTTATCTATCACTTATTCACTCCTCAGTAGTATTACAGGAGTAAACTATAGGATTCATACTATTTATTCATGAGATACATGATAAACCTTTTATAGCTTTATATTTTATAAAATGTTGGTTATTTTTTATTCATGTATCCTTTATAAAGTGCCTCTCTTGGGATTTATGTCTTTATGAAAATGCCTAAGTGGCTATTTTAAAATGATTCAAGTGTTTTGAAATGTTTCTTAAAAAATTATATGTGTTCAACATACCCCTTTTTTGTTTCAAATAGCTTTAAAATGATTTAAACACTTGGCATGGACTTAGGTTGCATGTCAAGTGTTTGTCAACTCACCCGATTGACTTTCATAAAGGGATGTGAATTTTTTTAAAGAATATTTAATGTTGGTTTCATTTTAAAAAGGTTATGTTATTTTAATGAGAAATTTGTGTAAATGGTTGTTTTTTTAATGGGATTTCAAGTGTGATTTTATAAATAGTTTTCAAAGGAATTTGGTGTTAGATTCTAAGGGGATGAGTCCTAGGTGATGAAATGCAATAACAACTATCATTAAAATGTTGAGTTCCCCTTATTTGAAATGCCCATTCTGTTTATTTATTTTTGTTAAATATTAATATCACTGAATCAAATAGGATAGATATGAATAAATAATGGATGGATGCCAATCGTTTGAAAAAATAGTATAAAGATGGAGTGGAAGAGTTCATCAAGTTTGCAAAAGATCATGCATATAACCCTTCTCATATCCTTTTTGCATGTTTACGTTGTTGTTATTCAAGACAATTTAGTCTAGAGGAGTTGGAATAATTCTTGATCTGTCATAGAATAAATTGAAGTTATAAATGTTGGAATAAACATGGGGAAAATGAATGTAGCTAGTGCATGGGATAGCATTGCGTTTTATGGATCATCTGATATGATTACAAGTGTGGACAATGAATAAGACTATATTGAGGATGTGATTATAGATGTGAATGGTGATAAAGATCATTTTGAGGAAATGACAAGGACAATTGAAGATGAACTTTGTGATTTCTCAAAATTGTTTGAGCAGTTAAAGAGTTGTGAAAAGACACCATTGTATGGTGGTTACACTAAATATACAACATTGTCAACCGTACTGAAGCTGTATAATTTGAAATTAGACAATGGATAGAGTTGTACCAGTTTTACAGAATTGCATTCACTCTTTAATGACATGATCCCAGAAGATAATGAGGTCCCAATCCAAACATATGATGTCAAATGAATGCTATACTCGATGGGTATGATCTCTAAAAGAATACACATCTTCCCAAAAGACTGTATACTATTTCTCAAGGACCATAAATCACTTATAGAATTCCCAAAGTGTGGTGATTCTCAATACAAGAAAGATAAATTTGCTCCTATGAAAATTTTTATGGTACTTTCCAATCATTCCAAGGTTTAGGCACCTATATAGAAGTGAGGAGACTGTAGGGCAATTGATATGGAACACATACACAATAAATAAAGATGGGAAACTGAATCACCCGATAGACTCTCCTTAGTGGAAGATAATTGATCATGAGTATCCTGAATTTGGAAACAAGCCGAGAAACCTTAGTCTTGCATTATCTATAGATGGAGTGAATTCTTTTGGTTTTCAAAG
Organism: Viscum album; assembly: GCA_963277665.1. Taxonomy (NCBI): domain Eukaryota; kingdom Viridiplantae; phylum Streptophyta; class Magnoliopsida; order Santalales; family Viscaceae; genus Viscum; species Viscum album. Next base: position 1,011,714,772 of record OY728127.1, on the reverse strand, counting down.
CAGCACTCATAGTACATGACTGGTTATGTTAGAAAATTATAACTTTCCATTGTGGTTATGCATGAAATGAAAATACATCATGTTATCTATGATTATATTAAGACCAAAATAATTGGGTAATGATATTGATGTTTATTTATCTCCATTGATCGAGTATTTGAAATTATTATGGGATTTAGGTGTTACGTTGTATGATGCTTATAGGAATGAAGATTTCAAGTTGAGAGGTATGTTGTACGAGATGATAAATGACTTTCCTGCTTATAGAAATTTTTTAGGATATAGCATTAAAGGAACTCAAGGGTTTCTCATCTGCAAACAAGGTATACAGTCAATTTGGTTGAAATATTCATCAAAAACCATGTTTCTAGGACATTGCAGGTTTCTACCTTGACGACATAATTACCGATCTTGGATGACATCATTCGATGGAAGTTTAGAAGAATGTATATCACCGTCTCCACTAACAGGTGATCAACTCTTTGAGAAAGTAAAAGATATGAAAACTACTTTTGGTAAACCATTGTACAAAAACCTTACAAAAAACTGTTGGAAAAAGAGATCAGTTTTTTTTTGAATTACCATACTAGAATTATCTGTACGTCAGAAATTTTCTTGATGTTATACATGTTGAAAAAAAATTCATGTGATAGTGTCATCGGCATGTTCCTAAATGCACCTGGAAAAACAAAGGATGGAATTAAGGCTAGGTTGGACATGGTTGACATGGGAATACGAGAAGAGTTTGTGCTAGTGAAGGGTGAAAAATGAAATTTTCTTTCTCCAACTGCTTACACTCTTTCCAAGTAGGAGAGATATTGGTTTTTCAGCTTCTTTAATGATGTAAAGGTTCTAGAGGGGTATTCATTGAATATCAAGAACATCATTTCAATGACCGATTTAAAGTTAAAGTTTATGAAATCACATGACTTTCATGTTTTGTTGCAATATCTAATGACTATATCTTTATGTTACATTTTTTTCAAGAATGTCTGTCATACATTAACCAAACTCTGTTTTTTCTTCAAATCTATATGCAGGAAAGTTATAAACCCAGCGAAATTACCAACTATGGAAAGATAAATTGTCATCATATTATGTGAATTAGAAATGTTCTTCCCACAAAAATTCTTTGATATGATGGTTCATTTTATGGTTCACTTGGTGAGAGATATTCGATTATGTGGTCTTGTACACTATAGATAGATGTACCCCATTGAACGGTATATGAATATTTTGAAAGGGTATATAAAAAATCTAAGTTGGATAGAGAGTTGTATTATGGAGCAATATATTGTTGAGGAAGCCATCGAATTTTATAATGAATGCATGTCTGGTGTGGAAAGCATTGGTCTACCAAAATCTTGCCACACTAGGTGTCTTGTGGGTGAAGGAATTTCTGGAATATATGTTGTCACAATCAATATTACAGATCGGTAGCAGGCCCACCTTTACATTTTTCATAACCATTTGGAGGTTTCCCCATATGTTGAAACCCACAAAGAAATTATTAGTAATTTTAATCCATTAAGGGATTAAATATGGATATCAAATACACATAATCAACAATTTATAGGATGGTTTCAGGAGCATATTTTTAAGGAGTTAGATGAAAATATATATTCAATTTCAAAAAGAATTTGATGGCTAGTTGGAGGACTAAGTGTATATGTATTATTTTACAATGGTTATATAAATAATGGTTATATGTTCTATATAAATGAGTATGATGAAGACAGTACAATGAAAAATAGTGGAGTTACACTCATGGCTGAAGTGATGCATGTTTTTGGTAATAAGGACAGAAATCCAATTTACACGAATATGTCATAATTTGGAATCATCAAACAAATATGAGAGTTGTATTATACAACATTCTTAAGTGTCTATTTTTCAATGAAAGTGGGTTGATAATAGTACTGTTGTTAAAATAGATGAATTGGGATTCTTGAAAGTTGATTTCAGTAAGGAAGGGTACAAAGACAAACTGTTTATAATGGCATTACAGGCAGTAAAAGTATTTTATGTTGCAGATCCTGCAAACTGAAAGTGGTCAATTATTCTATTATCGACCAAAACCACTGAAGGGTCAGATGAAAATTCAACCGAGGATGACACTTTCATTGGAACGTTGCAATAATTTCATATTGGTCCCAATGTAGGTGGTGTTTTGTATGTTAGAGGATACCATAATGAAGGGATTTGGATTGTCGATAGAGGGGTCAAATCCCTTCAGCCTTTAAAAAAGAAAAATAGAGTTCAATAATCAGGTTATATTTTTTGTAATATACACCGTGTTACCTCATGTTATTATCCATTTTCTGCTACATTTATGTACTCTAAATTAAATTTTAAACCGCTTTTGTAGATAATGACTTCCACGCATGCTAGTGCTCCCAATCCCGAGGAACAACCAGTCTCTCAGCATGTTGTTGCTCCTAGTGAAGAGGTATAATAACCATCTGCACATGTCGATGCTACCGCTCTAGAGAAACATATTGATGGTGTTGATTTTGGAGAAATGGTAGGTGATGAAGGACCAGTGTTGTAGAAAAAACAGGAGTTTCGTAGTTTGATGGTTTTAGAAAAAATCATTAAGGTGGAAGTCAAAGGCATCAAATTCAAGGTGGGATGGAATGTGTGGGGGCAGCATACTAACCCCAACAAGTCCATGTTTAACAATTATATTATAATTGTTACTCAGCAACGTGTTCTGATTGGCATAGATTTTGTTGGAGTTGGTGTCCTAGAACCAACTACTTTGTACTTTATTCATTAATAAATACCTTATCACGTCTTGATTGTTCTTCTGCATGAAAATTAATGTGATAATTTCCTAAGGATAGTTGTTGCACTAAAAGGTCATAGCATATCCCTACTATGATGAGAACTCAGAAGTGCAATAACACTTTTCTTGAATATATGTTCTATGGTTGGATGATGTTATTTGAGGAACCAAATAATACAGGCCATTAGGGGTGAGGACTCATAAAACTTTGAGGCACCTTCTCATGGTGTGCGCCCTTGATAATATCTAGGAGGATATTATGAGAACGAGACTCGTTAACAGGAAATCCACATTTCATAGTGTCATTGGATGTTCCCATATGCGGACATGTATATTAGTCCTTAGACTTTAAGATTATTATTAATGGGTATTACAACCCGCACACTTAGATGTATTGAAGAAAACTATGACGACACACTGTTCGCAGTGAGGTAGGATATGTTGGGTGTGTCATGAGTAATACTGCATTAATAGATAATGTGATAAAGGATTTGTCTCTTCTGTTCCATAATATAAGTAGATGTCTTAGTCCCTTTGATGGAATTGATATAGACTAAATAAATCCATGCACATGGTAAGTAATGAGCGAGTTCAATTTAGAAAATTCAAATAAAGAATAATCAAGCACATGGGTTTATGTAACTAGCATGCAACCCGCTTGATCGGAGATATCGAGACAAAGGGATTACATTACATGGTAAGTGTTTGTAGGAGGCAACACGTAATTGCGGCGTTAACTTATTTCTCTATGGGTGCCTTGGCATATTGTTAGATGCTAACCTTGGACTTAGGCTCCACCTAATGCCACTGAGAAAGAGGGCTATAGGGTCACACACTAATTGTGTCCAAGTATCTCAGTTAAATATTAATTTAACAAGTTGAATAACGATTATTCCCGATTGTGGTTTAATAATTATTCGAGGATGCCTGGTCGCATTTATTTCAACACTAGTTATTTAAGAGAATATATTGTGGGTGAAATAATATATTTATTACCGAGTAATGCAGTGATATTTATTTGAGAAATAAATATCCATTATTCAAGTTCTAATAAATGTGGTGGAGGAAATAAAGAAAAATGGGAAAAAAAGTACACGTCGTGTATATTAATATACACTCCGTGTAATTTTTCTTGGGATTTGTGAAAAACAATAATATTTATTTAATTAAATAATATTATGTGTAATTTTTTGGGTGCATGTTAAGTAATAATAATAGTCAACTGCTATTATTAGACATGGGCTCTTACTAAGAATTAAATGAAATGAATAAATTCTTTCGGGTAATTAATTCATTTTATTATTCTAAGTAATTAAAATCCCAATTATATAATTCTCATTAGCCTATCCATTTTTGGGGGTTGTGCACAATGGATCTAGAGAAATCTATCAATCCAAGAGAGAATTATTTTCTTCCAAGAATGCTCTCAAGCTATGAGAGTGATCCTCCTCCACCGGACCAAGGAGAGTGCTTTGCAAGCAGCTCTTAACGTGATCGAAGGCAGACATCGCAAACGAAGTCTCTTCCATGCTAGCACTCGGAGATTCCTTAGGTGATGTCCAGAGATACGTGGATCACGTGTGGATCACCACTAGAGGAATCCTATACTTTGATTCTATGATGCAACGACTGGTCACATCGGATCGTGACTGGAAACATCAACAGAGAGAGAATTCCATCAAGGTAATTCTTGTCTTTTAATTAAATCAATTATAACCAACATATGATGAACCTATCTATGGTTTCGGGACTCTCTTCATTTCTTTCCTTCTTCATTCTATTCCTAAGATCTGGCATTTTATTATCGTGATGGATCTCAGATTGATCGTTGTTAACAGAAAAATTAAAGTTGGGTTCACCCACCAAACACGCTTCCGCTGTGCCCAGAACCTACAAGTGGTATCAAAGTGGTCATATAGTTGATTATAATTATTTAGTTTTTCATTGATGATTTATGCATTTAATAATTTAGTTGTTTCAATTTAATTTAATCAATCTTCAAATCTAAATCTCGAGATTTGTTCCTCCTCTCATTTCTCGTTCACCTTACAGAAATGACCTTTTATTTTAATTTTGATTAAAATAAAATAAAGAATCTCATCCAGAGGTGCCAAATATTCATGGTCGTACAACACCAGAACACATGGTGTGTATTTATAAGTACACGTCGTGTATTCAAGATTCAATGCATCGTACCGGTCTACCAAACCAGGTTGTGTGTTAGAGTCTTTCTAATTCTTAAATGAATATGTGTATTGACTAGGAATAGGTGGCACACAATTTCTGGATTACACGTTGTGTGGTCCACTGGACACGACGTGTAGTCCCTTCAGGTTGGGGTTGGACCGTGTACCCCGTACACGGATTTCCCAGCTGGAAACCGTGTAACACCGATACTACACGACGTGTATCCCACTGAACACGCCATGTACTCTGAAGATTTACGAAGTACATCTACATGCCATGTCCTCAAGCATGTACTTCAGATGGATAGTTAACAAAAGTACACATCGTGTAGTCGGAACTACACGTCGTGTACTCATCCAAATTACGCATATTTTTTAAAATTTATTACTATATTATACAAACCCTTGAGATGTATACCATAGTGTAGGCGTAAAGATGAGGTACAACACATGATAGGTGTTTTATATATATATGTTTTTAATTTAACATTTGTGTAGTGTTTATTTCTACTCATTGGGTAGTTATGAATGGGAATTCACCGGGTTACCTCCAAGGTACAAGTTATGTACAAAGATAATTTTAAATGAATTTATTTGTTTAAAATTATGATGGATGAGAATCTCAAGGAAATTCAGAAAAAAGGTTTAAGATAAAAGGATTTATTAATTAAAGATGATCAATTGATTCGAGCGTGATTTATCTTAAACAATAATGATTAAAGAATTGAATGTTAGTTTTATTTATGCGTAAATATCATTGCATGTTTAGATGATCATGATCTAGACCAAGACCTTTGTATGTTCATGGTTTCTTTTAATTAATTTATTTAAATTAAATTTGTTGGCCTGCGAGCCTTCTCCTCATTAATATGTAGGGCATGTGTGCCCGAGGTTTCTTTTATGTAAAACCCTGTTTTACCCCTCACTTACGATTGAGATAAAAGCATATGTAATGGATGGATCTCCCAAGCCTGTGGAGGCGGATCAATTTAGGAGCCATGGTGAAACCATTCCAAGGAGATACAAAGGTGGACAGTTGGAAAACTGTAAACACGAACCCAAAAGGTTCAAGGTGTTTCTCCCCTAGGTCTTGGGTTAGTTTATCAACTGCTATATAAACTAACCAATAGAGCAAACTCATGATCATATCATTTATTTTATTTCTGTTAGTTGCATAGTTTATTTATTTTGGGTGTGTTGCCATGATCACATAATTAATGAATTAAACAAGCATACAAGATATAACTAAAATAAGACTGACTTATGCATAAATATTATCTTAGACATGGTTAATCACTTAAGTATATCCCACTTAATATTAACAGGCATGTAATCAAAGATAATAAAATTAAAATTTACGTATAAGGATAAAATCCCTCAAATAAAATATTAAGTCGGTATAGCCTTCCATAATCTTGGTTAGAATCGAACCATAGTTCAAAGTGCTTGACCAACCCTAGTTGGGGTGCTTTCAATTATCAGAGAATTCTAATTCAAGGTTTTGGGTTGACTTGAATTGGTTCACATCAATGGTTGACTTCCACAGCATTACTTGGTGTGGCCAAGAGGCAAAGGTTGAGGAAATCCAAAATAAAAAAGATTTCAGGATTGGGGAGTCCACTCAGCAGATCAAGGGGTTGCGAGTTAATGCAGTTGGAATTTGGAATGCCTACCTAAAACCCTTTAAGTTTATAGACCAACCCTATTTGGGGTAATGAGAAGGGAAATATGGATTCTTGCCACTAGAATATTCAGTAAATAGTATATTCTGAATTCAATGGTGAGGGCTATTGGATTTTGATAAAATAATGGGAGACTAATAAGTAATAAATTGTTTATTTGTCTCAGTTTTATCATGATAAAGTACTAAATATTTTCTCATCTTAATTTGTAGAAAATTCAAGAAAAATGACTTCAAACATATCATTTAGAACCATACTCGATAAGGAAAACCTTCTCACCGGCACCAATTTCCAAGAATGGCAGAGGTGTTTACGCTTCATCCTTCACCACGAGAGGAAATTGTATGTGTTGGAAGAGCACGTTCCAGTTGCGCCTAGAAAAGAGGTCAGGGATGAGGAACTATCTCTCTATATAAAACATATGGATGATGCCACATAATTCCAATGTTTCATGCTATCGGCTATGTCTAATGAGATCTTGAAGAAACATAAAAACATGTATGCGTATAGCATGATGTCTCACCTTAAGGATCTCTATCAAGAGAAGGCGAGACAGGAGAGATATGAGATCTCCAATGCTTTGTTCACAATTAATCTTGGAGATTCTTCACCATATGGGCCTCATGTAGTCAAGATTATTGGATACATTGAACACCTGGACATCTTAGGGATTAAGTTCCCGGATTAGTTGTGTACAGATCTCATCCTATCATCACTACCCAAGACCTTCTCTCGCATTATTGTCAACTACAACATGAGAAACAATGAGAAGATCCTATCAGAACTTCTGACCTTAATTCGCCAGGTTGATAAGGACATGGGGCGTGACAAAACCGCATTTCTTATGGTGAATAAGAAAAGGAAGTACAAGGCAAAGGGGCCAAGGATTCATAAACGGTCTGAATCCCCTTAGCACCGTCCCTCCAAGAAGGGGAAGATCCAGAGGCAGGGCAAGTAATGAGAGGCAGTATGTTTTTCATGTGTCAATCAAGGCCACTGGAAGAGGAACTGCGCCTAGAAGCGTGGGGATGCTAAAGGTGTGTTCGTTATCGAGTGTAATCTTTCCATTTCTACACATTGGGTATTAGATATATCTTGTGGGGCTCACATATATATATTCAAATGCAGGAACCAAGTAGATTTAGAAAGATTTCTAGAGGAGAGGTGGATCTTCGAGCTGATAATGGCATGAGGCTGGCTGCATTGGCCATTGGTGATTACCATATCTCATTGCCAACTGGAATGCTTTTGGTTTTACATAACTGTTATTATGTTACTGGTGTTACCAAGAACATAATTTATGGATCTTGTTTGGATATGGATGGATTTATTTTCAAAATTTGGAAATAAAGGTTGTTTTTTATAATAACAACATATGTTATGGTATGGCGCATTTAAATAATGGTTTGTATGTATTAAATTACAAAAACCAGGTGTTGGCAATCGATAACGAAACAAATTCACATGACTCATACAACACCCAGTTGTGGAATCACCGTCTTAGTCATGTAAATGAGAAGTTCTTGACAAAGCTTTACTAGGATGGTTATTTAGACTCTACTGATCTAAAACCACTTGATAGATGTCACATTGTTTACAAGGTAAAATGACCAAGACGCCTTTCGGTGGACAGGGTGAAAGGTCCACAGAGCTTCTAGGATTGGTGCACACGGATGTGTGTGGACCATTTCCAGTAGAATCTAGAGGTGGATATTCTTACTTCATTACTTTTAATGATGATTTGAGTAGATATGGATATATGTACTTAATGAGGTATAAGTCAGAAGACTTAGAGAAATTTAAGGAATTAAAGAATGAAGTAGAGAATTAGATTGGTAAGAAGATAAAGAAGATTCAATCAGATCGAGGTGTAGAATATCTGAACCAAAAGTTCATCGATCTTCTACGAGAGTTTGGGATTCTATCTCAACTCACTCCTCCTTATACACCACAGTGGAATGGTATTAGTGAAAGGAGGAACCACACCTTGTTGGACATGGAGAGGTCGATGATGAGTCATGCAGATCTTCCATTATCCTTTTGGGTATATGCATTACAAACTACAACATACACATTAAACCAAGTATGAACTAAGGTGGAAAATGGAATTCCCTCCGAGTTATGAAATGGAAAGAAACCCATTTTGTCGCACACATGTGTATGGGGATGTGAGGCGTTTGTTAAGGCCTTCTTGGGCAATAAACTGGCACCCTAGAGAACTAGGTGTATCTTTATAGGATATCCTAAGGAAACGAAAGGATATTACCTATATAACCCTTCAGATAAGAAAATGATTGTCACCAGACAATCCGTCTTTCTTGAGAAGGAGCACATCCTCAAGAAGGATAGTGGGAGCAAGATTGACTTTGATGAAGTTGATGCTCAAGATACACAGGAGTTTGTACAGGAACAAGTTTCACAGGTCCCCATATAACAGGTTCCATAAACACAAGTACTGCATAGGAGCTCAAGAGAGGTAAGGGAACCAGAGAGATTTGGTTTCCTAGTCATTGAGGATGGTGATTCATTATTGTTGGACAATGATGAACCTCTCTCCTACAAGTAAGCAGTAGAAAGATCAGAAGCTACAAGATGGATATAAGCTATGAATTATGAGATGGATTTCATGTATCAGAACCAAGTATGGGTTCTGGTCAATGAGCTAGTTGATGTAAAGCTTGTTGAATTCAAATGGGTATTCAAGAGAAATATGGACATGGAAGGTCAAGTTATCACCTATAAAGCAAGGTTAGTGGCTAAAGGATTAGGACAGTGTCAAGGAATTGACTATAATGAAACCTTCTTTCCAGTTTCCATGTTTAAATCCATAAGAATCATACTTTCCATAATATCTTACCATGACTATGAGATTTGGCAGATGGATGTCAAAACAGCGTTCCTTAACGGGAACCTTCAGGAAGATGTATATATGACACAACCAGAAGGGTTTGTGACACCAGGTGAAGCCAAACGGGTTTGCAAGTTGCAGAAATACATTTATGGATTAAAGTAAACATCCAGGACATGGAACATTCAATTTGATGAAGCCATAAAGTAATTCAGTTTCATTAAGAACGAATGTGATCCATGTGTTTATAAGCGGTTTAATGGGAATGCGGTCATTATCCTAGTAGTATATGTTGATGACATATTGCTTATTGGAAATGATGTATCAGTCTTGCAGTAAGTTAAGGACTGGTTGAACAAGTGTTTCTCCATGAAGGACTTCGTTCACTACTAGAAATCTCACCTTTCCCAACGCTTCTATACCAACGGTTTGTAAAAATCGTTGGTATAGGTCCCCTTTCCCAACGGTTTGGCCAAACCGTTGGGAAATCCCACTTTGAGGTCACTTTTCCCAATGGTTTGCCAAAGCCGTTGGGAAAGTGTATGTCTTTCCCAACAGTTTGGCCAAACCATTGGTAAAAGTCCACTTTGTGGCCACCTTTCCCAACGGTTTGGCCAAACCATTGGGAAAAGTCCACTTTGTGGCCACTTTTCCCAACGGTTTGGCCAAACCGTTGGGAAAGGGTACTTTTTGGCCACTTTTCCCAATGGTTTGGCTAAACCGTTGGGAAAGGGTATGGCTTTCCCAACGGTTTGGCCAAACCGTTGGGAAAAGTCCCCTATATACCAACGTCGCTCCCAAAATCAAAGGACCTATACCAATGGTTGTCAAAACCGTTGGTATAGGTCCTTTGATTTTTTATCGAATCTTCTTAACGAGAACATTATATAAATAAAAATTTAAAATAATTATGATAATATATATATATATATAAATTTATGAAATTATGTTCACAAAAGTCATGTTAGGTTAGTGGTTAGGTCGTTGAAAGATAAACTAGAGGTCCTGGGATCAAATCCCACTGATTTTTTTTTTGAAATACATATACCAACGATTTTATGGAACCGTTGGTATAGATTTTCATATTACTTATACCAAAATTTTTCAAAACTGTTGGTATAGACCTATACCAATGGCTTACTTGCCCACGGTTCCCCAAACCGTTGGTATAGGCTATACCAATGGTTTGGAGGCCTATACCAACGGTTCCAAACCATTGGTATAGGGTATTTTTCCAGTAGTGGGTGAAGCATTCTGCATTCTAGGGATCAAGATCATTCATGATAGATCCAAGAGGCTGCTTGGACTAAGTTAGGGTATATATATTGATCAGATACTAAAGAGATTTAGTATGGAACAATCCAAGAGGGGATTGGTTCCAGTGTCACATGGCCTACATCTTTCTAAGAAAATGTTTCCTCAGACACAATAGGAGAAAGATATAATGAGTAAGATCACATACGCTTCGGCTATAGGATTCATCATGTATGACATGTTATGTACCAGGATTGATGTTGCCTATGAATTGAGCATGGTAGGAAGATATCAAGCAAATCTAGGAGAACAACATTGTACTACTACTAATACTATCCTTAAGTATCTAAGAAGAACTAAGGATATGTTCTCGGTGTATGGAGGAGATGAGGATCTTGTCATCAAAGGGTATGATGATATTGGTTTTCAGACAGATCAGAATGATCCGAAGTCACAATTTGAATATGTTTTCTATCTCAATGGAGGAGTTTTGAGCTGGAAGAGTTCAAAGAAACCAGTTGTCGCTGATTCTACAGCGGAGTCTGAATATATAGAAGCTTCTGATACAGCCAAGGAAGCTGTCTAGATTCGAAACTTTGTCTAGGATCTTGATGTGGTGCCTAGCAGTAAATATCCCATCACATTGTATTGTGATAATACTGCAACAGTGGATCTTGCAAAATAACCAAGGTCACATAAATGGACAAAGAACATTCTCTAAAAGTATCACCTCTTGAGGGATTTCTATCAAAGGGGTGAAGTTGCAGTGAGCAAATTGTTCACGGAAGAGAATGTGGTGGACCCCATGACTAAAGGCCCATCTAAGTATAAGCATGAATATCATGTGAGAGCTAGCAAGTTAAAGGTTGTTAGCAGTTGGTTCTAATCCAAGTAGGAGTCTGTTGGAGTTGGTGGCCTAAAACCAACTACTTTGCACTTTATTCATTAATAAATACCTTATCACATCTTGATGTTTCTTCTGTGTGACAATGCATGTGATAATGTCCTAAGGATAATTGTTACACTAAAAGGTCATAGTGGATCCCTACTATGATGAGAACCTGAAAGTGCCATAATAATGTTCTTGAATATATGTTCTATGTCCGGATGATGTTATTTGAGGGACACAAATAATACAGGCCATTAGGGGTGAGGACTCATACAACTTTGAGGCACCTTTTCATGGTGTGTTCCCTTAGTAATATCTAGGAGGATATTATGAGAATGAGACCCGCCAGTAGGAAATCTACATTTCATAGTGTCATTGGATGTTCCTATCTGCAGACATGTGTATTGGTCCTTAGACTTTAAGATTATTATTAATGGGTATTACAACTCGTGCACTTAGATTTATTGACAAAAACTATGACGACACATTGTTCGCAGCAAGGTAGAATATATTGGGTGCATCATGAGTAATACCGCATTAATAGATAATATGAGAAAGGATTTGTCCCTTCTATTCCATAACAGAAATAGATGTCTCAGGCCCTTTGATGGAATTGATATAGCCTAAATAAATCCATGGCCATGGTAAGGAATGAGCGAGTTCAATTCTGGAAAGTCAAAGAAAGAATGATCGAGCACATGGGTTGATGTAACTAGCATGCAACCGCTTGATCAAAGATATTGAGACAAAGGGATTACATTACATGGTAAGTGTTCGTAGGAGGTGACACATCATTACGGTGTTAACTTCTTTCTCTATGGGTGCCTTGGCGTGTTACTAGACGCTAACCTTGGACTTTAGGTAGGCTCTTCCTAATGCCACTGAGAAAGGGGACTAGAGGGTCACACACTAAGTGTGTCCAAGTATCTCAGTTAAATATTAATTTAACAAGTTGAATAAAGATTATTCCTGGTTATGGTTTAATAATTATTCAAGGATGCTTGATCGCATTTATTTTGACACTAGTTATTTGAGAGAATATATTATGGGCGAAATAATATATTTATTAGTGAGTAATTTAGTGATATTTATTTGAGAAATAAATATCCATTATTCAAGGTCTAATAAATATGGTGGAGGAAATAAAGAAAAATGGAAAAACAAAAGTACACACTGTGTATATTAATATACACGCCATGTAATTTTTTTAGGGATTTGTGAGAAATAATATAATTTATTTAATTAAATAATATTAGTTGTAATTCATTGGGCGCATGTCAAGTAATAATAATATTCAACTGTTATTATTAAACATGGGGTCTTACTAAGAATTAAATGAAATGAATAAATGCTTTCGGGTAATTAATTCATTTTATTATTCTAAGTAATTAAAATCTCAATTATATAATTCTCCTTAGCCTATAAATTTTTGGGGGTTGTGCACAACAGATCTAGAGAAAGCTCTCAAGCCAAGAGATAATTCTTTTCTTCCAATAACTCTCTCAAGCTATGAGAGAGATCCTCCTCCACCGGACCAAGGAGAGCGCTTTTCAAGTGGCTCTTAAGGTGATCGAAGGAGGACATTGCAAGCGAAATATCTTCTATACTAGCACCCAGAGATCCCTTAGGAGACATACAGAGATACGTGGAGCACATGTGGATAACTGCTAGAGGAATCCCACACTTGGATTCTACGATGCAATGACGGATCACATCAGATCGTGACCGGAAACATCAACGAAGAGAGAATTACATCAAGGTAATTCTTGTCTTTTAATTAAATTAATTATAACCAACATATGATGATCCTCTATATGGTTCCGGGACTCTCTTCCTTTCTTTCTTTCTTCGTTCTATTTCGAAGATCTGACATTTTATAATCATGACGGATCTCGGATTGATCATTGTTAATGGAAAAATTAAAGTTGGGTTCACCCACCAAATGCGCTTTCACTGCGCCCGGAACCTACAGAATTGTGACACCATGTTATGCCCAGACTAAAGACACTAATGTGGGAAGATATTACAGTAACATTATGATATCATTTATTTATTTTAATAAAATAATAAAATAATGAAACATTGACTTACTCTTCATCATCCATTGTAGAGTGTATTTATAGTAGATGATTCTCACAAGAAGTATGTATTACTGCTTGTTGGAAGGATTCACAGAGGATTTCACGCAATCCCAATAAGACATCATCTTAAAGACATTGAAGGGAAAATAAACCTGCACCCCCTGGTTATCTATGCACACTTGATAACCCAAGAAGTGTGGGATGCGTTTACTGGTCATCGTGCGGATGTGTCTTTTCAAGTACATTATGTCCAATAATACTTTGTTTGATGATATGTGTATTTATCACTTTGATTGATAATTTTTTATTTATGAAATAGCAACTGAGTGCTAGAAATAAGGAAGGAGCATCAAAACCAGTGTACCCCCTACCGTAAAGCAAGGATGGGGTATGCTTCACTTGAAAAAAAATGGTACATATTTTAAATCGACCATAATACTTTTATGTGACATGAAACAACACCATAATTATGTTCCTGTGTTTATATTAAGATTGATGAATTGAAATTAAGATCCACTTACATTCCACTCCATGTGTTATGGAAGGAGGTACGTGTAAATAAAGATGGGATACTAATAGATGAAAACACACAAAAAGTGTGGGAAACATGTGTAAGTATTACATAATAAAAATTCATTTTTTTTAAATTGCTATTATATAACAATGATCACTTATTTTCCTATATTATCTATCTTACATAGTCACAGGAATTAGCAACACCTGTTCTAGATGAACACAAACTATCAGTGGCCTTGAAGTGGCCAGAACAGTATTGTCGCATCAGAGGTGCAGGTTTTGGGGTGACACCTTGAACATATTTTGAGAAAAAAACAAGAGGATGATCAAAGTGAATTAATAAAACAAATGAGATAAAGAATATCTACCCTTGAAGGACAATTATAATGGCATAGAGAGATTATGGAAACTTTAATGAGGGAGATACAAAGAGAAGAAGCAACTCAAGAATAGCCACCGCATGGAGATCCCACCCCACCCCACACTAGCTGTGCGGCTAGCCATTCCCCTTAAAGAGATGTCTTAGCAGAGGTAATCAATGTTCCAATAAATGTTTATGTGAAATGTGAATCAGAAAGACACAGATACCTTTCATGTACTGATATTCTATAGGGTGATAATGATTGTGATTTATATCTAGCAACACCCACCCATCGCCTTGTGGAGAGGGCTACGGTGTTCAATATTCAAAAGGACATGCTACACAATAGACCACTTACAACAGGTCATGTGCGAGTGTCAATCAACGTAGCCCATGATCCAAGCACAAAGCTACTTGTTCCAATTCATGAGGATGATATTAATATAGTCAAAAAGTTTTTAGAATATATATCGCATGGTCGTTAAATCTTGTAAAAAACATGCCAATAAGGATGTATTCTTTTCCATTTTACTTTTCAATCTAAACCTTTAACAATTAATGAAAAAGGTATGAATCGATGAATGTTATTATAGACAGACAAAGAGAAGGGGATGAAATAAAAAACCACCTTAAAACCATTGAAAGGATCCACCAACTAATCAAAAAGATATACCCAAAGTACCATTACCCCACTCAGTCTATATCCACATTTATTATCATTGAAGGCTCATATGAATAAAAAGTTAAAAGATGGTCATAACCACATAGTTGAATTTGAAGAAAATATGTACGGAGAGAAAGATCAAGACTTCATTGGTGTTGAGAGTGAAATTGAAATCCTCGACTATGAATGGTTAGGCGACTCAGTTATAAATGTATACATGAGGTATGTTTTCATGATTTGATTTTCCAAAAGCTGATATATTATGTTAATTATGACTAAATACATTTCATATTTTGGTAGGCATATATATGAAAAAAAATTAAAGAGATTTTTCCATGAGAAAAAGTTCAGACTCATTAGTCCTCACATCACCTCTATAGTACAAGACAAAATAGAACCCAAAAAAAGGATGAAATAATGGCAAGTCTGATCAAATCCTTTGAAAGAAAAATTTTAGATGAAAAACTCTATTTAATACCAATATTGTATGGGTAAGACTCTACAATTTAATTATATCAAATTTATTTTCATTTCTTTCATTACTTATTCCTTTTTGTGTTTTTAGGCAGCATTGGATGCTCATTACATTAAATCTGGATACTCCAAAGATTTATTTCCTGAATTCAATGCAAGGATATCCAAAAAATTGTCCACACATGATGACGTTTGTCAATTTTCAATACATTGCATATAACATTTTAGAACTAAACATCAATTTATATAATTTATATTATCTTTTAATGGGGATTTTGTTATGATATGGTGGTGCATCATTGTCGTAAAAAACAAGGAATGAGGCCAAGGGCTAGCACATGGATGAAGATAAGTTCTATGACTAGATAAGTATAAAGGTATATATAATAAGCTTTTACTATCCAAACACATATCAAAACAAATTACTTATTACATTCAATGTTTATGTAGTGTTTGAAACAAACCAATGGAAAAGATTGTGATTATTATGTTTGTAAATTTATGAGAGAGATCATATTCTATGAACAAACTAGCATCCCAGAAGATGTATTTTTTAAGATAATTACTATTTTATTTAAAATATTTATTAATCCTTTGTGTATTTATATTTTTTCAGTACTACTATAACTTTCAAAAATACTCATATTCACAAGATGATATAGATGTTCTTAGAAATGAATAAGCAACATACCTGATGGAAGAATTCACACAAATAATATGAAGATGTGACTTCCATAGAAGTAGTGGATTGTTTCATATATATTTTTAATTTAGTTATTTTTAATATTACTCACCTAAGAATTGTTTTATTATACAGATGGATTCCTTTGTTTGAGTCGGGGCAGTCTGTTCAAAGATACTCATGCTCGTGAGAGATTGGACTTCAAGGCTGCAACTGAGATAATGATAACAAGGAAATGAGTCAAGAATGTATAAAGGTGAATTCCTATTACTTATTTAATTAATTAATTTTTTCATCATTCTATCTACTATTTGTAAGTTAATTTCCTTATCATTTTTATCTAATACTTATTTTTTTACAGATCTTTTGGGAAGTCATATTTTCCTTTCAACTATCTGCAACAAGCCAGAAAAAAAAAAGAACATGTTGAATGAAAAGTATGACTTCTCAGTAGTTGAATGAAAAGTATAACTTCCCAAAAGATCTTTCATGAATATTTTCCTGAACAACGTACTAATCAGCTGCATCTCAATCAGTCGCACCTCAATCTGATACACAGTGTGATCGGTATGAATCGAAGTGTATGTTTTTAGTTTATAATATTCTTTGATCCTTTAAGATTCATGTCTTATGAACTACCGTGATTTGATCCATGACTCGTGATTATGATCTATGATATGAAAGGTATAAATTTCTAATGTTAATATCACCTTCTAACATCTTTATGCTCATTTTATCCTTATATGATCATTGATATCTCCCTTGTTTACACTTATTGAACATATATGATCACCCTTTCTTATATTTCATATCCTTAGGTAATTAAAAATGGTTTTAGAAATGATATGTCTGAGAAGGTTTCTAGTGAAGATTGACTTAATGAGAGACTCTTATGAACTAGTTCTTTATGTTTTCATGTTTCCAAAAGCACTAGACTTAAACTATTCTGGCATGGATCATTATGTTATGTAAGAAATATTAATATACTAAGATGTGATATATATGTATGAAATGTTTGGGCCAATATAGTTGGTATCAAAGTAACTAACCTACTCAAAATTGAGCAAAAATAACAAGTGACTGGTATCACTCAAAGTGTTTCTTTTGATTTAAAATTGACATTACTTTTAGTAAAAAGAACAAGTGACATACTACAAACTAAGAAAACACATTTAGATTGTTTTTATATTTTAGGACAATGATCTATGAGTCATTTTTTATGTGTACAAATCAACCGTACCTCAATATAATATGCACGGTGTGGCCGGTATGACTTTAAGTGTGTATTTTTATATTAAATTGACATTAAATTAAGAAAAAAGAACAAATGACATACTAAAAACCAAGAAAAGGTATTTGGATTGTTTTGATACTTTATAAAAACGATCCATGAGCGGTTTTTGATGTGTAGGAATCAACCACACCTCAATTCGACACACAGTGTGAACGATATGACTAAAAGTGTCAGTTGTCAGTTTAAAATTGACATTTTAGTTCAAAACGTGTCACTCACTAAAACCCAAGAAAACACGCTCTGATTATCTTTATAATTTAGGGTAGGGATTCATAAGTCATTTGTGATGTATATGAAGTAGTCTCATGTCAAACCAATGCACGATGCGACTGGTATGACTCAAAATGCGTGTTTCCGGTTTGAAATTACATTTTAGTAGAAAAACACAACTGATGTACTGAAAATTGAGCAAACATATTCAGATTGTTTTGATACTCTAGGACAACGATCTATAATTCATTTTTGACGTGTAAGAATTAACCGCATCTCAATACGACGCACGGTGTAACCGACATAACTCAGTGTCTCTTTTTATTTAAAACTGACATCAGTTTAAGTAAAAACAAGTGACATATTGAGAGTCGAGCAAACACATTTGGATTGTTTTGATATTTTAAGACCGTGATCCATGAGTTATTTGTGATATGTAAGAGTCAACTACACATCAATACGATGTATGGTGTGATCGGTATGACTCCAAGTGTGCCTTTTTATTTAAAATTGTCATTAATTTATGTAAAAAGAACAAGTGACATACTAAAAACTGAGTAAACACATTCGGATTGTTTTGATACTTTAGGAAAATGATCCATGAGTCATTGTGGCGTGTAGGACTCAGTCTCACCTCGATACGACGCACTATGTGGCCGGTATAACTCAAACACCACTGGAAATGTGATTTATACCAACGATTTGGAACCGTTGGTATAGGCCTCCAAATCGTTGGTATAGCCTATACCAACGGTTTGGAGAACCGTTGCCAAGTAAGTCGTGGGGATAGGTCTATACCAACGGTTTTGGGTATAAGTAATATGAAAATCTATACCAACGGTTCCATAAAACCATTGGTATATGTAATTCAAAAAACAATCATCCGGTTGGTTTTGATCCCAGCACCTCCCGTTTGTGATTGAACAACTTAACCACTAACCTAACTTACTTTTGTGAAGATAATTTCATAAATATATATACGTATTATCATAAGTATTTTAATTTTTGATTTATTTAATGTCCTCTGTAAGAAGATTCCATTAAAAATACATGTACATATACCAACGGTTCTCAAAACCGTTGGTATAGATCTATACCAACGGTTTGGCCAAAACCGTTGGTATAGGGTCACTATAATGGACTTATACCAACGGTTTTGGCCAAACCTTTGGTATAGGTCCAAATTAGTGAACTATACCAACGGTTTGCCCAAAACTGTTGGTATATATCATATTTCCAGTAGTGAAAGTGTCTCTTTTTATTTAAAATTGACATGAATCTGAGTAAAAATAACAGGTGACATACTGAAAACCGAGAAAACGCATTCGGATTGATTTGATACTTTAAGAAAATGATCTATTAGTCATTTGTGACATGTAGGGATTAGTTGCACCTCAATACGACGTGCGGTGTGGCCAGTATCACCCAAAATGTCTCTTTTTATTTAAAATTGACATTAATTTAAGTAAAAGGAACAAGTGACACACTGAAAATCGAGTAAACATATTCGGATTGTTTTGATATTTTAAGAAAATGATCTATTAGTGATTTGTGACATGTAGGGATTAGCTGCACCTCAATACAATGGACGGTGTGGCCAGTACAACTCAAAGTGTCTCTTTTTATTTAAAATTGACATTAATTTAAGTAAAAACAATAAATGACATATTGAAAACCGAGAAAACGCATTCGAATTGTTTTGATATTTTAGGACAATGATCTATTAATTATTTTTGATGTGTAGAAATCAGTCGCACCTCAATACGACGCACAGTGTGACGGGTATCACTCAAAGTGTCTCTTTTTATTTAAAATTGACATTAATTTAAGTAAAAACAACAAGTGACATATTGAAAACTGGGCAAACGAATTCAGATTGTTTTGATATTTTAGGACAATGATCTATTAGTCATTTTTTGACACATAGGTATCAGTTGCACTTCAATACGACGCACGGTGTGACCGGTATAACTCAACGTGTCTTTTTTTATTTAAAATTGACATTAATTTAAGTAAAAATAACAAGTGACATACTGAAAACTGAGCAAACACATTCGAATTGTTTTGATACTTTAGGACAACGATCCATTAGTCATTTGTGATGTGTAAGAGTCATCACACCTCAATTTGACGCACGGTGTGACCGGTATGACTAAAAGTGTCTGTTGTCAGTTTAAAATTGACACTTTAGTTCAAAACGTGTCACTCACTAAAAACCAAACAAACACACTACGATTGTCTTGATAATTTAGGAGAACGATTCATAAGTCATTTGTGACGTGTATGAAGCAGTCTCACGTCAAACCGACACACGATGCGACCGATATGACTCAAAATGCATGTTTCCAGTTTGAAATTACATTTTAATAAAAAAAACACAACTGACATACTAAAAACCGAACAAACGCGTTCGGATTATTTTGATACTCTAGAACAACGATCCGTCGGTAATTTGTGACAGATACGAATCAGTTGCACCTCAATACGACGCACGGTGTGGCCGGTACAACTCTGAATGCGTCATTATTTAAAATTGACATTAATTTTAGTAAAAGAACAGTGACATACTTAAAACCGAGCAAACACATTCAAATTGTTTTGATATTTTAGGATGACGATCCATAACTAATTTTCATGTGTAGGAATCAACTTCACCTCAATAGGACGTACAATGTGACCGATATAACTCCAAATGTGTCATTTTTATTAAATATTGACATTTTATTAATGTGTTCTTTCATATTAATGTTTAATTTATTTCTTTATATTATTACTAACATAATATTTGTTTTTTTATATAGGTGAAATCTTTTGCTCGGGTTGAGATGATTTGTTCGACAACTGATACCATGGACAGACATTTTTTAGGGGATCACGGGCATCAAAAGACGAAATATTAATGTTTTAGAATGTTTGTTGGACAATTGTAAGTGTAATTATATAAAACATTTTGTTTGAAATGCAAATAACAATGTTCATGGGTGGACATTTTTTGCTTTTCGGTGTGCTGTCTAAATTGTAAGTTTGATTTTGAGTGTGATGTTATATAAAGAACACACTATAGGTGACTAGGCTTTTATCAACGCTAAAAAAGCGCTGATAAAGAGGGTCATTTATCCGCGCTAAAAATAGCGCTGATAAAAGTGACCTTTATCAGCACTAGAAAAATACAGATAAAGATGACCCATTTATCATTGCTACGATTAACAACACTTTTTTAGTATTGTTAAATGCCATTTTGCGCACTGTGAAAGACCATATGTGTAGTAGTGTTGACATTGAGAATTTTTAGTGTAAACTCCCAATAAAAAGTCCAAGTCCAATTTTTCATTTTGATTATGTTTTAGATTTCAACAATGATATACCATGATAAATTTTCACTTTAAATCAATTTGAAATTATAAACTACTTATTGTGAAACAATTAAAATTTTCAACTGAGAATTCTAACTATGAATTCACAGTGCAAATTTATAGTAGAAATGACATTTTGGAATTCCTTTTGAGAATTCTCAGTGGAAATTAGTAGGGGAAATTACCAATATAAATAATTGGTGGAAATTCATATTGGAAATTCACATTGAAATTTCTAATAGTAATGTTCTTTGCATTAAAATTACAAACGTAATGATAAATGAACTAATTTTTGAAAACTTTCCCTAAAAACGTCCCATGCAAACGCCCACTACAAATATTGTACGACATGTAATTTGATAATGAAATGTATAAGCGGGTTATTACAAGGTTGAAGAAGTAAAAATATAAAAAATAAATCTAACCTGGGCTTATCTATCGGTTTGTTTCTCTTGGTATGAAAAACTATGCACCAAACAAGTAGATTGGTGTCCATTTCTAGTTCTCCAAGAACCACGCCGCACAAGTATCGCCGCCCTCATGCTCGACAGAGAAAAATTTCCCATTCATTCGACGAGAAATAAATTTATCCCGTTTTTTTTTTTTTAATTTCTGATGCCCATATTAACTTTTATTCATCAATATTTTACTGATAATGATTTGATACGTGGTGGTTATCCAATGGGGTTAAAAGCCGAACATGAGACGGTATTAATCCTTTATTTAACACGCAAACCCCACCTAATACGATCGGAAGGGCCGGGGATCCGAAAATCGGATACCCATCGGGATCCCCATATTTTTTTGAATAATATTTTTTTACGAAATAATTTAATTTGGACAAAAAATCGGAATGGACGATCGTTTGATCGGTATCGCTCTGATGTCAACGCTCTACCTCATCACCCCAGTAAAGCGGAGGAGAGGGTGGGAGACGGTGTTTTGGTTTCCTCAAATTGGAGTTTGGAAGGGTTTGACAAAAGCCTATCTGTTCGCGTTGTCGTTCATTGTCTTCGCTGTCAGCTAAATCACATGGATGAGGTCGAAGTCGAGGTCGAGGTCGAGGTCGAGGTCGAGCTCGAGGACGATTCTCCTTTACCACTTCATATCTTGCCCTTTTCCAGTTTCCATGATCAGTGGGGTTGTTATGATTATTGTCATGATTAGTACCCACCTTGATTTTGTACTCTATGCACCTCTTAGTCTCTTTTTCATTTTTTTTCCTGTAACCTGACACGGAGTTTCCAATTCGCCCTGAAACATCTAAAACACAGCGCCTTCTGTATGCTTCTTATTATGTTTGCTGTCTCCCGACCCCCCCCCCCCCCCCCCTTTTATGTGGTTCTTTGGCTGTTTATCTAGATTTGAGTTTCTAATTGGATGACTCTGGCCTGTAACGTGGTCTTTGGGTATTCCACTTAAAAATAAATAAAGTTGTTCAAGAAGATGGCTATTTTTCAGTAGAATAAATTTGTCAAAAAATAATATTTTAAGAGTGCTAGATTTTTCTATCTCTCTTGAATGATTCTTTGAAACCTATCCATGCGATTTTTCTTCAGTTTTTAGTTCAAGGCACTGTGATATTGTTTTTTAATTGGTTCGGTCGTTGTGCCCCTGTTGCCTATGAAATTGCATGCTTGAGGTGGGGAATTCAGAATTTATATTTTACCATCAACATCAAAGGTAGTGTTTGGTAGAATGGGAAAAAAATAAACGAATAGTTTGTATAATGATTCATTGTTTCTTTGATTTCTTGTCTCAGATATTACAAATGGATGCAAATATGATCACCCAAAATACTGGAGATTATTCTGTAAATTTGGATGATTTCATGCATGAGGTGGACAATATACTTGTAAAAGTTGAAATGGTAAGACTTCTCAGTGAAATGGCTCAACTTCCGTTGATCTCGATTGGATTTGTTTCTTCCATTCAGTATTAAACAACTTAGAAGAATTGTTATAAACTTACAATTCACGTTCCTTCCTCTGTTCCTACAATCCAGTGCTGGCAGCATTGAAAAATGATTTAAAATGCCTTTCAGATTTGTTAGAATTATGCTGTTAAAAATTATATTCATGCAAAATTGATTGCTCTAAAGACCCTTTTCATCCTCATCACTTCCATCAACGTCATCTTTTTCTTTTGGGAAAATAGAAATAAACCGACTTTGACAATCCAAAAAACCCTTGTAGAGAATCAATACAAATTCTCTGACAGAGCTGTACATAGTGTGCCATCCAATTTGAAAGGGCAGCATCTTTCTGGGATTGCTTGCTGGCTTTTAGCTTTCACGTGACAACATCGCTTTCAGTTGAAGGTAGCCATGCCATTCAGAACTTGATTAATCTTTTCCAGGAAGTTGAATCACTTGTTGATTTTGCTTCCTGTTTTTAACACTGGAATCAAAATTCAGTTTCTACCTCTCCCGTGCTTAAATTAGACAACTTTTTATTATAAACTGCCGTAACAGTCGAGTTTCCGATTTCCTTTAAAGCCGGTGCTTAAAGATTTGGGGTCCAATGATTAGGAAAATTTCAAATGTATCTGTAGGATGAGAAAATGAGAGACTCAAACCCCCAAAGTTCTCTCTAAAGGAGCCCTTAAGGTGTATTTATAATGAATAATAAAGATCACACCGGACCTCAAGTCCGATATGGGATGTAGACTCCAACACTCCCCCTCAAGCTAGGTGAACCTAGCTTGGACACATAATGAAAAGAAAACAATAAAACAGACGCTAACACTCCCCCTCAAGCTGGACATACCCAGCTTGATGACAAAACATGACGAAATAAAAAGAAAGCTGCAAAAGTTGCTGCTCCCCCTCACGATCGAAGCTCCCCCGCAGGATGATGGATAGAAGATGTTGCGGGCGCAACAGATGACCACGCAGACCGGCCAGTTGACGGAACGCCAGGAATGCCGTACTAGTGGGGCCGGTCGATGAAACGCCGGGAAATCCAAACTAGCACCGGGAGAACCGCACTTGCGGGGCCGGCGACGGGAGGCGGGGATTCCGCAGAAGTGTTGCGGGATCTGGCGGCGCCAACGGGGCCAGAATCCTAGGTGGTCGAGTTGCTGCGCTAGCGAATGGACGTGCCGGCGGACAGAGATGCGGCTGCCGGGAGGTGCCGGGAGATGCCAGCGAGGCGGGGATGCCGCAGGAGGAGGCCGACGAGGGTGCAGGAGGCCGGGAGGCGGCGCTGGAAGCCGGAGGAGGCCACCTGCGTGGAGCGGCCGACACGGGTGGAGGCCGGTTGCTGGCCGGAACAGTCCGGATCTGCCCGGAACAGTCCGGATATCGCCGGATCTGGCCGGATTCGGCCGGAGCTGTCCGGATCTGGCCGCCGGAGAGCAGCAGGCGAGGTCGCCGGGAGGGGAGCGGGACGGGAGATGCCGCCGGAGAGGGGTCGCCGGACTGGAGGGAGATCCGCCGGGAGCCGGGAGCCGCGAGCGCGCGGGAGCAGCGGGAGGCGCTGGAGCAGCGGGAGGCGCCGGGAGCAGCGGGATGCGCGGGAGGCCGTCGGGGCTTGGACGCCAACGGGAAGAACCGCGGAGGGCCGACGATGGGAACTGGAGGTGCGCCAGGTAGGATCGGCCGCGCGGGAGGAGACGCCGGGAGCCGGGGGGACGGCGCGGCGAGAGGGCCACCGGACAGGGGGCCGGCTGCTCGGGAGGGAGGGGAGGGGCGACGACGCAGGAGGCGCGCGCCCGGCGGGAGGGGCGATCCGCGCAGGAGGCGTAGGAGGGCCGCCGGGGAGCCGCGACGGGGCTGGACCTGGGCCGCCGGGAATGAGGACCGGCAGGAGCAGCGTGGGGCAGAGGCGGAGGGGCGGCGGCGGTAACCCTATGGGGCTTTGAGGCCGCCGCCCCCCCACGGGGGATTGCCGAGTCGGAAAAAAAAAACCTAGACGGGAGGGAGGGATCGGATTAGAAAACCCTCTGATACCATGTAGGATGAGAAAATGAGAGACTCAAACCCCCAAGGTTCTCTCTAAAGGAGCCCTTGAGGTGTATTTATAATGAATAATAAAGACCACACCGGACCTCAAGTCCGATGTGGGATGCAGACTCCAACAGTATCCAGTTATAAAAGCGGATTTTTTTTTTTAAAAAATATGCCCTGTCTCTTCTCTCCCCAGGGAAAAAATTTAAAGAAAAAGAAAAACTATAACGGTAGACTGATATTGGGAATTTTAAGATTCAGAGAATGTCCTCACGGTTTGTTGATCTGCACACTGTTAATCCAGTTTAACAATGGAAACTTTAATTTAATTTTTTTTTAGTTACATGTATGGTGGAAAGCGGTTGGTCATTCTTGGAATGATTGATGGACCAGTATCATTTAACAATCTCTGTTATGTGTAAATTAGTAACTTAATGCATTTACATTCCTGTTTTTGTATTTCATGTTCTTTCTCTCTTATTGAAAAAACGATTCTACATTTTTTCCTTGCAGTTTGAACAACAAGTGAATGACATTGAGCATTTTTACTCAAGTACATGTCAGAAACAACATCTCAAAGGTAATTCAACTGTCAAGGATAAAGAAAGCGAAACAAATATTATTTGCTTAAAGAGGCAGAAACAAGATTCATCTCAGAGGGAAGAAGCTGCTAAAAAGAGAATGCAGGAGCTCATGAGTCAACTTGGCACTATATTGCATCAGGTAATCAGTTTATTAAGGCCCCATTTGACATCACTTATTGAAAACCGCTTACAACACTTCCCATTCATGATAAGTGTTTCTGTGTAAGTGTTTCCAGATTGCTTATTGAAAAAGTGCTTTTCTACCACTTATTTAAGTGGTTTTAGGGAAAAAACACTTATTCTTTTAAATTATTTATTTTTAGTAGTAAGTGTTGTGGACAATTTTCAGTAAGTGCTGTCAAAAGGACCCCAAGTGTTTTCGCAAGCATTAGATTTTCACTATTAAGCATAATTGCTAATTTCTATCCTCTGTTCCTTGTTCTTTGTTGGGTTTTACTCATTTTGGATCTTTGGTAAGATGTAATGAATGCACAATATTTCCATTGGTCAATCCTTTTTCCTTTGGATGTGTGAGTGTGCAAGCTGTTACGAGAAATCGTGCCTACCGTAGTGGCATCATCGAGTCATAAAATTTTGCTAATTTGCTTGGATTTTATGGCGCCAACCAAATATTCCAAGTTGGGCGAGTTTGAAGGGTTTTTAAGGATTGAACAACACTTGTTCAACACAACAGAAGATGTTAGAAACCACAAGTCCCAAGAACACCATACATTGAAACTGAAACCATGTAAAGCTAAATGAAGAACATATTCCTTGCATTGTAGTCGGCTGAGCCTCCATCTTCAATCACAGTGGCTGATGAAGATCACTGTGGAATAGCCAAATGACTCTTCCCTCCGGGGTTTATCCACAGATCAGTTGAATCACCCAATGTTTGGGTGAGATTCTTCTTGCATCCAAGTTATGCTATTATCTCTCGGGAGTTAAGGAAGAAGGAAAAGAGCTTCTGAGAGAATTAGCAGGAGACTCCGATCACTCAGATAGCCATCTCGATGGCATCGGTTTCTTTATATAGGCCATCAGGACACTCCCGAGAATTCATGCATTTACTCGAACATTGCGTAATGTTCGAGTAACGCATGCGGTTACAACGCCTACAACCCCTTCTGATGTTCAGCCCTCCCATATGTTTTATCTTATGAAACATTTAACAATAATGATAGCCAACACAGAAGAGTTTCAAACTTTAACTGCTTAACGTTCAACATTCCTGATCAATCGTAGAGTGACATATGGATCGTACAATACAAATCCTCATATTATAACACTTATAATATAATCCTACGGTATGACCAAGGTAGTGGATATCACTATATCACAAGCAACGATATACCAAGGTAGTGGGTGCGATATCACTATATCGTGCCATATGACATTCCATATTGTCTCATACGATACGAGCCAAAATGTATCATAAATACATCTCCATCAATCTTTCATTTGCACTAGAA
Organism: Viscum album; assembly: GCA_963277665.1. Taxonomy (NCBI): domain Eukaryota; kingdom Viridiplantae; phylum Streptophyta; class Magnoliopsida; order Santalales; family Viscaceae; genus Viscum; species Viscum album. Next base: position 1,011,687,485 of record OY728127.1, on the reverse strand, counting down.
GCCTTATAAACTTTTGTGTCATTTCACCTTATATTGTATTATTTGCAATAACCCGTGAAACCTCATCCACAACTCTTTTTGGATATCTTCGAAAACATTTTTTGAAAAGCTATCATCAAATTCACCATGTACCACATCATATGCAATATCTTATGAATATCCATCCAAAACTACTTTTGGATAAACTCTTAACACTTTTAGAGCAGGTCTCTGAATGAGGATTGAATTTTACGGAACTCAGAAAGATGCTCTAAAAGTATTTAGAGTTAATCTAAAAGAGCTTTGGATGGATACTCACATGGTGTTGCATATGATGTGATACACAGTGAATTCGATGGTAGCTTTTCAAAAGCGTTTTGGAAAATATCCAAAAACAGTTTTGGGTGTGGTTTCACGAATTATTGTATATGTACGATATAAGGTGAAATGACACAAAATCTATTAGACTTTAGTGCAATTAGGAGATTGATGGAGATATGCCCTAAAGTCTAATGTTTATATGATACATGTTAGCCTATATTGTAAGGTACAATATAGAGATATCGTATGTGTGTGACAATATCTAAGGAAAATGCCATGTATGGGCATATCGTTCAATATGATATGGTGATATCGTATTATAACCGCCCGAGCCAGTCGTATTGTTTCGACATGGCTACATCGCAAGGCATTATGAATCTTATTGTACGATCCATATTACACTCTACGATTGATCGGGGCAGTCAGTCGAATGTTGAGCGGTTAACGTTTGGATCTCTCCCACGTTGGCTATCATCATTATTAACGTTTCATATAATGAAACGTATGGGAGCAGTTGTCTCGACTGAAGGGTTACAAGGAGTTGTAACAGGCATGCCATTTACTTATATGTTATGAATGTACGGGTAAATGCATGGATACTCTAGAAGCGCCCTCGAGGGCTATATAAATAGGCCAAGCCATTGAAGGTTTGTTTGTTCAGGCTTGCTCAAACCTCTTGCCAATTCTCTCTAAAGTTCTCTCCTCCATCCTTTGCCACCTGAGGTACTAGCATATCGTGGTTCCAAGGAGGCTCCTGCCCAAGCGTTGAGTGATTCAGATAATTTTGTGAGTACACCTCGGAGGGAAGAATCCTTTGGCTGTAGCAATGCGAAACGAGCCGGTTGGGCCAAGCCAGCGCGGGCTTGAACCCGCAAAAGCCCGCATGTCAAACATGTGGATTTATCCAACCCACCCCGCCCCACCCCGCAGCGGATGTGGGCAAGCCTGTGGACAACTCGCATTCTTCATTTTTATATTTTTTTAATTTGTAATTGGCCTGTCCCATAATGAGGGTAATAAGTACAATGCATATATATAACAACAAATCTCGTACGAACTTGTCTTACTATGGACCTACATGAACCCCCTTAGCAGCAAACATGGCTCCAGTGGTATCTAGGATTTGTAGCAGCACCGCCCATCTTGAAGCTGTAGGGCCGAACAAGCACAATCAGCCAAAGTGAACCCCGTTGTACCATCTACATTGTTCGACCAAGAACAACGACTCCCGAATTGAGCATCTTGAGCGTCGACGAAACGTAGACAGTGATGCGAAACGGGTGGGGCGGGCCAAACCCGCTCGGGTTTGAGCCCGCGCGGGTTTGTTCACAAAAGTCTACATACAATGCGAACAAAAAATGTCAAACCTGCCTCGCTCCACATAAGCCCGCGGGTTGCCTGCGGGCTTGCCTGTATTTTAAAAAATTATTATTATTTTTTATTTTTTTATTTTTTATTTTGAGGAAAATGAATCTTGAAACTCCAACGGTCTGCATTACCTACAAACCCAAAAATCCGGTTTCCAGAAAACAATCGGAATGCCAGTTGCAAAGCCAACTGCAAACAGGCCATCAATGCAACTCCAGTCATCAAATGTGGCACCCTTGAACCGCGACACACATAGGAGGGTTGAGCCATGTCGGTGAGAAGCAGAAGCCCGGGTGACGTCCACCCCTACTGTAACACGCTGAATAAACAACATCACACCTGACCGAATGAAAGAGGAGCATCCAACTTCAGCACCATGAGATGGCAGCTCCACCTGCGAAGGGCTTAGACGAGCCCGAAGAGTAGACATGTCGGCGTCGCCCAACCTGGAAGAAGCCCGACATCAACCTTGCGGTCCTCTGCAGGATGAGACGCCGAACCCTCAACACTTCCATGAAGAATGAGCTGGATATGATGCCTAGCCATCGAAGGAGTTGGACAACAGTTTCAATTGAGCCCGCGGGTAAACCCGCACCCACGTCGGCTTACCCGCCTTTGCCCGCACCCCTGCGGTCTCAGTTCACATTGGCCCGCGCTCTTAATGGTCATAATTTTTAGGCCCGCCCTGCCCTGCATCCGCCCTATATCCACAAATCCTGCGGGCCGTAGGCCCATTTTGCATTACTAACCGCAGACACCAAGCTCGCTCCAACGGTGAAACAACAACGAGAAAACCGGTGGATCTGGAAGTTCGAAATGTTAATGTTGGAAACCCGCGGCGCGACAACTAGTCGTTGGGCCAATTGCGGATCTAGGTCAAACCAATGCCTAGATCGGGGCCCGACAGTGCATATGAATCTCCGTTGGAACTTGTTGGCAGACGAACACCTCCGGAGGACGACTCACGACTTAGAAAAACAGATTTGCTCCTGCAATGTTGCCGAAACTGTTACTTGGATCCGGAGTTGGACGAAGGAGAGCCCCGAGCACCCTCGGAGCCGGGCGAGGCCGACCTGTGGAAGTGGGGACGCTGACGGCGTACTCGAAACAGAAGGGGAAGAAGAAGATCACCGATAGATCCGCCCGTTTGTTGGAGAAGATGCCTAGCAGTGTCGAATGGTGAGGACGCCGACCATCACGGAGGAGCGTTGCAAGAGTGAGCTTGCAGAATGCAATGGCGAGGCCACTGTGTAGGCAAGGGAGGGACGAGGTGATGAAAAAATGGTGAATGTAACAACTCAAGGGAAGGGGAGGGAGGGGGGTATGGGCGAGATTGATGATATTTTTGGGAATAGGTGTTCGGGGCGGTGTGTCGGTTATGCATGCGGGGCGCATTGCATGTGCGCTTTGGGAACTTGACGTGTCATGCATGCGGGGGTAAGATTAATAATGTGGGTTTTTTAAAATTTAAATCAACAGCCCGCGGGCTGACTTGTATCCGTGTGTGTTTACTTGCACGGGTTGGCTGCCTGCGCGGGCTGTTTGCATATGCCCGCTTTCAAAATGGTTTTTCTTCTAAAACCCGCCACCCCCCCCAAGCCCACTTGGCCCGCGGGCCCACACAACTCGTTTCACACCGCTATTTGGGTGTTCCTAGTGATCTTCATCAAGCACTTGATTGGAGGAGGATCGACCATCTACGGTGAAAGGTACATATTCTTCATCTATATGACATGGTTTTGGGTTTGCATCGCATGGTGATCTTGGGTTTGAGGTTGACGAGATTTTTAGGAATAGGTGTTCGGGGCTGTGTGTCGGTCACGCATGCAAGGTGCATTACATGTGCGCCTGGGAACTTGATGCGTCATGCATGCGGGGGGGTAAGATTAATAGTACGTGGGTTTTTTAAAATTTAAATCAACACCCTGCGGGCGACCCTTATACGTGCGAGTTTATCTGCACGGGTCGGTTGCCTGTGTAGACTGTCCATTCAAAATGGTTTTTTTTCCTAAAACCTTCCCTGCCCTGCCCCAAACCCTCCTCAAGCCCGCTTGGCCCACAACTCGTTTCGCACCGCTATTTGGCTGTTCCTAGTGATCTTCATCAAACACTTGATTGAAGGAGGCTTGGCCATCTACGGTGAAAGGTACATAATTCTTCATTTATGTTACATGGTTTCGGTTTTGCATAGCATGATGATCTTGAGTTTGAGGTTTTCGGTGCATTGAATAAGTGTTATTCAATCCCTTAAACCCTTCAGTAACATGTGAGAGATGAAAAAGCACCTTCAAGGGTTAAAAATCTGCATGGTATAATGTTGAGATCAGGCAGAATGTGTATTTGAAAATGACAATTTTTCATCACTAAAATGTTTTTTGAATTATGGGTTTGCATTACCATATGGTTTATGTTATATTTTTCATTACAAGCTATCTAATCTAAATTTCATATATTTTAAAAGCATTGATGTTCTCCAAACACAACTGATGTGTGAAATAGATAATTTCACCCTTTCTCCAATTTGGGGATCGTTTACTTGGTTTACAAATCACTTCAGAAATCGAGTTTTCTTGATGTTATGAAAGATCAAATGTCAGCTTGCATGGTTTGGAATGACTGAATTCCTTTTCCTTGCATGTGTAATTAAGTACATAGTGCCCATTAGAAGAATGTCATACAGGAACTATTGTTATGTTCTACCACTAGCGATCAATCGCATTAGGGTTAGGTTCTATCTGTGTAATTGCAGTTAACAACAAGATACCAACTCGTAGTAAGTTTATTTTTATTTTTATTTGTAGATAGTTGCCATATTACTTGATATAGACTGATCAGTGGAAATTTATCATATTATTCAACAAATTATTGTTTAATTTGCCTGATGGCTTCTTGTTCTCTCTCTCTCAGATTACGCAGCACAAGTGGGCATGGCCCTTTATGGAACCTGTAGATGCTAAAGGTCTTGGATTACAGGACTATCTTGAGGTGAAATTCATAAATTATTTATAGATTTGATTGTTTATATATGTGATCATACATGCACTGATATCTTTTTATTATGTTATTCGAGAATTGTTTATGATTATAATGCACCCTTTATGGTTTTTTTTAATTCTGTTTTTTTTATTAATCTTCTAACTACAGTTTTGTAGAACTGTTTTTCAGAACATGTTTTGTCTCTGTTCCGAAGAACAAAATTCATAAAATTATTTTCTGGTTTTTTAGTTCCCAGGAACACGTTTCTGTTTTTCCAGCTTTTAAAAACAGTCGGTATAGAATTGTTCTGCTCTCAACTTTCCCCCTCCCCTGATGATGATAGATAGCAGCAACAGTGCCACTGCAGATTTAAAGGTCCAACTGTTTCAGGGAAAAGGCAATTCTAAAACAAGTGTACTCAATGCTAATCCAATAAAGCTTATCAAATGAAGATTATAATTTTAAGTGAAATGTATGTGTTAGGATGGTGGCTGAAGCAAATAACAACAAATAAGCCTTAAACTCAATTAAATAGATCATTTTGAATGATTTGTTGAAGGGTCTTTTTGGGTTCTACTTCTTTTTAATTAGTGAGTTTGTCATAAAGTTTACCCTATTAACAGGTGCATTCTTAGGTCGTCTTCTAACATTTCCAAACCATCGTAATTTAGGCTCAGTCATCTTCTCGTCAATTGGAGCTTCCCCAATTTTTTCTCGAACACATTCATTTCTGATATTATCTATCTTAGTATGTCCACATGTCATCTTAACATTTTAATTTCTGCTATCTTTATTTTTCGTTCAAGGTGTCCCGTTAAAGGCCAACACTTATTACCATATAGAATAACAAGTCTAATAGTCCTATTAAATTCACCCTTCAATTTCAATGGAATTTTTTGACCATAAAACATTTTAGAAGACTTTCTCCATTTTATTCATTCAGTTTGAATTCTATGAGAGCCATCTTCATTAATATTTCCATCACATTGTAGAAATGAGCCTAAATATCAAAAACGATTAACTTTTGAAATAATGTGGACTCTCAATCTCGCATCCATAACATTACCATACAATTCTTTGCTTAAACGACACTCCATATACTCTGTTTTATCCCTACTAAAACCTTTCGATTCTAAAGTTTCTCTCCAAATTGATAGTCTCTTTGGATTCTGCAACGAGAATAATATTATTCGCAAAAAGTATGCAATTAGGTACTCATCTTGACTATGCTTTGTAAATTCATCCAAGATCACAACAAAAAGGTATGGGCTTAAAGCCGGACCTTGATCCAGTCTTATCGAGATAGGGAAGTCTGTAGTATCACCTACTGGAGTTTTAACCCAACCATACATATTTTCATTTTTTTTTTAACATGGCTTTGATGAATTCATTGCGATGTCGTGCACCAGGTCATAGAGAAACCTATGGACTTCGGTACAATAACAAAACTGCTGGAGGCAAAGGATGGTACTGGGTATAAGGATGTTTGGGAGGTACAAGCTGATGTGAGGCTGGTTTTTAAGAATGCCATGAAATATAATACAGAAAAAAATGATTTTCATGTCATGGCCAAATCTTTATTGGAAAAATTTGAGGAGAAGTGGCTGCAGCTTCTGCCCAAAGTTATGGAAGAGGTAACTCAGCAATTCAGTATTAACCACTCAATGATTTTGTAAGTTATTGTAATGATCTGTAATATCATTGATCCACTCCTTATTTTATGTGAGCTTCTTAAGTGGCATTCTTACAGGAAAAAAGGCTAAAAGCTGAGGAAGCAGAAACACAGTTGGAGACGCAGCTAGCTCAAGAAGCAGGATATGCCCAACTGGCTAGAGATATTAGCAATGAGGTGTGGATATCAAAGATTTTATGATTGGCCAAAGAGGTGTTTTAATTTATTTTAATTCATTTTTTAATTTTATTGACATACAATGGGGCAGGTCTAATTTTCAATCATGTTTCCCCATAGCCAGATCAAGATTTTCTTGTATAGTTCTGTGGTTTTCTCCGATAAGCTGTTATTTAAACATGTTTTCTGTATATCTGCTGTTTCCCAGCTGCATGAAGTTGATGGGCATTTGGAAGAACTCAAAGAGAAGGTCATTCAACAATGCAGGTTGCCCTGCTTCTCTCTTAGCATGAATTGCTTCTGTGAAGATTTTGTTTTGATTTCTTTTATAGTCTAAATTAAATATATATGTCATTGTCTTATTCCATCTTTGAATTCCTTTCATCAATGGTGAAAACCAAGTAGATAAAAAGGACAAACCTTTTGCAAAATTTTCTCTTCTTTGCAGGGACTGCTAGAGGATTGTGAATCCTTCGCAGCCTTTTTCTATTTTTTTTTTGCAGTGAATCTGTTTTCACAATTTAAACCTTTAATTTGATGAAAAGAGGCATGCTCCCTAAGCTGCATTCTTGTATTGTATTTTTTTTTCCTTTTAAAAATCTGGTCTTCTTTTATGTCTCACGTGTTAAATTATAATCTCAGACTTGGCCTTTATGGAAGGGTTCAAAATGTGTCATCCCTTCTCTAACATGACTCTCTCTCCTCTTGGGAGGGTTCAAAAGGTGCCACCCTTTCTCTAATATATTGGGCATTTTGGTTGATAGGAATCAAATTGGAGGAAAGAAAATAAAAGGAATGAAGAAAGCAAAGAAATGACGACGACGACAACAACAAGCATTAAATCCAATTAAATGAGGTCAGCTACATGGATCAAACGTCGCAAATCAGCTTTACTAACGATCATATTTTCTTTGAAACAATTTAGAACAAAATCATCTTGAATGATTTGTTTAAAAGTCTCTTTCGGCCTACCTCTATCCCTTTTAATAAGCGAATTTGTCATTAAGTTTACCCCATTAACAAGTGCATCCCTAGAAACTCAATACATTCTGTTTAGCAGAAAGACGGATATTCTTTGCTCATTATCAGACAATCACTTATTCACAAGCCTCATCTGGGGCTAATCGTTTTCATTTCCCATCTCATGGAAAACCCTTTTCGCTCCGCTTAGCAGCCCTATCATCCCCCTCTAGGCGTATATTAGTGATAGGTTCTGTTGAGGGTGAAAATAAGAGACCCGAACCCCCAAGGTCTATCTCCTAAGGAGCCCTTGGGGTGTATTTATAACAAATGGTAAAGACCACACCGGACCTCAAGTCCGATGTGGGATACAGACTCCAACACTCCCCCTCAAGCTAGGTGTACCTAGCTTGGACACATAATGAAAAGAAAGCAACAAAACATAGACCAACACTCCCCCTCAAGCTGGACATGCCCAGCTTGATTACAAAACCAGACGAAGTAAAAAAAAAAGAGAACGCTGCAAAGGTGGCTGCTCCCCCTCACGATCGAAGCTCCTGCGCAGGAGATGGATGGATGATGTCGCAGACGCAGCAGATGAACCACACAGAGACCGGGTCGGTTGACGGAACGCCAGGACTGCCGCACTAGTGGGGCCGGTCGATGAAACGCCGGGAAATCCAAACTAGCACCGGGAAAACCGCACTTGCGGGGCCGGCGACGGGAGGCGGGGATTCCGCAGAAATCGTTGCGGGATCTGGCGGCGCCAACAGACCCAAATCCGAGGTGATTGAGCTGCTGCGCTAGTGACAGGACGTGCCGGCGGAGAGAGATGCGGCTGCCGGGAGGTGCCGGGAGATGCCGGCGAGGCGGGGATGCCGCAGGAGGAGGCCAGCAAGGGTGCAGGAGACCGGGAGACAGCGCTGGAAACCCGAGGAGGCCCCCTGCGTGGAGCGGCCGGCACGGGTGGAGGCCGGAACAGTCCGGAGCTGCCCGGATCTGCCCGGATCTGCCCGGAACTGCCCGGAACTGCCCGGAACAGACCGGATCTCGCCGGATCTGGCCGGATGAGGCCGAAAATCGCCGGATCTGGCCGGAGCCTTCTGGATCAGGCCGGAGCCGGCCGGAGTAGCCTGGATCTGGCCGGAAATCACTGGATCCGGCCGGATTCGACCGGAGCTGTCCGGATCTGGCCGCCGGAGAGGGGTCGCCGGCCGGAGAGGGGTCGCCGGGAGGGAGCGCGCAGAGGAGGGCCGCCGGGAGCAGCCGGGAGGCCGCCGGGAGCAGCGGGAGGCCGCCGGCGGGGCGCGCGGGTGAAGGCGTCGGGAGCCGCGTCGGGAAGGAGCGACGCTGGCGTGGGCGAGGTGGCGGGTGAGGGAGCGACGCTGGCGTGGGCGCGGGGGCCGACGGGGCGAGGGAGCGGCGTCGGGAAGGAGGCCCGCCGTGAGCAGAGGGGCGCCGGGAGTGTCGCGCTCGGGAGGAGCGGCGACGGGATGGGCGCGCGTAGGAGGAGCAGCGCCGGGAGGTGCTGGCGAGAGCCGCCGGGATGGGTCGGCCGCGCGGGAGGAGGAACGCCGCGGGACGGGAGGGCCGGCGCGGGCCGCGTTGGGAAGAGAGGGGGCCGGCGACGAGGGCCAGAGAGGCGCCGGAGGAGAGGGCCGCGTGATGGGGGGCCGGCTGCACAGGAGGGAGGGGGCGGCGGCGGTAACCCTACGGGGCTTTGAGGCCGCCGCCCCCTCAGACGGGGAAACCCTAAAGGGGAAGAAAAAAAAAATAGGGAGGGAGAGATTGGGGGTTCAAAAAACCTCCTTTGATACCATGTAGGAGAATAAAATAGGAGACCCGAACCCCCAAGGTTCTTCTCCTAAGGAGCCCTTGGGGTGTATTTATAACAAATGGTAAAGACCACACCGGACCTCAAGTCCGATGTGGGATACAGACTCCAACAAGCTTGGACACAAAATGAAAAGAAAGCAAGAAAAACAGAGACCAACAGGTTCTATAGGAACTAGACGATCCTATTGGGTCGTTGCGATTACGGGTTGAATGTCTAACTCCAGGCGGTAATGAATGATAGTATCTTGTACCTGAATCGGTGACTCACTTTTTCTAAGTCATGGGGAAAAGGACCGAAACATGCCACAAAAATACTCTACTGAGACAAAAAGAGGGACTGTCAAGAACAACGTAGAGGTAGGATGAGCAGTTGGTCAGATCTAGTGAAGAATCAAATGATCACTATATTGATTCCTTTCTCTACTTCTTCTTCCAAGTGTAGGATAACCCCAGGGGTTTGTTGTTTTTTTTCTACCAATGGGGGCCTTTCCTTCACCACCCCTATGGGAATGGTCTACAGGGTTCATAACGACCCCTCTTACTACAGGGCGCTTCCCTAGCCATCACTTAGATCCGGAAATAAAATGACTACAATTTTGGGTATTAACTTAATCTTGTTAGGTATACGTGTCTTTCTTCTAGTATTCAAGGCTATTTTTTTTGGAGGTGTATATGATACATGGGCTCGAGGAGGGGGAGATCCACTCCTATTTATGATCTCATTGAAAATCATAGAAAGACAATTTCTATTTGATATTGCAATTTGCGCCAGTATTTTAGGATTAATAATCAATTGTGTCTAAACCATCTTAATGCAGTAGTCTCAGTCATCTTCTCGTCAATCGGAGCCACTTTATTTTTTTCCGAACACATTAATTTCCAATCTTTTATTTATCTTAGTATGTCCACATGTCTATCTTAACATTTCCATTTCTTCTCTACCCTTGTTTTTTGTTCAAGATGTCTCGAAGACCAACACTCACTACCATATAAAATAGTTGGTTCAATACCAGTCATAAAAAATTCACCCTTCAATTTCAAAGGAATTTTAAGATCACAAAGCACCCCAGAAGCCTTCCTCTTTTTTATCCTTTCGGTTTGAATCTTACGAGAGATATCTGCATTAATATCTCCATCACATAGCAGAAATGAGCCTAAAAATCGAAAACGGTCAACTTTTAAAATAAAGTGGTCTCCCAATCTGACATCTACTACAGTATTTTTCTTATCCCTAGTCACACGAAAACCTTTTGATTCTAAAGTCTCTTCAAAGCTCTAACTTTAAATTGATAGTCTCTTTGGATTCTGCAATGAGGATTATATCATCCTTAAAAAACATGCCATATTAGGTATCTCATTTTGAATATGCTTTCTGAGTTCATTTAAGATCAAAACTAAAAGGCACGAGCTTAAAGCCGAACTTTGATGGAGTCCTATTGAGATGGACAAATCTGTACTGTCACCTATTGAAGTTCTAACTCGAGTCAAACTTCATACATGTCTTGAAGGAGTTTGATATACGCCACTTGCACCCCTTAGTAATGAAGATATTTGGGCTCGATATAGTGTTGCTCTTATAAAGAAATGACAAGTTAAAAAAATTGGATAGGGTTAGCAATGGCAAAGTAATTTAATATAATAAAAATAATAGAAAATTATTGATAAATTTATTCTTGACTTATTTACGAAGATGTCCACAAATTTCATTTTTTCGAACCGTGAATTGGATCTTCTCGTAAATAAGTCCTGAAAATGGATTTATAGGTAAATCTTGTTGATTTCGGGCACAGTAGAAGCGTGTGGTGGTGGATGATATATTAAAATTTCTTTTAATTATCATTGTCCGAAACCATGAACGAGGATCTTACACGTCAAATTTATAATTAATTTATTTAATATCCGAAGAAATGAATACCTGGGCTTAGGAATTTTCTTCGTTGATGAATGCTGATCGTCCGAAAAGACCCTTTCAGATTGCTTTCATTGTGTTGTGAGGATCCAAGGATAGAATCCCTCTAGCGATGATCCACACGTGCTCCTATGATCTTTGAGCAACGCTGCTCGATCTCCGGATGTTAGTGCCGCGAATCAAATATCTTGCGTTGTTCATTCTTGATCGCTCGTTCTTCGGTCTTGAAGAAATCTCTCTTGCGTTTTTCGTTCTTGAGAGGGAGAGAGGAGTCGAGAGAGAATTCGTTATGCGCAACAATTCTCTCTTTTTCGATTGCACACCGATGCTCCACACAATAGACATAACCGTTTATTTATAGAGCTAGAGTTTAGGTTAAAATTATAATTTAATTGCATGCCGACCATTAAATAATATTGTAACATTTAATGAAACCCCATGCCACATAATAATTATAATATTATTATTTTGTGGCGTGCGCTAACTTGCGTAAATTGATAAATAATGTTTATCGACTTGTAAATAATTATTTATCACCGGACGCAGTCTTGGTCCGTTTGAACTCCTCGGTATTTATTTAATTCCCGAATCAATATTTTATCCATAAATAAATATTTCATTCATATACCATTGAATGAATATTTATTAAATATTCAATAAAATAAATAAATATATTTCTATTCACATGTCGGTGATTAAATATTTATTAAATTTATGCAATCAATATAACTTGAATAAAGTTATTCTTCGGTTTTGAGAATAATATCTATTTTATTAATTAAATTCAAATAGAATTTAATTGAGATCAATGGAAACACTTAGTGTGTGACCCCTCTATGATTCTTTTTTGTTGACATTAGATGAGCTTGCCTAAACTTCAAGATTACTGTCTAGTAATGGGTCAAGACATCCAAGAAAAAGAACTTGATGTCGCAACGTCGACAACCACATACGAACGCTCACTGTGTAATATAATCCTTTTGTCACAATATCTCATCAAACAGGTTGCACGACGATGTCATCAACCTATATGCTCGATACGTCTTTCTTTGATTATCTGAAATAAATACGTCGTTACACAATGACCATGAAATTTAGGGTGACAATTCTATTCCAAAGGGTTGAGATACCGACTTCCATAAAGATGGAAGAGACAAATCCTTCGACTTATCAATTAATGACACGTCAATCGTGACACACCCAATGTACCATACTTTTCGCCAACACATGGCGTGACGATTTTCGTTAGTAAATCTAAGTGCGTGTGTCATGACATGCACCAATGATAATCTTAAAGTCTAAGGACCATTACACATGCTTGCAATTAGAAATATCCGATGACACCGAAACATGCAGAATTCTTACTGACGGGTCTGTTCTCATAACCTCCCGTCTTGGAGATTACCAAGTGCGAACTTCATAAGAAAAAGCCCCATCCGCTTATGAGTAATCGCACCTGACTGTCTACATACTATGTGTCTTATCATAGTACGTTATCCAACCGTAGAACTATGTTAAGAATATTGTCATAACACTTCAAGGTTCTCATCATAGCGGAGAACTGCTATGATCTTATCAATGCGACAAATACTCTAGGATATTATTACATTAAAACCATGCAGAACAATGAATAATATGTAATAAGATGTTTAATTAATATTCAATACATTGAATATACATGTAATCAAAGTGCAAACAATTGGTCTTAAGACACCAACTCCAACAAACTGCCCACTTGGATTAGAGTTAACTGCCCACAACTTTCAGTTCGCTAGACCTTACATGATAATCATGTTTCTGTTGAGTGTTTTAGTCAAGGGGTCCGCCACGTTATCTTCCGTTGATATACTGCTTGCTGCAACCTCATCTCTCTGAGAAAAATCCCTCAAGAGATGATACTTCTGAAGTATGTGCTTCGTTCGCTGATGTGACCTTGACTCTTTTGCGAGAGCCACTGCTATAGTATTATCACAATAAAGTGTGATACGATCTTTACTGCTAGGTACCATGTTAGACTCTTGGATGAAGTTGTGCATCCATACTACTACTTTAGCTTTCTCAGAAGCCGCAACATACTCGTTCTCTGCTGTAGAATCCGAGTAGTCTCTTAGATTTATCACGATGAATCTTAATCCCAAGAGTATATGCTGCCTCGCCTAAGTCCTTCACGACGAAACATTTATTCAACCACGTCTTAACAGATTGTAAGATTGGTATTTTGTTTCCTGTGAGTAATATGTCATTTACATATACTATTAAGAAAATGACCGCACTCCCACTAAACCGTTTATAGACACAAGGCTCGCATTCGTTCTTTATGAAACCAAATTCCGTTATGGCTTCATCAAAACGAATGTTCCATGACCCGAATACTTGCTTTAATCCATAAATGGATCTTTGCAACTTGCATACCTTGTTGGCATTCTTTGGAGTCACAAACTCTTTAGGGTTGTGTTATATAGACATCTTCCTGAAGCTTTCCCGTTAAAGAAAGCTGTTTTGACATCAATTTGCCAAATCTCATAATCATGGAAGACCACAATGACAAGTAGAATTTTGATGGATTTTAGCATTGCAACTGGTGAAAAGGTTTCGTCGTAGTCAATGCCTGAACGCTGTTTAAACCCTTTTCCAACCGGTCGCGCCTTATAGGTATTGACTTATCCTCTCATGGCTAGTTTCTTCTTGAATACCCATTTGCAACCAACGAGCTTTACATCTATTGGAGAGTCTACCAAAATCCACACACGGTTTTGGTTCATGGAATTCATTTTAGAATTCATGATTTCTTGCCACTTGACAACATTTGTGCTACTTATTGCTTCCTTGTAGGTTGGAGGATCATTACTATCAATTAATAACGAGTCACCATCCTCGGTGACTAGAAAGCCATAACGTTCCTAACCTCTCTTGTACTCCTATGCAGTACTTGTGTCTCCGAAACAGTTTCATCTTCCACGGGGATTTGTGGAATCTGTTCTTGTACCAACTCTTGTGTACCTTGAGTTTCGACTTCATCGAAGTCTATCTCGCTCCCACCATCTCTTTTAGAGATCTGCTCCCTCTCAAGGAATATGGCGTGTCTTGCCATTATAACCTTTTTGTCTGAGAGGTCGTATAGGTAATATCCCCTTTTTTTCTTGGGATATCCTATAAAGGTACACTTTGTGCGGGTGCAAGCTTGTTACTTGAAGAGGTCTTAACAAACGCTTCGCTACTTGTAAATTCGATAACATGGTTTTTCTTCCACTCCAAAATTCATATGGAATACTAATTATTGATTTAGTTGGTACCTAGTTTAGTATATGTGCAGCTGTTTGTAATGTATATCCCCAAAAAGATAATGAAAGACTCGCATAACTCATCACTGATCTCACCATGTTCATCAAAGTACGGTTTCTCCTTTCACTTACACCATTCCACTGAGGCGTGTAAGGAGGAGTGAGTTTGGATAGGATCCCAAACTCCCGTAAGTAATCAATGAACTCTTGATTAAGATATTCTCCACCATGATTTGAACAGAGTTTATTAATCTTCTTACCAAACTGGTTCTCAACTTCATTCTTGTATTCCTTGAATTTATCAAAAGAATTCGACTTGTATCTCATTTAGTAGATATATCCATATCTACTAAAATCATTCGTATGAGTGCCTACCCCTTGTTTCAATAGGAAATGGTCCACACACATCGGTATGAACTAATTCAAAAAGCTCTTTAGCCCTTTCACCTTTCCCACTAAATGGGGCTTTGGTCATTTTACCTTGTAAACATGCGCGACATATACCAAATGGTTTTAGTTCAAAAGAATCTAAATATCTATCTTGATTTAGTTTAGTCAAACGTTTTTCGTTTACATGACCTAGCCGGTGAAGCCAAAGTTGGGTGTGGTATGAGTCATGTGAGGTTATTTCGTTATCGATCGCCGTTACTTGGTTTGTGTAGTCCAACACATAAAGATCGTTATTTAATTGTGTCTTACCATAACAAATGCTATCTTTATAAAAAAAACAACATTTATTTCCAAATTTGAAAATAAAACCATTTGTATTTAGTCTGGATACTGATATAATGTTTTTGGTAACTGAAAGCACATAATAACCCTTTAAAACCAAGATCACCCTGGTTGACAACGTGAGGTGGTAGTCACCAATGACTACAACAGAGTTTAGCTCCGTTGGCTGCTCATAGATCTACCTCCCATCGGTCAATCTTTTTGAATTTACTTGTTTCCTGTATTTGAATACATATGTGAGCACCACAAGCTGTATCTAATACCCAATTTGTAGAAACAGATAAATTGCACTTGATAACAAACACATTTGAAGCTTCCCCTTGCTTTTTTGACCGAGTGCAATTTTTCTTTCATTGGCCCTTCTTACCACATGCGAAACCGATAACATCTTGTTCCCTTGCTTGCCCCTTGATCTTCCTCTTTTTGGAAGGACGCGAAGAAGCTTTGGGCTTAAAACTCTTCCTTTGGCCTTTCCGTTTGTTCATCATAAGGATGAAAGGTTTTTCGTGCTTTGTATCTTTTATCTACTTGGCGTAGGAGTAAAAAGATATGACAGAGATTTCTCAATGTTGTTCATATTAAAATTTACAACAAAGTTGGAGAAGCTCTGAGAGTGATACCAGAATGAGATCGGTGCCCAGTTCTTCGGGGAGTTTAAACCCTAAAACCTTTAGGCGCTCAATGTAGCTAATGAGCTTGACTACGTGAGGCCTAACCGGGGCACCCTCTCCAAGCTTGCTCTGAAAAAACGCATTGGAAATCTTAAATCGTTCCCATCTAGCTCTCTCATGGTAAAGAGCACGGAGGTGCTCAAGCATGCTATACGCATCCATGTTCTCGTGAGACTTCATGAGTTTACTCGACATAGATGAAAACATCAAACATTGAACGTCGACCGTATCGTTCATATGTTTCTCATAGACTAGAAACTCTTCATCACTTGCCTCCTTAGCAGGCAGATCAGGAAATGAGGATTCTAGCACGCTTGATTTCCGTTCATGGCGCAAAACAGCCCAAAGGCATCTGTACCATTTTTGGAAGTTACCGCCAGTTTGGCGGTTGTCTTTATCCAATATTGATTTGTTGCGTAAAATAACGAGATCAATGAAGCGATAGACGATTCACAAGAGTAAAAGGGAAAAACAAAAGAACGAGAAAAAGATCTTGGGACACAGAGATTTACATGGTTCGGGAAATGATCCCTACACGTCCACGGAGAGATAAAATTTCACTAGTTTTGAGAGCACAAAATACAGAGAGATCTCGAAGTTTCACACCTAGAAAACCTAGCTCGAAATGGGCTAATAAAGTAGATGAAGTACTGTGCCACCAACCGCACAGAAAGTCCGCACTGCTACAATGAACAATGACTGAAAGTCTGCGTCGCTACAGTGCCGCGGTCACCCAAGTTCAAGCTGCTACAGTGGTTGGCGACTGGAAGTCCGCGGTGCTGGAGTTCTGTTGTCTCCAAACTCCGCACTGCTACAGCGTCCTGTCGGTCAGAGTTGCTACAGTGCCCCCAGAATTTGCTACAGTCGGTTAGAGTTGCTACAATGCCCCCAGAATTTGGGCCAGGGGCTTCGCCCCCCGGACCCCAGTGTAGGGGCGCGTTGCCCCCTGCAACCCCCAACGAGCTCACCACAGAGCTTGACCTGCGAGAGTTGCGGCCTAATATGCAGTATAGGCTGCAAGCATTTGGCCCAACGTCATCCAAGACAGATCGGGGCTACACCAATCCAACATAATCGTAGGGATAAAATGGATGACGAGCTTGCCATTTTATTATACAATTAAAAAAGCAAATTAGTACTTTTTTTGATTTGCAAATTATGTGAAAAATAATAAATTAATTGATTTTATTAATTATTAAATCTCTCACTATTTTATCAAGTTCCAATAGCTCTCACCATTAAACTCAGAATGTTTAGTTGCTAGAATATTCTATTGGTAAAGATCCATATCCCCCTTTCCATAATCCCAACAAGGGTTGGTCAAGTTATTTCAAGGTATTTAGGTAGACAGATCTTTTCCAACCGTGGGCTTGCAGCTCATTGATTCGTTGAGTGGACTCCCCTATCCTGAAATCATGACTTGGATTCCCTCAACACTTCCTCCAAATTACACCAAGTCTAGCAAGGGCTGCTCTTATTGATGTAAAATGGTTAAGTCGACCCAAAACTTTCATAAGAACTTCCCTTATAAAAGTAAGTGTCCCAACAAGGGTTGGTCAAACACTTAGTTCTATTGAGTTTCAAACATTTATGCATAATTCTTTTATTTAATTTTTGTCTTTTTCACATTAATTCATTTATTTATGTGATCGCGGCCTTGCATTCATAAAATAAATAATTGCATAAACAGAAATAAATAAATAATTAAATGCTCCGTTCATGAGCTTTATCTAACAGTTGATTTAATGAGCGGACATTAAATCAATCTTTGACCTAAGGGGAATAACTCCTATTGCTGGTCTTGACATTAGTTACATCATTCCACCCGTCCACCTATGTATCACCTGAGTTGACATCATAATGGTTCCCTCTTGAACTGCCTCTACGCGTCTTGGTATACTCCATTATTTACATGTATTTATGACTCACGCAGGTGAGGGGAACCAAATGATTGGTTAAAAAGGGATTACTTTAACATCCTTGGACACGCAGGTCCTACATAATAATAGAGGGAGGGATGACTCGCAGTCCATCATATTTAATTTAATAATAAATAATTGCAAACCCATGTAATAAACTAAATTAAAACATTCAACACATACACAGGTTTTTGTCAAAACTCATGAACAATCATACAAGCAACGGATATGCAAAAGTAACCGGCTAACATTCATTTCTTTATTCGTTCTTTATTATTAATGAATGAATTAATTCTCTTTCATCTAAATAATCATCCGAACTTTATTGGAGATACCCATCATTTATGGCATTCATGGAAAATAAACGGTAGAACCAATAATGACATATATTTATTATAATAAATTAATTGAGCATTTAATTTTTTTAAAACCATTATTAAATTGTCAAACACACAATGGTGTATCAATCAATAAAATAAGGTTTTAATGCTGCAATTTTTCAATTTAATGTAATTTTTAATTTTGTCCGTTAATGAGAGACTATACGGAGTGTCCATCTAGCTACACGCCGTGTATTTCGATTTCCGTGTATCTAGGGTCCACGCCTGGGCTTGCGGTGTGTACCTCAATCGGACGACACGACGTGTACATACCAGCTACATGCCGTGTGTTTCGCTTGCCGCGTGTTCGAGATGCATGCCTGGGTCTTCGGCGTGTGTCTCAGTGGACTACATGGCATGTATAAGCCAGTTACACGCTGTGTATCTTTTTGAGCTGTGTGTCCGTGTTTCTTGCTGAGTGGCTCGGCGTTTTCTTTGGACATGAGATTTGATGAACTACATGTTGTGTAAACCGCATACACACCGTGTAATCCGACAACCGTGTGCCAGGTTGGCCGGTCAACACGCGGTGTACACCACGTGTAATTACTGACGCTGATGCGAGACGCTCGGGTTGAACCGATCTTCACTGCGTACGGCGACAGATGAAGGATGCGGTTCTGGGCTATGTGGCGGATGATGAGTATGGATAGTGGATGCAAGTAACGCTCTTAAGGAGCGTGACCTATTATTTAGACAACATACCCAAGGGAGGGATGTGTTGACCAATCCACACAACAACGCACTTGGGTCGAGACACGAAATTGGAGGCTTTGTGATCTTGGATCACCAATATAACTTTTATAGATTGACAATGCAAGAATGCATAAGAGAAAGGGGTAAAACGGAACAATCCTCACACAATGGAGTGAAACAAAGTATAAACTCTATTACAATCTTGAATGCCATACAAGTGCTACGGGGGTGGCTATTTATAGCCAAAGGGTGATACAATAGTCAAGGGTCTAATACCCTAAAGTCATAAAGGCTAAACTTACTTCGTTCCCTTAAATTCAAAAAGATAAAGTCTACTAAAGGCTTTTTGGAAAAGTAGCACACAACATTCCAACTATGACCCACTGGATTTGACTTTGAGTGCCCATCCCATCGGATTTGATTTTGGTGTTTAAAGATGTCGTTCTAGAATCCTCCATGTGGGCAAGACTTCCAAAATTCGTGCAACCATGTGGGTCAAGCTTTAAACATCATGTTTGTGCAACCATGTGGGTCAAGTTTTAAACATCATGTTTGGGCTTGAATAAGTGAGACAATAGAGCCATTTGCTCCATCCATGCAAGACAAGATCCATTGGGCCTTTAATAAAGCGAGATGGACGCCCATTGTAGCATTCATCCTCTTTAATCTCTGTCACGTCATCGGGCCTTGCAAATCCAACTCCTCCCGAGCAATCGACTCAGTGTCTTCGACATGGTTCTCATCACCCCCCTCTTGAAAAGGAGTCGTCCTCTACTATTCATCCTCTACACCCAAAAAAGGAGAAAGATTAGAAACATTGAAAGTGACACTCCATACTCACCTGACAAAGCTATCTTGTAGGCATTGTTGTTAATCTTCTCGAACACTCGGAAAAGACTGTCTACTTGTGGCATGAGTTTTGATTTTCGCTTGTCGGGAAATCTCTCCTTTCGCATATGAATTCAGACTAAGTTATCAAGCTCGAACAACACTTGCTTGTGACCTTTTTGCACGATCAACGTATTTCTGGGCCATTTGCTCGATATTTTTCCTTGCCTTTTCATGGAGTTGCTTGATGAATTTTGCACGACCTTTCGCATCCATATTAGTTGATTTCTGCGTAAGCAAAAGAACCAGATCAATAGGGGCAAGGGGGTTAAATCCATAAACAGTTTCAAAATAGAGAAAATTGAGTAGTGGAATGCTTGACCCTGTTATATGCGAATTCCACATGTGGCAAACACTTCTCCCAATTCTTGAGATTCTTCTTAACATTTGTCCGCAGAAGGGATGACAGTGTCCGATTCATCAGTTCTGTTTGCCCATCGTTTTGCGGATGACAAGTAGTGGAGAATAGTAACTTTGTACCCAGTTTGTTCCATCAGGTTTTCCAAAAGTAACCGAGGGATTTTGTCTCTATCTGACACAATCGTCCTAGGCATTCCATGGAGTTTGACTACTTCATGAAAGAAAAGCGTTGTAATGTTAGTGACATCATCTGTTTTGTGACGATGAATAAAATGTGTCATTTTAGAAAACCGATCTACCACAACAAAAATGGAATCTCTTCCCCTCTTGGTTCTTGGTAACCCCACAATAAAATCCATTGATTTGTCCTTCCAAGGGGTGTTAGGGATTGGGAGAGGAAGATATAATTCATGTGGGTTCAGTTTAGATTTGGCTTTATGGCTAACAATGCACTTTCCCACAAAATTTTCAACATCTTTAGATATCCTAGATCAATAAAAATGCTCACTAAGAACACTGAAAGTTTTTGCAACACCAAAATGCCCCATTAACTCGCCTGAATGTGGCTCCTTTAGTAAAAGTAAACAGATAGAGAAATTGGGAATACAAAGCTTATCAATCCGGAATAAGAATCCATCATGTAAATAAAACTTTTCCCAACTAACTCCAGGTTTACAATGACCATAAGGTTCATCAATATCGGTATCAGTGGCATATAAATCTTTAATGTATTCAAAACCAGGGGTTTAGAATCCAATAAGGATAAAAGAGAATATTTAAGTGAAAGTGCATCAACCACAGTATTTTCTTTACCTTTTTTATGCTCGATGACATATGGAAATGATTCAATGAATTCCAGTCTATAAGGGCCCAGATTTGCGTGGATTGACCCTTTTGGGTGTTCCTGAGACCGAGGTGCTCGGGGGAGGCTCGGAGGAAGTCCGGAGGGACTCGGCTGCTAAAAGCTGGAAGCAGGAAGATTTCACGTCGTGAAAGAAAGTTACACGACGTGAAGATGGGTTTCACGACGTGTAATATTTCGGGGTTTTAAAAATAAAATAAAATGGAGAGGCGATGTTTTTTTCAGCGAAAACCGACCTCGAGGCATTACGTGACGTGAAAGAGGATTATACGTCGTGTAATTCCTCGTTGCAGTAATGTTTTAAAATATTCCAGTCTCTCGGGTTGTCAAACCCTACGGCTGCTGCTTCCCTCCCTCTCGTCCCAGCCGACCTGACAGTCCCCTCTTCGGTGCTTTGGAGATCCCTTCAACGGGGATCGATCCTTGGGTATCCATCTTCGATCCGTGGTGACCCGACTTGATCCAAGGTGTGTTTTTCCTTTGTTTTCTTGCGGTTTCTCCCGGTTTGATCTCTTTTTCCTCCCGTTCTTCTTGCCATGCGATGGCGGATGATCTCCAATGGTTCTAATGGGGTTTCTCTCGGTTGTTGTTGGTGTGGTGGGTGCCACGATGTCCTCGGATGGATGCAGTTCTTACGGGAGGGGTGATCGGAGATCCGTTGCGTGGTCCGTTCTCGCGCAAAGAACGTCGACTACCTTTTGAGGTAGGGGATTCGTTGCTTCTCTATATAATTACGTGCAATCATAAAGTTAGCATGGTTTAGCCCCAAGGATCGCAATGAAATTGACCCAACTAAATACTTGAACCGGATTAAAGAATTGGTATCGATCGCATAGCGATGATGTTGCTTTATACTGTGATAACGGTTTGCCTCTTGATTTGCTAGATAGTGTGATATCTATGCCTTATTTGGTTTAGCATGTTGTTTTTGATGGAAATTGGTAAAGAACATAAAACCGGAATTAATTGATAATTAATTGGCTAAAAGATAAAGAGACATGTTTAATGAATCCGGTTGTTGTAATTTGATGTTAATCAAATTAATGCAAGTATGCATGTTTAATTGTTAATCAAATTAATGCAAGTATGCATATTTAATTGATTGGTTGTTGAACCTGAAGCATGATGATGCTTGTTGATAAAAGAATTAAAGTCATGTTAAATTAATTGTTTAATTAATTTGTGATAGCTTGTGATAGCTTGTTGCTTAGGTTGCTCGTAGTTGGAACCTGTGGATAATGAATCAGTTAATTCAAGATGGAATAAGAACCGATTGTGTGATAAAAGATAATGTCTTTGTAGGGCCTGAGTTGCCCGCTTACTTATAAAGGCCAAGTGCCTTATGCTTTGAAGCCGCGAGAGCTCGTTTTGTGTGAAGGCTGAATGCCTTGCTTTAGGGCCAAGAGCCCGGTTGCTATGTTTGTTTCCTGCGTTGTGATATGGTTGAGCCCGAAGGGCTGTTGTGGTTTGTGGGGGCAGGGAGGCCCAGATGTGACGTGAGCCTGGGATGACTGAGGAGGGCTGTTGTGGTATGTGGGGCAGGGAGGTCCGGTTATTGTGGCAGCAGTTGACACCTAGAGTGGCGAGATGCATCGGTTTATGCATGTGGTGTTGGGGAGGATACCAGAGATGAGGGAACGGGTTGAAGCTGGACTTACCCGTTGATATGAAAGTTGGACACTTGTTTGAATCTGTTTGTTTACCTGCTTTCCTTTTTCCACTGCTTGAGGCAGACGAATGTGTTTGGTTACTCTCTTTCCATGGGAGGCGAAGACGCGCGGGATATGCCACATGCTTTCCGTGTTTAGTTCCTCGTGGTTGAACGAGTTTACTCGTCTTCTATAGGTGACAAAGACTCGACGAGTAGTTCATTTACTCACCGTGGCCCCTTGTGTTTGGGGAATTTAGAATGTTTTCTAGAGCACCTGGTGATATGGAAAGTAATGATGTTAATAAATGAATAAATGTTTAACCAATGGGGTTAAAGCTTGCCGGGATGCAATGTTTTGGTTGAAATTCTGAAAAGCCGTAGACTCGGTTTTGTTATGCTCGAAGGGCATGAATCTTTGTTGAAATGCTAATGAAATGTAATGTCGAAATGATAATGGTTGGAGAATTAATTAACGTAAAGTGCAACTGATAAAAAAAGGGATAATGTAATTTATTGCAGCTCTTTAAATGGTTGTGTGCTTATAGGATATCTAGTCTTAGCAGTGGCAGTCGGGAGTCCGAGAGACGTTAGCTGTAGTTGGGTCTGAGACGAGGTTATGCCCATAGTGTGGTTGTGAACCATATTATATCATGTACTTTTTGTGTTTCTATACGTTACTTCACCCTGTCGGTTAAAGCAACCAACACCTCGGGGATTCTGAGTCCTGGGGGGTGTTTTCCCCAACATCCCGGTGGGAGGATGGATGACTGACTAACCCCCTTTGGCCCCTCTCTCTTCTTTTGGTAATTACTTGTGCTGGTATGCACAACGGTTAGTTTTCCCCATATATGTGTAGAGGGTTGTAATGGCTTGTGGTTATTTCATACACATGTATCCTGGATATAGTTTTTTAAGGACTACTATAGGTATAGCGTGTATAGGCTGTGATGGCTTGCAGATCCTTACTCGGTGTATGGGCAGTGATGACTTGAGGTATAATACCCGACGTATGATACACGTTATGCGAGTTGTGGTGGCTCCTGAAAACTACCTGATTACTTTTGGTTATGTGGACGTGGTGGTGTGTTGCACGAGGTGCATGTTGTGGTGCTTCGCCCAGGTGAGAGTAGCCATGGTGAGGCTGAGAACTTAGTATAGCTTCAGGGAGGATCTTACTGAATATACTGTTATACTTACCTTACGTATATATAAACTGTGTTTCAGGTCAGTAGGAGCAGGTTGGAGATCAGGCTGGTTACTATTAGCTTGTGGGTTGCAGGAGCTGTTTGGGCTTCGTGTTTGCTGCCGTCTTTACTTCTTTTTGGCACTTGCAGTTTTCCCTTTCAGTTGTAGTAGTTCTTGCATAACATTATATTTGTGTACTTGGGTTTCTTTATATTGTAGTTTGAGCTGGAGTTGGTTGGTGTCTGTCTTATCTCTCTATTTCGCATGTGTTTCTCTTAGAGGGTAATGCCTTCCATCTGTGTGTTTACTATACCCTCGGTGCTAGTCGTCAACCCGGGGCCTACTGGAGGCGGGACTCGGGGGTCACTATCTCTCTTCTCTCATTGCCGGTCCAGGAGGGGTACACTTTGTGGGGAGGGGGTTGTGACATAGCCATTTAACATGTCTCACATTATGTTTATGTTGGCTCCTGAGGTATTTAAGAGCCCCGTGATCAGAATGGATCCCAAATTCTTTGGGCAACACTATGGCCAACACCTCTGCCTCTGTGTCTCCCCACTGAGAATCCTCCACCAGCTGCATTTGAGAAGACTGCACCGTCATCTGAAACAACCTCTACCTCCATCCACTCTTTCATCTAAGTGCAAGGTTGCCAACTCCTCCATTGCTCTCTAAGCATCCGCAGATTCCCGAACAACCTCCTTCTGCGACTTCCTGCTCAAGGCATCGACCATGACATTTCCCTTTTCTGAGGTGTATGAGATTTCAAAATCATAGTCCTGAAGAAACTCTATCCACCTCTGCTGTCGTAGATTCAGGTCACGCTGAGAAAAGATATACCTCAAGCTCTTATGATCTGTAAAGACCACAAAACGCTCCCCAATGAGGTAATGTCGCCACAACTTTAGCACAAAAACCAACGCTGCTAGCTTCATATCATGGGTGACATAGTTACGCTCGTGAGGACGTAACTGTCTAGGCCCATAAGAGATCACCGCTCGCTGCTACATCACCACGCATCCCAAGCCCAGACGGGAAACGACACAAAACACTTCAAACACTACCTCTTCCTCACACAATCAGAGAACTGAAGCTCTAACCAACTTCCCCTTCAGGTAACCGAACGCTGCCTGACATTGATTGCTCCACACCAAAGCCAGGTCTTTCCTAGTCAAAGACGTCAACGAGGCTGCAACTCGAGAGAAATCGGGTACAAACCTCCGATAATAGCTTGCAGGACTAAGGAAACTGCGAACTTCTGCCACGTTCTTGGGTGCTGCCCAAGAAACAACTGCTTCGACCTTCGATGGGTCTACTGCCACACCCTGTTGAGACACCACATGCCTGAAGAAATGCACCTCTCGTGTCCAGTACTTACATTTGAACAACTTTCCATAGGGCTGGTGGCGTTGAAGAACCTACAAGACAGTTCTGAGATGCTCGACGTGCTCCTCCTCTGACTTTGAGTAGATTAAGATATCATCGATGAATACGACGACGAACCGGTCCAGGAACTCACGGAAGACGGAGTTCATGAGCCCCATGAACACGACTGGTGCGTTCATAACACCGAAGGGCATGACTACAAACTCGAAGTGCCCATACCTACATCTGAAGACAATTCTCGAGACATCACCCCCCTTCACCCTTAACTGGTGATATTCAGACCGCAGATCGATCTTAGAAAACGAACTTGCCCCTCCCAGCTGGTCGAAGATATCTTCTATTCTCGGAAGGGGGTAACGGTTTTTGTCCGTCACCTGATTCAACCTCTGGTAGTCTATGCACAACCTCAGACCACCGTCTGCTTTCTTTACGAACAACATTGAAGAACCCCATGGCTACACACTGGGCCGAATAAAACCCTTCATCAGATCATCCATCTAAATCCTCAACTCCCGCAACTCAGAAGGTGTCATCCGTTAAGGAGTCATCGAAATCAGAGAAGCATTGGGTTGCAAGTCTATCTCGAACTCAACACCGCGTTGAGAGGGTAGCGTCACAACCTCCTCGGGAAAAACATCTAAGAATTCTCCAACGACCCTGGGAACCTCTACCATCTCAGCGCCCATTGATTCCACTGACAACTCAACCAATTAGGAAAGGAGAGGTTCCACATGCCGACTGCCCATCTGACAACTGCACTCGCCAACGAAAGCCATGCGTTAGCCATCCACATCCAAAAACACGACTCCTCCGAAAGCAGTCGATAACAACATGTACGAAATACAACTAGTCGATGCCAAGAATGACATTGTAAGACTGCTTCTGTAGCAAGAAGAGATCCCCACGGGACTGATGCGGTCCCATCATCAGTCTACACCCACGACATACATCAAACAAGGTGGGTTGGCCTTCGACTGGCGTACTCAACACTAGGGGCACGAGAAGCCTCTCTATGTCTGGTCCGAGAGAATGAGCTAGAGCGGGTGCAACAAAGGAGTGCGAAACTCCCGAATCAAATAAGACACAAACAAGGGTGCTAAACAAACTGATCGTACCTCTGACGATCTTTGACCCATCTGGAACTGCTGCCTCCACTGCGTGCAACAGACCACGCCCAGCTCCTCTACCTCTCTGCTGAAGACCACCTCCACGGCCACGCTCGGGTCACGGTCCCTGAACACGAAGAACATCCTGAGGTCGACCTCCACCTGCTCCATCTCCTCTCGGCGGAGCAAAAACCTGCTGCCCTTGCTGCTGAAAAGGTCTCACCGGCAACTGCTGCTGAGGCTGGCGTTGAACTTGTCCACCTCCGCCAAACTGAGCTCGGGGAACCATTAGGCATTGGCTCTGACGATGACCACGAACCCCACAAACAAAACAAATTTGCATGAAGCTCTCAGGAAAAGCACGAAAACTACCGAGGAGGCCAGAAAGGAAATTGCTGAGGTCGACTCCCTGCCGGTCGAAACCTTGAAGGTCCTGGCGCCTGTGACCTGCCACTGATAACCTTGCCTCTCTAAGAATTCTGCTGGCTCCCCTCTAATGGTAGACCTCCCCACGAGTGCATCCGCTCGATCACCTCCGCCTTCTTCTGAACCTCTAGATACGTTGGTAACGTAAAAGGAGTAACATCATACTGGATAGAAGGACGAAGTGCCTCCTCAAGACGTCTCACACAGGCTCCTCATCTGGAAAGAGATCTGAGGCGAAATGAAGAAGATCCTTGAACTTGATCCCAAGCTCCCACACTGACATACTCCCCTGCTGAAGAGAAAGAAACTCTTGTCTCTTCATTGCCTTCATGGTCGACGAAAGGAACTTTGCTCGGAATTCCTTCTGGAAGTCGGCCCACAAAATGTTTGCCTCCTTCCGCTCCTTGAGGTACAACGTCCACCACTGACGCGCAGCTCCCCGCATCTGATTGACTGCCAAAGGGACCCAGTACCCCATTGGGGCCAGATCAAACTGAAAGCGATCTCGACCTCCTCCAGCCATCTCTCTGTCTCCACGTCTAAAACACTGCCCTTGTACTTCCCCAAAGCGCAACGTCCTCTGCCACTAGTCATCCTCCTCAACCGGATTAACCCTTCAACGATCAACTGGATCAGCTTGGTGAACCTCAACTGCCCGAGCCACACGCGGACGACGACCAGGAGGCATAACTAAAAGGTAAATAGGGATTTCCTAAGCCTGAGTAGTATGAAACTTTATTACGGTTTATTTTAATTTATCCCATTTATTAATTTTAACCTTCCCAAAACAACCCAATTTAAACAAGAACACAAGTCATTATGATGCCTGTACCTTTCCTAGGTCTCTACCCTGCAAGCAGGTCCGTCTTACTTGGTCGTTCAACAAGCTCAGAGTCCGTGCACTAGATCACAGGGGGCTCTAAAATCCCGTGTCCTAGGCGGTCTCCTTGGCCTATGTCACGTACCAAGGTCAACTAGAACTGTTGCCATACCATCCCATGCAATCCTCACTGTGCCTAACTCCAAACTCCATTCTATCTCTCAACCATCACCTCTGATACCACTCTGTCACGATTCCCTCCCTCCAAAGATACTCCTCTCGGGATGACAATGAAGAATGAGAGATAATGATCCCCCGAGTCCCGCCTCCAGTAGGTCCCGGGTTGGCGACTAGTACCAAGGGTGTTTTGATCTCACAGTACGGGAGACATTACCATTTATAAGAAACAAGATTGGGAGATAGAATGTGTAGAAGGTGAATTCCCCTTCAAGGTGAGGTGGAGACATTCTTTTATAGATGGATAAAAGGGTTTACAAGGTGGAGTAATCCGATGTGGGACTCGAAAATACCCTTTACACTAAACCGGGTTCAACACTCCCCCTCAAGCTAGTACATGATAGCTTGAACCAAAAGTCCCACAAAAAGAAAGAAGACACCAAACAAGACCATACACACTCCCCCTCAAGCTGGGTCGCTGTTGATGTGGATCCCCAGCTTGGTATTGAGATAGGTCAGTCGAGCTCCCGGGAGGCCTTTGGTGAAGATGTCGGCAAGCTGATCTGTCGTCGGTATGTGACTGAAACTGACATGGTGTTGCTCGAAGTGTTGGCGAAGAAAGTGGCAGTCCACCTTGACATGCTTCGTGCGTTCATGGAAGATGGGATTAGAAGCAATCTTCTTGGCTGCCTGATCGTCACACCAAATACGAGCAGACGTCTGCGGCGGGAAACCAAACTCATGGAGGAGATGACGAAGCCACAGGATCTCAGTAGTGACTGTGACCATCGCACGGTATTCAGACTCAACACTGGATCTGGAGACGACAATCTGTTTCTTGTTTCGCCATGAGATGAGGTTACCTGCCAGAAGAACAGCAAACCCATAAGTAGACTTTCGGGTAGCAAGACAACCAACATAGTCAGCATCACAGAAGACCTCAACATTCAGATGATCGTGATGTGAATACCGAAGACCACGGGCAGAGCCTTGCTTGATGTATTTGGCAATGTAGAGGACAACATCCCACTGAGATTTTGTCGGATGCTCCATGAATTGGCTAACTTTGCCAACAACGCAGGTAATGTCAGGGTGAGTCATTGTGAGATAATTAAGTTTTCTCACCAGACGACGGTACCTCTATGGGTGAGAATATGGTTCTGTGGTGTCATAGAGAGACCGTTCCTCATGCTCAAGAGGAGTGTCCACGTCATTTGCTTGAGTTAGAGCAGCATCATGCAAAATATCCAAGGCATACTTCCGTTGGCAAAGAAAGATGGTGTCCGGAGAACGGGAAACCTCAATGTCAAAGAAGTATGTCGGAGGACCGAGATTTTTGGTTTGAAAGTGCTGGTGAAGATGCCCTTTTAGTTGGGTGATTCCAGTTGAGTCGCTCCCAGTGATGATGATATCATCAACATACACAACCAGTAGGATGCAGCCGGAGGACGTCGTACGGTAGAAGACAGTGTGGTCCTTCATACTCCGAGATAATCCAAATGTAGTGACGATGGTGCTGAATCGACCAAACCAAGCATGAGAAGACTGCTTGAGGCCATATAGAGAGCGACAGAGTCGACAAACATGAGAGTCGGCTCCTGAGACACGAAAGCCAGGAGGTTGGTGCAGATATACCTCTTCAAGAAAGCCACGGAGAAAAGCATTTTTGACATCAAGTTGATGAAGATGCCAATAGTGATGAGCGACAAGAGAGATTGATAATCAGACAACCAACATCTTTGCAACCGAAGAGAAAGTATCAAAATAGTCGACACCATATGTCTGAGCAAACCTCTTTGCCACAAGTTTGGCTTTAAGGCGATGAAGAGTGCAATCTGCATTGAGACATATCGTATAAATCCATTTGTTGCCGACCACCTGTTTTCCTGCCGAAAGGGGGACCAAATCCAAAGTATGATTGTCGTCCAGAGCCTGCAATTCATCCCGCATTGCTTGAAGCCACCCCGGGTGAGATTTGGCGTCGCTAATCGTGCGGGGAATAGATATCGTTTCCAGAGCGGAAAGACCTCTGTACGAGGATGTGTATAGAGGAGTATTCTAGCAAGAACGTGTACCTTTCAGTAGTGTAATGGGCAAGTTTTCTGTTACCGGAGCAGGAGTATCAGATGAAACTGGGACGATGGTGTCCTCGGCCTGGATGGGGGACACATTCGATGGACGATGTGAGTAGACAGTGTCAAACCGGTGATTAGCAGGGTGGGACACTAGAGAGGGGTGGATGATGAGAGGAAGACAATCATCGATGGTGGTGTCTGGATGGGGAGAGGGAAGAGAGAAAGGAGAGTTTTCAACAAAAGATACGTCATGTAATGGCCGAGACCCTCCTGATCCATCCATTTGCCAAATTTCTGGTGTTTGGCACGCCCTGGACCCATCAGGTTCGGATCCTAGGGCGGCGTCTCGGTGGCAGGATGTCATCGCGGTGTCAACCATCGATGACACCGATCGGTGGGTTACCGATCGGTTCCACGAGGGGCTTGTCGGGTTTTTCTTCCCCGGTAACACCACTTTTAAGTTTTTTTAATCTTTTAAAGTGGTTCAAGGCCGTTTTTAAAGCCCATAAATGATATCTAAAATCCCCAAAGAGCCGAGTGACCCTTGACTTACCAAAACGTGTGGCTTTTCCTCGGTGTCACACCCCTTTCCCTGTACTTTCCGGTTCCGCCCCTGTTGCACATTTTCTTCTGATTTGAGGAAATCGTTTAACGAACTGTTTTGGCCACCCCTCCGATGAGAATTATTAAATGACAATTTATTCCATCGTGCGTAACCACCCAACCGCGTGGTGAAACCACGATCCGCCTTTAAAGCCGTTCAAAATTCAATATCCCGTAACTCCAGGATCTCACCTTTTTATCGCACGAGATTTCCTCTATTCTTCTTGGCTGGTTTCTTCCTTGGTGCGTTTGGAGTCTCCTTTCCCGAGGCTAGTGGTGCGCCCGTGCTGGAGCCTTTCCTGCTCATTCTTGGAGTCCTTCCAGTTCCTCCCCTGCAAGTCGCGCATCCCCAGTTCTTGGCGCGTGGAGAGAAACTTCGATCGTTGATCATCCAGGTAGGGTTCTTCCTTCGTCTCTCTTTACTGTGTATCATGCGGGGCGGGTATGCTGATGTTTCTACGGGGATGGATGAAATCAAACCTTAACGAAGATAATAAACAGATAGTTCTGTGATTAAATGGCTGTACATGAAAATTGGTTAATCACGTAAAGTTGGTTGATAAAACGAATGTCTAGTGAACAAGAGTCCCTATGTGATCACCCCGATTAACTAAACGGAAAAGAAGGAATTAAATGAGCAGTGTGTTAAAATCTGGAAAACCCCTCTTTTCTCTGTTTTGGTGGATGTGTGGTTGATCTGCTGGTTCCTCATGGGGTGACATGGATGGGGATGAGATCCCCTGTTGTGGTGCAGTTGTTGGTTTGTGGATCTGAGGCCGTGTGGGGAGGGTGTTTTTCCCAACACTCCTATGAGTGGCTGGTTATTAGCTCCTTCTCTGCTCCCTTTCCCGAGTAGCCCAAGATTCTTCGGGCAGGCTGTGACGGCCTGAGGTTCATTATAGCCCTAGATTCTTCGGGCAGGGTACGTGGTGGTGGTTGACCCAGGTGTGTGCGGGCAGGTCGTTTCCCAAGTGTCTTTGGGCGTGGTAGTAGTTGTTCAGATCCAGGTGTGTGCGGGCGTGGTTACGTTTGGTTGTTGTGGCCCAGGTTTTTGCGGGAGGGATGCGCGGTTGTGATCGCCCAGGTGTGTGCGATTGTGATCGCCCATGTGTGTGCGGGCGGGGTGTGGTAGTGGGACTGCAGTGAGAATGACGGGGGAGGCCTGACGCGTAGGATATCTTTAATAACCAGTGGGAAAATGGTGCGGGGTACCCAAACATCGATGTGTTATTATTATTACATTACTTGACTTGCGTTATTTGGGGAGTGTGTCTTGGTGAGGTTGGGGTGGATAGTTTCCTTGCTAGGTGCTCTGGTTATCTCATTTTCTCACGGGGCATTAGAATGCCTCCCCACTTGTGCACGAGTGCTTTTGGTTTTCCCTACTGAGTATACCTGTATACTCACCCTACGTATATAAACCGTTTTCAGTTTTCCAGGAGGACTTTGAGGATTGTGCAGGGCCGTACTAGTTCGGACCTTGGGACAATTGCTGTTGTTGCTTTTCTTTTCTTTGGTACTTTTCTTTGGGGTTTTTTGTACTTTTGTAGCATTTACTTTTGGACATGCATATGAGAATGATTTGCTTTTGGCTTTACTTTTACCTCCAGTTTTGGTGTTGTTGAGATTTACCATCTTATCTCCCGATCCTACTAAATGAAAGGGGTAATCCCTTCCATCTTGTGTGTGATTCTATACCCTTGGTGCTAGTCGCCACTCCAGGACCTATTGAAGGCGGGTTTTGGGGGTCATTATCTCTCCTTCAACTTGAGGAAGGAAGGGTCTGGCAATTCCGCTGTCCCTTCCCTCATCTTGGTGAAGGCGGGTCGTGATACGTCAGCAGTGATATATACAACCGTAAGTCTGGAGAGAAGCATCGGTATTCGTGCTGAGTGTGGGAATATCTGAGCAATATGCAACAGAGGGATTTGAGAGAAAGCATGGAGAGATTGAGACGAGTGTCACAGACATAACACAGACACCCAAACACACGGAGTTGAAGTGGGTGAGGAAGGAGAGAGGAGAACAGAGTCCGAAAAGGAGTCCCCCCCCCGAAGGATAAAAGAAGGAAGGCGATTTAGGAGGTATGTAGCAATAAGAATGACATCCCCCCAAAAGAGAAGAGACACCTGCATGTGGAGTAGGGCATGAGCAGTCTTCAGAATATGACGATGTTTACGCTCGACCACTCTATTCTGATGAGGTGTATCAGGACATGATGTCTGATGAATGATGCCTTTATCCTTGAGAAACTGCTGAAAGGAAGTGGATAAATATTCCCGTCCATTGTTGGAGCAAGGACATTTAATGGAGGTGGAGAACTGAGTATGAATTTCATGATAAAAGGTCTGAAAAGTAGAAAACACTTCAGACCGATCACAAAGATGGCAAATTCATGTCATACGTGAGTAGTCATCAATAAAGAAAACATAATAACTGTACCATGACTGGCTAGGAACCCTGCCAAGACCCCATACATTGGAATGAACAAGGTCGAAAGGATTCGCTGCACACGTTTCCAGTCGAGGAACATACGTCACCCGATGATGTTTAGCAAACTTGCAGGATTCACAATGGAAGGAAATGTGTGGACTGAATTGGGGGCAAAGTTTATGTAAGACGGAAGCCGGCGGATGACCAAGACAAAAATATAAGTTGAGGGCACGGGTAGAGGTGGATGAACATGCAAGGGATGGTGGGGTATCAAACATGTACACCTCATCTCTAAGATGACTTCGACCAAGTTCCCGATTTATTGACCGCTCCTGAAAAACACCACCAGAAGATGTAAAAGTAGCAAAGCAATTTAAGTCTTTTGTGAGTTTGCTGATGAAGATAAGATTAAACGGACTGTGAGGAACATGAGCTACTGAAGCCAGGCGAATAGACGGGGTCAAGAAGCATGTGCCAAATCCTGTAATGGGGATTTTCAATCCATTAGCAACAGTAATTGCAGAGACACTAGTGTACAGATGATAGGCAACGAACATACCGGAATCCCCTGTGAGATGTTCAGACGCACCAGAGTCAAACATCCAAGTTGTCGGTCGATGAGATATACTCGCGGTAGGGCCACCAATTTGTACAATGGTGGCTGTAGAAGAGGAAGGTGACAAAGTAGCCCGATAAGATTGTATAAATGCAATCTCCTCCTTCAAGAGTGTCAGTTTATAACGGGCACTAGATGATGGTGAGGATAATGGCATGTCTGTAGATTGTGCCAGGGAAGGGGGACTGCCTTGCGGGAGGACCGATGACGGAGCACAGGACAGTCGCTCAGGCAGACGCACAGACGCAGGGATGAAGCGTGGGGCTGTCGTGCAGGAAGACCGACAACTGAGGCGAGGGGGCGGCCTTGCAGGAGAGCCGGTGACTGGAGGTGGTGCCGGAGGGCTGCGGGCGGAAGAGCCAACCATTGAGGGGACGTTGTGAAATCTTTTGAGACGAAGATGGAGCCGACGAAGGGCCGTCGCACGGGAGGTAGGCCGTTGGAGATGGGGCTGCCGGGAAGCGCCGAGGGAGGGTGGTGAAGCGCCGAGGAGGGCGGGGCTGGGAGATCGCGGCGGAGGCGGGGCCGGAAGATCGCCGCAAGAGGCGGGGGCTGGGAGACCGCGACAGAGGCGGGGCGAGAATCGTCGAGGAGGGCGGGGGCCGGGAGACCGTGACAGAGGCGGGCCGGGAAGCGCCGAGGAGGGCGGGGGTCGTGAGACCGCAACGGGGCGGGGGGGGGGGTCGGGGGATCGCGATGGAGGCGGGCCGGGATGCCAAGCGATGCGGGGCCGGGAGTTGCTGAGGGAGGCGAGGCCGGTTAACCGCGTCAGAGGTGGGCCTGGGAAACGTCGAGGAGGGCGGGCTGGGACACCGCGAGGGAGGCAGGGGCTGAGAGACCGCGTTGGAGGCGGGGCCGACGTCGGGGAGGAACCGCGCTGGAGGGACGCGAAGAGAGTAGCAGACAACGGTGGTCACGCCTGGCAAAGTGCAGCGGATGGGAGTCGTCGGGTATCGTTGCGTGGAGGAAGGGCCGTGGGGGGTGGCCGTCGCTTGCACAGGAGGAGGATTCCGCCGTTGCGCATAGGGAGGCGGAGAAAGCCGCAGAGAGGTGGGGGCCGAGAGACGCCAAGGGAGGCGGGCCACGAGTCGCCGAGGGAGAGGCGGGCCGCGAGTCGCCGATGGAGAGGCGGGCCGGGAAACGCTGAGGGGGATCCGGGTTGGGAAGTTCCTTTAGGAGGAATGAGGGCCATGGATGAGAGGAAAAATTATCGGGATTTTCCCTCTGATACCATGTAGAAGGTGAATTCCCCTTACCTCAAGGTGAGGTGGAGACATTCTTTTATAAATGTATTAAAGAGATTACAAGGTGGAGTAATTCGATATGGGACTCGGAAATACCCTTTACAATAAACCCGGTTCAACAGAATGAATCATCTACAACAACTCCGAGACACAACATAAAAGAGAGCCAAAAACCGTCCCACAATGCATGTGTAAAATAGAACTGATACAAAAAAAGTCTCCAAAATAAATACCAAAAGTAAAGCTAAGTAGCGATGCATAAACTTTCCAGTGGTCTGAGCTAGTAGCGCCCAACACGGTTCACGAAATCTTCTTGAAAACCTGAAAGCAGTTTTATATATGTAGGGTGAACATACAAGTATTCTCAGTAGGAAAATCAAAGTCTCTCGTGCACACGTGAAAGAAGCATACTAATGCCCCTGTGAGAAAACAACAGAACCAAAAAACACCTAAACATGTATACCAAACAAACCCAACCTCACCAAGACACGCTCACCAAGTAACGCAAGTCAAGTAATATAATATAAAGCACATCGATGATAGGGTACCCCGCACCACTTTCCCACTGATTAGCCGCTCTCACACCCCAGCGACAAACGTCCTGGCGCTCCCACGTCTTCCGAATGTACCACATCGCATCCCGTCCGCACACCCCTGGGTCTCACAACACATCCCGCCCGCACACACCTGAACCTTACAACACATTCTGCCCGGACACACCTGAGCCTCACAACACATCACATCTCATCACATCTCATCACATCTCATCACATCTTGTCTTGAAGACACCTGAGGAAGCACGTCACAACCCATCCGGAAGACACTTGAGACACCACATCACAACTCATTTCGAAGATACCTGGGACACCACATCACAACTCGCTCGAAGAAGCTTGGGCCATCATCGCTCGGAAGAGGGAGCAGGAAAGAGTGGGTCCATCCATCCATCCTCCCACCAGAATGTTGGGAAAGACACCCCCTGCGTGTCTTTGCGGGTGTTCGACACATAGTGCTCAACGTGGATGGAGTGCGTATAGAAATCACAAGAATATACATATATATGTATAGTATCAAACATTCCAACCCAACCTATGGGTTCTCAAGCAAACAACCAACTCACAACACTGTCACCTTTGGCGCCACCTCTTGATACAATTATTAGGATCTACGACCATCATTTCAGAAGGCGAAGAGCCTGATAAACAAATGCGGCTTCACATTACCCCTATGTTCAACACCCATTCATTTCATTATCTAGCATCATCCACATTCAACCACACGACCCACCAATTAATATTTCATTGACCATTTCCGTTCCATTAACCGGACCAACCCATCTCATCCAAACATTACCAAGTAATTATTTATTCATTCCATCACTACCCGGGCAACTAAGCAACAATCATGGTATATTTACGCACTTCACATTAAGGACACATCGTACCACAACCTTTAGATACAAGGTGAAGCTTTCTGCATGTTATCAATGGCAAAACACCCATACCAATAACTAATATCCTTCTTCAAAGTCATCCCGCCCAAAGCATCATACCAACCCAAAACAAACCGCCAACTCACAACCACATTCAGCAACATAACAAAGCACAACAAAAAACCGCAGCCCTGCTGCATAATCACACCACACCCATCACATCCCCACTACACACCCACATGTCATCCACTTCCCCCATACACACAAACCAAAACAATTCCACACATCACTTCACCTCGCATACCAAGGCAAACTGATTTTCAGATTTAATAAAGCACCCCTTGTTTAATTCCACTTGTAAATTTTGGGGTTACCACCGAAACTGTATGATCCTGGGGCATCCATTTATTAGCCGAATATACGCGGTTAACCAACTTTTATAAACAAGCGTTCAACAAAAACCAAACAACATGCATCTCACGAACTATCCCGTGCGTAAACAAGGACCACCAACGACCACGATTTTCAGTGGGTAGTTAGCCCATACAAAACATAATATCAACTGAAAACAAATAACAAATCAAGATCATGCGTCACTTTTCCCAATCCCCTGTATATTGATATTAAACCGGTTCAATTATCTTCATTAATCCCAATTCAACTATCTTCAGGAAGGAAAACATTCGTATACTCAATGCACAATTAAGAAAGACGAAGGAGAAACCTACTTGGAAGAAAAGACGATAGACACTTCCTGGTTGCACCGAAACAGGGGCGCGCATGCAACAGGAAAGACTCTAGGGAAACACGAACCAAAAGGTGCATCACTTCACTTGACTCCTACGGGAAGAAGGATTTGGGGTGTCCCGTAGAAAGAGGAAACAAGAAGGAATGGACAAGAGGAAAGATATCTTGGCCTTAGGAAAATCTAAACAGAGTCACGGGATTAGATACGGTTTTGATTTGCCTTTAAAGGCGGATCTGTTCAAGACCATGCGTTTTGACCAATTAAAAGACCCCGAACTCTTAGGAAATTAAATATAGGATTTATGGGCTTTGAATCGATCTCAAACCCTTTTAAATTTGGCCTTAAACTCATTTTACGTCAAATAAAGACGTCAAAAGGGCAAAATTGGAAGAACTGAGAACACTGTTCACGAGACACCGTTGGACGTGGCACCACCAACGAGGCACCGCCATACGAGGCATCGTCGGACGAGGCACCGTCAGGATGAACCGCTTGCCACCGTCAGTAAGACATCGTCGAGCGAGACACCGCCAAACGAGGCATCGCTGGACGAGCGACCGCCAACGAGCGACCGCCAGGGTGAGACACCGCCAGCGCGGGCGACCGCCCGGGTGACACCACCAGGGTGAGGCACCGTTGGAAAACTTGGAAAACTGAGAATTTTTCAAAGTGCTGAAAAAGGTGACCTTGACTCCCCAAAACATCACAAACATCAGATTTTCCACAAAGTAATGGACTGACCGGAAAGGTCCGGACCATTACAGTTTGGTGTTTGAAAAATTGATTTGAATGAAAAGAGTCGCCCAATAATTGTGTTCGGTGTGTTATGAACAAAAAGTATTTAAGATAATAATTGAAATAGTAATGATAATATCATTTAAATAATCATTTATATATATAAATAATTACTTTAATAAATACCCGTTCATTTTTTTTTGTAAAACTAAAAAAGTGTCTGATTAATGATGGAAAGTAAAGTAATTTAATATAATAAAATTAATGATATGATAATAAAAAATAAATTATCTTTTAAAATATATAAAATAAATATTATAAATAAATTAAATAAATAAATTTTATTTATTATTATTTTTTATATGTTTCCTTCTGTTAACAGATCGGAAAGTTGGGAATGAGACATGGTGAAAAAATACTGTTTGCCTTTTTTCCTTGGAAACCTGTCAACCAAACCAGAGCCCCAAGGGACTAATTGTTTGGTTCGTAGGATTGCTTGGAATGTCATGACATGAAAAGTAATTGTGTTAGGCATGTCATGAACAAAAAAATATTTAATTAATAATTGAAATATTATTAATAATAAAATCATTTAATTTTTATAAATTAATAAATCAATTAAATTAATGAATTTTTTGATAAATTAATAGTTATTGTTAACAAATAAATTTACTAAACTTTTTTTTAATATATTAATAATTAATCGTTATTTCAATATTCCAACAGAAGTATAATGAGCTTTCTTCTTCTTGGTTCTTAGTACTAACGTCCTTTCCATGTGTTTGTCTCCATTTCTGTATTTGGAAGTGTTAGGAACAGGGGTGTGTGTTGTTTGTGTGGCTTGTGTCCGTGTAAGGGTCTGTAGCAGTTGTGTAGCAGTTGTGTAGCAGTTGTGGTGAGTGTGTTTGTAAGGGCAGTAGCATCTTTTGCTTCTTTAGTTGTTAGGGTAGGTAGGGGTTGTTAGTGTTATAAATAGGGGAGATTTTAGAAGGGGGAGGGCTATGATTCATTTTAGGAATTGTTCCGCAAGGCTGCTGGGGGCTTTGGACGTTGGGATGTACCGGCTGGCTCTCGGAGAACTGGTTTTCTCCTTGGGTTCTTCAATATCCTTTTCCTTCCTCTGTTTGGTGTGCAGCACAAGTAAAGCCTCTAATGGAAGAGGGTGACCGGTTGTCCACTTCCGCATCTTATGTTCTGGAGTATTGGCTGGATAGAGTGTCACAAGAAAAAGTAGTGAAGTCCTAGAAATGATCTTTGTAACAATGGCAGCTTCGGTCACCTGTGGCCTCACACCAGAATCATAGCCGGACACAACAGGAGTGTTTTTTCTGGGAGAAACTGCTGCCATTTCTACCATCGGAGACGCCGCGTGTGGAGGTGTGAAATCCAAGTCATAAACCGAAACAAGTGCTGTCCCATGACCCTTAGAAACCACTGTTTGATGTGAACACGGCTTGCTGGGTAAAAATTGTACAGTTCCTAAAACTTGAGTCATCCACCAAATCTTTCAGGAGGTAACCACCACCAGCACTAACCAAAGCTGGCTGATACCAGAATAGTTTTAATCCAGCCCCTTCCAAAGGAAAACCATCCCCGTTTCAGAAGAAGAATCCTGCCCTACAGCCTTCCTGATAATGCTGGAGATAAGTAGCAGCCAGAGAAGGTCTCCTGACTGATTTACGAGTTCCTCTTATGGCAAGATTAGGTGGCCTGTTTATCACTTCAGCTCCATCCTGCTTCCAATTTTCTGTATCTAAATAATATGATGCAACAAACTTCTCTGGAACTAGTGTACCTTGGTGATACATGGCATATCCAGTAGCTGCCCAATGCAGGTCTGGCGCAGCAGTAGTGCCAGCCCCTGAAACAACAACTATATGCCCGCTCTTTCTCAGGACCAATTGAGTGTGCAGCTCCCTGGCCAACGTTGTTTTCCTCAACCTCGAGCTGGTACAGGGAAACGCAGCCTTGTTCAAAGAGACATAACATCTGCTGTGCATGTTGAACACTGATCCTGCAGATAAACCGCACAAGCTAGATATCCCAATTACTGCAGTTTTCTTGCTGCAGCTTTTCCCCTCCATCAGTTCTTCTGGTTAACATAAAGCCAGTTGTTGTAGCCCATGTAAAGCTTGAATAGACTGATGTTGCACTTCCACCTCATTCCCTCGCCACACTTGTTCGGCTGGAAAAACACCCGGTCTCTGTTCTTCCACAGGTAACGAACGCCAACCTGGTTGTAACTGCTTCCCCAAACCTTCCACCAGAGACTGCAGAGAATTTGCCTCAACCGCATTCTTGGTGTCGTTGGGGATAGGATCGTAGTCACCATTAATCTCCCATATTCTTGCCGGACAAGAATTCCGAACTAAATCGACTTCTGCCAAAGTATGTACAGAACTACTGCAGAACTTGCCTGCCGAATCTACTCCACCGGTACTGCGGAAAACGCCCCCCGATTCTGCCCCACTACGTATTGCCAATAGACGAGTTTCCAGTGCAGCCTCCGGGACTCTTGGTCTAACTACTTCAGTGGTCAGGGGTTTGGAGCGCAGGCCTGGATCAAGCAGCTCTTCTGCCTCACTACGTATTCCCCAGCGGAGTCGCCAAATGTTAGGTATGAGAGAGAGTGAGAGAGTGAGAACAACACTCAGTGAATTCACTGAGTCGTACCTGCAGCGGAGTCGTACCTGCTCTGATTGTCCTCCAGCGCTCGCTTTTCCAGCTGCGTTCGCATCGCAGCTGTGCTGGTGATGTCCAACAGGGAACGAAGGTCTCACAGTTGTCTCTCCTTGATCGGCTACTCCCAAACGACTTCCAAAGCAGTCCACAGGCTGCGTATTCCTTCCCTCTTCAATCGACCAGCAGCGATCGTTTTCCAGTGCTCGTGTTTTTTTTTCAATCAATGATCGCACCTCACAGCCTTGAGTTGGAACCAAGGCGATCTGCAGGTTCCCGTTTCAGATTATGTCTCTTGTATATTTCCAGCTCAATCTTTCGGGAATTTTCCTAGCGGAGTCGCCAATTGTTAGGTAAATATCGAGCAAGAGAGAGAAAGTAGAAATGCAGCAGTTTATAGATTTGAACACTATATAGAATCCAACAGAATTTAAGAAATTACAGCAGTGAGGAGAAAAAGGAGAAGGGGAAGAAGAAGAAGAGAGAGAAAGAACCAACTGTATTGCTGTATATCAATAACAGAATCGCTGAGCCTTCTTGAGAATTGAAATATAACATGTAGAAGATCATAAATTACAGTAGAGGGAGAAAGAGAAAGAAAAACAGAGGAAGGAGAAAGAGACAGAGGAACCAAGGAGAAGACCACTTCTCGGAGAGCCAGCCGGGACATCCCAACGTCCAAGTCCCCAGCAGCCTTGCTGAACAATTCCTAAAATGAATCGTATCCCTCCCCCATCTAAAATCTCCCCTATTTATAACACTAACAGCCCCTACCTGACCCAACAACTAAAGAAGCAAAAGACACTACTGCCCTTACAACAACACACACTCACCACAACTGCTACAACCCCTTATACGGACAACAGCCACACAAACAACACACACCCATATTCCTAATATTAAGTGCGATTGTTGCTGTGCTGAATATTCCTCTCCTCTTACTGCTATTGCGCGGTCCACTGCACGACGCTTTCATTGTTGGAGTTTGGCCAATCATAATGTTTTCAGGAGAGGATCTTTGAGAATGGATCACAGAAATTAAGGAATTCTTCCTGAGAGGTCGTATAATAGAAGACATGAAGATACTTTGGGATGTCCCGGCTGGCTCTTAGAGAAGTGGTCTTCTCCTTGGGTTTCTCTATCTCTTTCTCCTTCCTCTGTTTTCCCTTCTCTTTCTCCCTCCACTGTAATTTCTGTTCTTCTTCTACATGTTATATTGTAATTCTCGAGAAGGTTCAATGATTCTGTTATTGATATACACCAATGCAGTTGGTTCTTTCTCTCTCTCTTCTTCTTCTTCCCCTTCTCATTTTTCTCCTCCCTGCTGTAATTCCTTAAATTCTGTTGGATTCTATGTAGTGTTCAATTCTATAAACCGCTGCATTTCTACTCTCTCTCTCTCTCTCTCTCGCTCAATATTTACCTAACTGAAAGAATACTGCTTTTCAGTTCTCTGATTTCTTGGCCAAACCAAAACGCCTGAAGTCCTGAGATTCTGAGGAATAAGATTGCCAAGAATATAATCGAACGTACCAGAGTGTTCATTGTTCTTCCTTATAAATTTCAAGATTTACTTGTCTAAATCTGGTATGGGATTGCCATATTACGTATTGCTCCTCTGTGTATTTTCATATTGTGGATGATGTTCTTGGGATTAACAAGCAATAAAAAAGATGAAATTTGAATAATATAAGCACTCAGCATTCTTCAAATGATGCACACAAATAAATTGACTCACTTCTCAATATGACTGCATTCTAATTGAATATATATGCAAGAATATTGTTGCAGGAAGATGTCAACTGAAGATAAAAAGATAATTGCTGCTGCCCTCACCAGATTGTCTGCTGAAGATCTGCGCAAGGTAGTGAATATTGTTGTGGATAACAACCCTCGATTTGAAGGTGCGGTAGAAGAAGTGGACCTTGACTTGGATGCTCAGGTCACCATCATAATTCCCTGCTCAACTCTCCTATGAATTAAGAACCCTTATTTATCTTCTTTTATACTAAACTCAATAACTGCGTACTATATGTAATTGGTATGTGGGATGCAGAGTGAATCAACATTGTGGAAGCTGAAAGTGTTCTTGAAGGGTGCGCTGGAAACACAAAGCAAGTGCGCGGGTGAGGTGGATGTTAACAAAACCGCCCAGAGCAGCCACTTCAACAAGAAAAGGGCGATTTACAATGCTCTTGCCAGGACCGCCAACAAAAATGCTAAAAGGGCCTCCTTTTGATATTGGGAAGTTGTAAATTCCTTTGCCAATGCTATGCTCATTTTTTGTTTTTTGGGTTTCATTTGCTTCTCCTCAACTTACTTTCAAAGCTTACTCCTGTCGTTTGCAGTTGAAGGTTCCCCTCAGTGTACTCCCTAAGTGACGATGGCCAAATTTTTCATATCCACATTGCTGTGAGTTGGCTCTTCTTTTGTAGTTATCCTTCTCCTATTCTTTGATGACTTCAAGATCTTATTTAAGTGAAAACAAACTTGTCATTGAAATCAATCTCACTGATTACTTAGCACCAGTTTTTGAATTCATTGATAATCATCTACTTAGCGTTGCTATCATGGGTGATCTGTTTGGTGTCTAGAAAAGTGTAACAAAATTATGTTCTTTTTAAGATACTATTATTATCATATCACTTTTTGTTCTCGTTTTGGTTTTAGTTTTTTGTGAACATTTATAAAAAGTGGTGAAGTTCATAGATAAAAACATGCGTTTTCATTTTTAAAATTTACCTTAATTCAAGTCACGCTTCAAAAACATATTGCAGATCCACAACTCCTACGTTCTCTGTAACTATGATGAAGAATCAACAACAAATGACAAATTCATAAAAATCTCAACTTCTGAATTTAGAACATGGGACGAAGTTAATGATCAAGTAAATCACAATCTTTAACGTTTTCAATTTTTCGTTTTTCTAACAATTTCTATTTTTTGAAGAATCGTGACTGAAACAGCGCCTTGGTTGTTTATGATTTCAAAGAAGCAAATTTTGATTAATGAGGAGAAAAAAACATGCTCCGTGAGGCATATTATATTTTGTGATCCAGAATAATTATCCAGGGACACAAAACAGTTGTTTTATAATCAAGAAACCAGGTTTTTCTCCATTTTTTAACGTGTGCAAAAAAAAAAAAAAAACGCATAACAGCTGTTCTCTATTCGACCTGATTAAATTAAGTTTTATTATATAAAATAAATATTTCATGATTCAATCTGTCATTTATTAACACCTATACAAAAGAAAACCCACAAAACATATGTTCTCTTTAAATTAAAATGATTAACTTATAATTAAAAATACAACACATGTTTCGTATTAAAAGAAATTAATAAATCTAACAACATATAAAATTCGTATACTACGGCACAAAAAACACGTGTTTCACTTTCCTCTCCAATGAGTTTGTCAAAATCAACTACACTTGGGAGCTATGATCTTGACTATGACTCACAACCTGTTTCACCTAAGAGATGCAAGGAACATTCAACCCGTTTCACCTAAGAGATGCAAGGAACAGTCGTGTATGCTTGTCACGATCACGATTACATAAAAACTATAGATAAAGGTGCTCAGCCCCCATTTTGAAGAGTTTGCAAGAGTGATTTGAGCGCTTCATTCAGGTAGAATTTTATCATCTTGCGCAGTTAAATTTATCACATTTCAATTCATTTTGGGGAGTAGTACACAATTAAGATTTTAAAAATTATTATTTTAGTGTAGCACATGCCCAGTATATTGTGACGCCCCGTGATGTGCGTGTGCCAAATTTTGTTACCATTGCTTGGAGTTATTATGTTTGAGACTTTGATTTTGGTGGAAATAAGCTGTTTAAATATTTTTTTCATTTATTATTTTTTTTTATGTGTGCATTGTTGTTCTTTGGTGGGTTTGTAGGTATCACAGGTGGATGAACAGTCACTTGACGAGATTAAAAAGTATGAAATTTAAAGTCACTCATCTATGAAGGCTTAGTAGTTAAAATGGTTTCAGTTATATCGTATGATACTGTGCGGCTATTAACATATTATGGGATAACCAAGTTTTAACCCGTGTCTTCTAAGTTTAATTTTAATTAATGTGTTACAAACATGATTGTATTAAATGTTGAAGAGTTGCAACATATTTGAAGTTTGAAGGTTGATAACAACATATGTTATAAATGTATGATGTTTTGTTTTTCAACCTATCACACCTGAGAAGCATTTTAACTGTTTGGAATCTCTTTTATTAAACGAGATCATACTATAAGAGGGTCAAATATAACAAGCGAAACACGAGAACCTCCTCCTGGAAGTTGTTATTTATCTTCT
Organism: Viscum album; assembly: GCA_963277665.1. Taxonomy (NCBI): domain Eukaryota; kingdom Viridiplantae; phylum Streptophyta; class Magnoliopsida; order Santalales; family Viscaceae; genus Viscum; species Viscum album. The sequence goes on along the minus strand of OY728127.1, from coordinate 1,011,642,858 downwards.
GTATTTACTTCTGGAGGTCTAGGTACACCATGGGTGAAAGAGAAACCCTTTTGATAAGATCTGTGATTCCATAGTTGTGTAGAATGGTGCTAGTGCTTTTCACCGAAGGCTGAGAAAAAAAATCCAGAAGAGGAAAATTTAAGTTACAGCTTTATTTCATAGTTGGTTTTCTTTTATTGTTACTGCATTCGAGGTATCAATGTCAACCGATGAAGAATTGGTTTGATTTGGAAGTGAAAAAATTGAACAATCTATTGTACTTTATGCTACGAGTGAATTGTATATTATGATGCGATATTCATTCATTGTATGGTATGTATATTACGATTTGACATGGCTCACTGTCCTGGCTTGTCCCATATGCTATAATACAATTTAAAAACAAGTCTTAAAATGCATCCCATGTTACGGCACGATCATGCGTTTATGACTTGGTTTTCTTCATATAATGGAATTCCTAGTGTATGCGGGCTATGAGAGAGGGTTGTAGATTGTATTTTACTAAATATAGAGAAACTGCATTTATGAAATGCAATTTAATTTATGAATTGTTCGATTTATGTTCTATTAAAAATGACTGAGACTGAATATGATTTTAGATACCACCAAGCTGGTTTTAGACCTAAAAGTGGATGCATTTTATTACATAATAAAATTATGAATCATTCATAATTATTCCCCATTGGATGTTGTATGTTTATTTAAAATTTTCATACCATCAATTTAAATTGGTATCATGTATTTAATTTAGTTCATGCTAGGTATTATATTTGTTTCAATTTAATTCAATCAAAATTGATGATTTGGTTTGTAATGATTTCAAAAGCGAAGATTTGTTGCATATTCTTTCATATTTGAATTTAAAATCATCTATTGAAACCTTAATCACTCTTCATGGGTGATTAGGCTTTGTTTATAAATATGAAAATTGACTTTTGATCACACCATACATGTTTGAGAGAAGATTTTCATTTATTATGCTTTTAACCCTTTGCAAGAAAGAAGTTATGTGCACTATGATGAATTTGAATAGGTTGCTGAATGATACAATTAAATATTTTATTGCATATGTATAACATAAATCATTGATTGTCTAAGAAATGTACATTAATGTGTTTTTAGAACATTCAAATTTGATTGAATGTGCATGGGATGCATAAATTGAATTAATAGATGAATGCACCATATAGGGGTTGCATACACATGAAATACATATTGAAGCGAAATTGTTAGATCATTAAAATCTTCACATAAAATATTAAGGTGTTAGATTACTTTGAATAATTGCACAAATCAAGATCTTGATTGACCCAATGAGTTAGTCATGCCATAACTTAACACTAATTATTTATCTTATATAAGATGTGTTGGATGGAAATTGCTTGATTATGATAATTGTGTTGCACTTGATTGGATGATCTTAATAGGTTTAAGTGGCTAAAGCAATGAAGTTGGGATGATTTATTACATAAATAGTTGTCTTAAGAGGAAAGTCAGAACTAATCAAGATATGGTGAAATGTTGACCATGACTCATTGAAACTTTATATGAGAGTTATGAGAGCATATTTGCTAAAAGTTTTATTGAATATTTATATAAATATGATTTTCATGTGACATTTTTTTATCACTAATTGTAATGACATTAAACTCAAACACTAACTTGTCATTGATCGATCATTGAGAATATGATTAATGAGGAATATGTTTCTAGATCACTATCATAACTCAAGAAATGCTCTCAATTATGAAGATAAAGTTTATGTTCTAGAGTAGCTAAAACTTAACATGACATTTGCTTCAACCTCACAACAGGAAAAAAGAGCTTATGAAATGCATAGATTACACATGAATGAAATGTTTTTGGACATTTGACATTTGATTAACAATTTATATATTATGGACCTCGATAATTCAATTTATAACATCAAACATTACTCCAAAGACTCAAATAATAATGGATTGTTGGAATATAAGTCTTGTTTATTAGAAAAGCTGATCAGAGGTCTTTTTTTTGGGATAAAATGAGAAACTTTTGATGAGTTATTGGTTATCATACGTACTAATCTACATGGTTTAATGAACACACAAATAATTGGCGGTTATAAGTATTCTTGTAACCTTTATTGAGGACTTTAGTGGACATGGTTATATATCTCTAATGGGATACAAGTTTAAAACTTGTGAAATGTTCAAGGTTTTAAAAAATAAATACATAATCCACTTGGTAACAACATTAATATACTTTGATTATATTGAGATGGTGAGTACTTAAGAATTCAATGATTTTCTTTTGAAAATTCTCAATGAAATGGTGCATTTGAATGGATAAATCAAACTTTCTTGGAGATGGTTTGAGTTATTTGAACCTTCCTATTTAATTTTGGGATTACACTATGAAACCAATTGCTTTTACACTTAACCAAATTTGATACACCAAATAAAGATTTTGTGGGTCCCATCATCGATCAAATCTAGGAAAAAACAAGTTGAGATATTTAAAACATACGAGCTCTGTTATAAATTTAGAAAGAACACCAATAGGGAAAAATATTATTAAATGTGAGGCATTTGACTTGCTTTTATACATATGGAATTCAAAATTGCTTTCGGTCCATGTCATTGAATGTCATTTTCTAGAAAAAATCAATTTCATGAAATTTATTCTCTCATTAAAATGAGTTCATTAATGCATTAAAATTGATTATAAATTTGAATTTATTGTTTTGTATTCCAAGAGAGTTGTTCTTGGTTTTAAATATACACATTCTATTAATAAAAATTACCTTTGACATTAAAAAAATAGCAGTTTTACTTCTATGTTGGATTTTATTATCAAGTAAAATATTTGGTGGTAAAAAACCCCTTTGTTTTTCATCACTCTTTCCCTATCTTTCTAGAGTGCAGTGAATCTCTCCAGATATTCTTGATTATGGAATTTGAATTTATCAATGAAGTCTCAAAGATTCTTCTTTTCTTAATTTATCTATTTTATTTCTTATCAATATTCCATCTATGACTATTAAAAAAGTATCATATGAGTTATGGACCATGAAACATCATAATTTATCTATTATGATGATTTCATATTATGACACATATATGCAATGCCCAACTCCTGACAAACTTAACCTTAATTCTAATAAATAGAATTTTGATGGATATCCCAAGGAAATGATGAATTATTTATTGTATAACCTATCAAAGTAGAAAACATTTGTAGTTTGATATGGTGCTTTAGTAAAAGACTTTACAAGTGAGAGTAAACTTAAACTTATTGAAGTTAAAGACTAGAAAATATTTTTTTTAAGAGGTAAGATAAACCGGTTCCATAAAAATTTGTGGAAACTGAAATGAATCATTATATAAAAACATCAAAGACCTGATAAGGTTTACAAAGTGCTAGAAAGACAAATTTCTTGTATACCCCCCAAAGTATCATTGTAGATATAAAATCCCGGCTCGACCCAATCTATGAACAATAACCAGACCGATTCACCACATGACCTCATGCACGACTCCCCAAATTCCAAAGGCTTCTGAATAGTAGTGGGGGTTTAGTGATGTACTATGGGGAGGCTATACCCCTTGTATCAGAGTGTGTAGTAATGGATAAAATAACAAAGTACCATACACTACAAATAAACTTAAAGTAGAAACACTAGTAGAAAAATGGTCTTTAATGTCGAAAATTTGACGTCGGTTTCTTATAAATTGATGTAAAATATGTTTTCAGAGACTTTTTGGCATCGGTTTTTTTTAAAAACCGCCGCCAAAAAGTAAAAAAAACTTATTTTGGGCATCGGTTTTTTTAAAAACCAACACCAAAAACTAAAAAAATATATTTTTGGTGTCAGTTTAAAAAAAATGCCAATAATTAATTTTTTTACCATGTTTTAGATTATTTCCTAAGTTTCGATTTGACTGGTCTTGGAGCTAAAACGGAGTTACGGATTAAAAGTTATGGATGTCAGAAGTTGATCTTCTCTAAGAGAAGTTTTAAAGAAGTCCAACTTTCAAAGTTCATAACTTTAATCCGTAACTCTGTTTTAACTCCACAACTAGTCAAATCAAAGCTTAAGAAATTCACTAAAACATTGTAAAAAATATATTTAATTTTGGAATCGGTTTTTATGAAAACCCATGCCAAAAATAGTCTTTTTAAAAACTGACGCAAAAACTATTTTTTTAGTTTTTGGCGCTGGTTTAAAAAAAAACCAACATGAAAAATATTTTAACCTTTTAGCATTGGTTTATTTAAAAACTAACGCCAAAAATATATTTTTTACTTTTTGACGTCGATTTATTTAAAAACCGATTCAAAAAACGATATTGATTGACATTTTTGGCATCGGTTTTGTAAAAAAATGACACAAAAAACCAATATAAATCCTTTTTTTGTGTCGGTTTTAAACAAAACTGATGCCAAAGAGTATTCACAAATACGCATGATCGGTATTTCAATTTTTTTTCACAACGCACATTTAATTTTTTAAAACCCTGCCAACATTTTCTTAGAATGCTATTGAAAATATTTTTGTTTACTATATATAAATACATTTTCTCTTTCGTTCATCATTTTGGACCTCTTCAATTCAGTCAAGTTTTCAATGCGACTTCAATCGATGATTTGAACATGGAATCTATTCTAATCATTTATTTTCTTTATTATTATTTTCCTTAATTTCTAAACAACTTGATTAGCTTTCTTATAAAGATGATTTATTCTTATGATCGAGTTACAAATATAAAACATCCGGATGAGATTTACCAACTGAGATGGAAATTTTATTATCGATCACCTTTTTCATTGTCGCATGAGTTCTACTCTAAATATAAGAGATATGATGATAAACAACATATCATTTTGACAAAAACTCCTAAAAAAATTGAAATATGTTTGAAATATTATGTTTATTTTATTTCATTTGGTGTATGTGATTTTCATTAATTTTTCTCATATTTTCTTTGAAACGAGTTGTATCAATCAAAACTTTGATAAGTTCAAGGTTCGACAACCATAACTTTTGATTTGTAACTCCATTTTAGCTCCACAACCAGTCAAATCGAAGCTCAGGAAATGCTTTAAAACATAGAAAAAAAATTACTTATTGGAATCGGTTTTTATAAAAACCAATGCCAAAAATATATTTTTTTTCATTTACGGCTTCAGTTTTTAAAAAAAATGATTCCAAAAATATTTTTTTACCTTTTTGGCGTTAGTTTTTAAGGGAACCAACACCAAAAATTCTACCGATGGGTATTTTTGGCGTCGGATTTTTTACAAAACTGATGCCAAAAAACAAATGTAATTCCTTTTTGGCATCAGTTTACAAAAACCGATGTCAACAGTCACATTTTTTATGTTGGCGGCTTCAACGTCGGTTGAAAAGCGACGTCAAAATTAAAAAAAAACTGATGTTAAAGACCATTTTTCTACTAGTGAAACAATAAATATAAAAAAGACTGATAATAAATGAACTATAGTAAAGGCCCAAACAACCATGACATACATACAATTGACCACCCATTAGATCGGTTACATATTTAGACCAAAATAAAAGAAAATAAAGACGATGACTTCACAACATCATTAAGCCAAAACTCATCCTTAGATCCATATACCCGACCAAGCCATCTTTCTCGATCAAACCCGGGCCTCAGCCCAACTTGTGCCTGCAAGCAAGTGAACATCTGCTCAGGTACCACTAGTGCAGAAAACGTTATTTACGTCACCATTTTTTACGTCGGTTATATATAACCGACGTGATAATCTGTGAAACATGGTTTTTTACGTCGGTTATTTTATAACCGACGTAAAAAATGCGGTGAGTAGATTTGTAACGTCGGTTATTTTAATAACCGATGTTACAAATTGCGCATGTTCATTTTTTACGTCGGTTATAAATTAACCAACGTAAAAAACAAAAGCACGAGGATTTTTTACGTCGGTTATTTGATAACCGACATAAAAAACCAAAGTGCGGGGGTCTTTTACGTTGGTTATTTGATAACCGACGTAAAAAACGCGGCTTTTGAGGCCTTTTTGACGTCGGTTATTTTATAACCGACGTAACAAAACAACCCACAGAAGTTTTTTATGTCGGTTATACAATAACCGACGTAAAAAACTGTGATTTCTTATGTCTTTTTTACGTCGGTTATAGAATAACCGACGTAAAAAACCAACACGCGGATTTTTTTACATCAGTTGTAAAATAACTGACGTAAAAAAGCCGTATCTGATACATTTATAACGTCGGTTATTATAATAACCGACGTTATTAATGTAAAAAAAAACAGTTTATAATGTCGGTTATTAAATAACCGACGTTATAAAACATTTAAAAAATTAACAAGCCCCGTGGATTGTCATTTACGATTTTTCGATCGACAGTCCGGCGGCTCGTCTCTCTCACGCGGTAAACCCTAATCAACTTGTCGATCTCGCTGCGTTAAACTCGTTTTTCCTTCATCGTTTATCATATTTACTCTCCTCGGATCTATCATCTCAACTTACATCACTCAAGTAAGCCTTCCACGAATTTATTTCGTTCGTTTTTTTCCTGGATAGTCTATATTTATGTTTTGCAATTTTTGTGTTTAAACTAGGTAAGATTCTTCGATTTCAATCCCTCTTACCTCTTTTTGACATCATCATCTTATTTATCATCCCTAGATCTATTAGATCGACTCGCAATATTCATGTAAGCCTCAACTACTTCTATTTAGTTTGTTTTTGTTTCGCGAATGCCCGACATTGATGGTAATTTTTGTTTTCATTGACAACTAATGATCTCATTCACCTATATTACTGCATAGAATGGTTATTGATTAAATGTACGAATTCAGAAATGATATTTCATGTGTTGTTGCTGCTTATGTTTATCCTCTTTTATATGAGAATCTATTAGACATATAATGTAATGGCTGTTGACATCTATGACCCTTCGATGCATCGCTATGTCTCATGATTCCAAATAAAAACGGGTTCTGCTGAGGGCTTACCCTAGTATTTTTTGAGGCCTTGGCCAAGGCCATGACAATATGTTTAAGATTTCTAGAATTATCCATTAACTCATTATGATATTAGTTATCGAGAAAACTTGTGATCATTTGACTAGTTGAATATCAATGGTTATTTTTAATTATCATATGATCATTTAAGTAGCCACATTTAATAATATTTAATTCCATCTATTTCATGCTGAAGTATATATTAAATTCATGTGTTTTTAGTTGTTCACCATGCCCAGTTTTTATATGTAAACCATTGTTTGGGGGGTTGTCCGGGGGTGGGGGGGTGGGGGGCTGTCCAGAGGGTTGGGGGGTGTCCAGGGGGGTGTCCAAGGGGGTGGGTGGGTGTGGGGGGCTGTCCAAGGGGGTGGGGGCCTGTCCAGAGGGTTTTGGGGGTTGGCCGGGGGGTGGGGGCTGTCCAGAGGGTTGGGGGGTGTCCAAGGGGGTGTCCAAGGGGGTGGGTGTGTATGGGGGGGCTGTCCAAGGGGTGGGGGCCTGTCCAGAAGGTTTTGGGGGTTGTCAGGGGGGTGGGGGGCTGTCCATAGGGTTGGGGGGTGTCCAGGGGGGTGTCCAAGGGGGTAGGGGGTGGGGGGTGGTGTCCAGGAGGGGTGGAGGTTGTCCAGGGGATGGGGGGGGGGGGGGGGGGGGGGGGGGCTGTCCAGAGGGTTGGGGGGTGTCCGGGGGGGGGGGGTGTCCAAGGGGGTGGGTGGGTGTGGGTGGCTGTCCACGAGGGTGGGAACCTGTCTAGAGGGTTTTGGGGGTTGTCCGGGGGGGGGGGGGGGGCTGTACAGAGGGTTGGGGGTGTCTAGGGGGATTGACTACTGCATCGTGGTTTCTGAGCTTATGACATGATGATTGTGCCGTGATGATTGGATTTACATTGTGATTTTCTCCATCTGAATTTTTATTTTAAATATGATTTGATTCTGAGGTTTACTCCATTTTCTCCAATTTTCTATCAACCATGTAGGCGCCATGGTTTTCTTTTATTCAATGGAATTTAAAACTGTTATATCTAACTATATTTTGTTTTAATAATAATATTCAAGCATATTTTTTTTAAATACGCATAGATTTGTTTTAAATTTCAAAAAAATTTTACATTCAAATTATGATTTTTTCATATAAACTTATATTTGTCTTATCTTAAAAATATATATATTTTTGATATTTGTTATAGGTAATAATGATTCGAAGTTGGATTACGGCACATCGAATGAGAAATGAATATGAGGAAGGTGTTGATGCCTTTTTGGAATTTGCTAAACGAAATGTTCCAAGTAGTGACATTTTTTTTCTGTCCATGCCTGAAATGTTTGAATATGAAGAAGTTGAAAAGTAAAGAGACAAAAGATCATCTGATATGTCATGGTTTTAATCCGAGTTACAACCCTTGGATTTGGCATGGTGAAACTGGACGAAATTTCACTGATGATGATGATTCACAAGATGGTAACTCCGATGGAATTGAAGAAATGATTCTTGATATTGTAGCAGAACAAATTGAGATAGAACCGAAAATTGCACGTCTATATGGTGATGCTGAAAAACCATTATATCCTGGTTGTACAGATTTTACAGTTTTTTCGGTGGTGTTAAGATTGATTAACCTGAAGGCGAAACATGGATGGAGTGACATAAGTTTTACAGAGCTGCTACAATTAATGAAAGACATTCTTCCAAAAGATAACGATCTTCCAGATTCACATTACAAGGCCAAGAAAATATTATGCCCGATGAGATTGGGATACAAGAAAATACATGCCTGTCCGAATGACTGCATTATATATAGAAAGGAATATGAATTTCTGTCAGTGTCCTAAATGTGGGACATCACGGTATAAGGTGAAAGAAAAATCACAGGCTGATGTAGAGATTACAAAGATCCCTTCAAAGGTATTTTGGTATCTTCCTATAATTCATTGTTTCAAACGTTTATTTGCTAATTCACATGATGAAAAAAGGTTAATATGGCATGCTGATGAGCGGGTATGTGATGGAAAAATACGTCATCCAGTTGATTGTCCACAATGGAAGTAAATTGATGCGCAATATTCTATATTTGGAAATGAAATTAGAAATCTCAGACTAGGGTTGTGCACAGATGGAATGAATCCATACCGAACCCTCAGTAGCACACATAGTTCATGGCCTATTTTATTGGTAATTTATAACCTCTCTCTTGAAGTTTGTATGAAGAGAAAATATGTCATGTTGAGTATAATGATCTCTAGTCCAAAGCAACCCGACAATGATATTGATGTTTGCTTGTCACTGTTGATTGATGATTTGAAACTATTATGGGATAATGGTATTAGGGTGTATGATTCTTATAAAATGGAATATTTTCAACTGCATGCAGTGCTTCTGTTCACTATAAATGACTTCACAACGTATGAAAATTTGTTTGGATACAGTGTTAAAGGGCATAAAGCATGTCCAATTTGCGAACAACAAACGTCATATTTTCAATTGCATCATGGGAGGAAAACAGTGTACATGGGTCATCGAAAGTTTTTTCCTATGGATCACCCTTATAGAAGACTAAAAAAGGCATTCAATGGCTCAAAAGATTTTGATACTTCTCCAAAACCTTTATCTCCGGATCTGTATTTTGAGAGGGTGAAAAACCTTGATGTGACATTGGGAAAGACACATAAATCTGGTAATGATAGACATATTTGGAAGAAAAGGTCAATATTTTTTGATCTACCATATTAGAGGTATCATGAAGTTAAACATAATATTGATGTCATGCATGTGGAGAAGAATATATGTGATTGTTTGATTGGAACATTGTTAGATATTAAAGGAAATACTAAAGATGGGTTGAATGCAAGATTAGACTTACTATCAATGGGAATACGTTTGGAGTTAGCTCCCACTCCTAAAGTAAGACGAACATTTCTTCCACCGACTTGTCATACATTATCGAAGAGGGAGAAAATTAGCTTTTTACAGTGTCTTCATGATATCAAAGTGCCTCAAGGTTATTCTTCAAATGTAAAAAAAAATTTCTCATTGAAGGACTTAAAGTTGATAGGTATGAAATCACATGATTGTCACGTCATGATACAACAAATTCTACCAGTTGCATTGCATGGAATATTGCCCATTAGTGCCAGAAAGACTATGATGAAGTTGTGTTATTTTTTCAATTCAATTTGTAACAAGGTGATTGATGTGAATGCTTTGAACATTTTGGAAAAGGATGCAATTTTTATACTTTTTCAATTGGAAATGTATTTTCCTCCAACTTTTTTTGATATAATGGTGCATTTAATGATTCATCTGGTTCGAGAAATAAAGCTCTGTGGACCTGTATATCTTCATTGGATGTATCCTTTTGAAAGGTATATGAAAATATTAAAGGGGTATGTTAAAAATCCATATCGACCTGAAGCCTCCATTATTGAAAAGTATATTTCTGAGGAGGTAGTAGAGTTTTGTACGAGCTACTTGGTTGCGGCACAACACATAGGTTTGCCTCCATCTCACCATGAACGAGTTAATAATGAGGGAAAGGGGATTCGTGGCTTGAAAGTCAAATCATTGTCAGCTGAACAGATGAAGAAGTTAGAATAATACATCTTGAATAACATAGATGATGCTCAACCGTATATCACATTGCATATTAATGAGTTGAAACAATGTCATCCAAAGAATAAAGAAATGTGGATTTTGAATGAGCACAACAAAAGTTTTTTTTTCATGGATTAAAAAGACTTTGCTTGGTAGATCAGATGTATCTGAGACATTAAAATGGATAGTGGGTGGTCCATGTTTAAATGTGATAACATGGTCCGGTTATGAAATTAATGGATATACATTTCATATGAAAGCTCAGGACAATAGAAGTGAAGTTCAGAATAGTGGTGTATTGGTGTTTGTAGAAGCAATGCATTTTTCGAGTGCTAAGGACAAAAACCCAATTTCTGCATCAAGTGCATATTATGGAGTGATTAAAGACATATGGGAGGTTGATTACTTTAAAATTAAAGTTCCTATTTTTAACTGTAAATGGTTTATCGGTAACAACAGTTTCATACACGATGAATTTGGAATGACACTTGTTAATATGAATATATTGGAAGACACAACTGATTCTTTTATAATGAAAACACATGAAAAACAAATTTTCTATGTAGTAGATCAATCAGATATGTAGTGGGCTGTTGTTTTACAAGGGAAAAAACAATATGTTGGTGAGGATGAAGTTGATGAAGATGCTGATTTATGTGAGATCCCTAATTCCATGGAAATATTAACATAACATAATGATGAGCATGTTGAAGACATGGTTTGTGCCATAAGGAACGATCACGATGAAGGAATTTGGGAAAACAATCCATTTGTACATTCCTAAAATTATAGGTAACATATGTTTATTTCTTGCTTACATTTATTTTTTTCATAAATGTTAGATATTGTAAGTTTTTTATTTATTAAAACATGTTTTAAAACAAAATAAGTATAAGTTTTTGTTTGGTTTAAGTTTGTTTAGTTTACTTTATCATGTTTACCATTACATGAATTATATATCTATTATTTTTGTTCAGTGACAATTACTTTACCATGTTTACCAGGTTTACCATGTTTAACATGTTTACCATCTTGACAATCTTGACCATCTTTACCATTGTTTAACATGCTTACCATATTACCAATGTTTACTATTACGTAACTTAGTACACTTTTCTATTTTCTGATTACAGTAGTATTAAAATATTTGAATTTTTATATTTTTGAACTAACGTTTGTTTTTTTGATTTAAAGGATAATGACAGATCATTCAGTTGATCAACCACATGATTCTGGAGATGAGCATATTGGTCATAACTCTGGGGAGGAACATTCACATGCTCCTATTATGACAAAGAGTTCAAAGGTTGGTAAACGTGGGTGCACACGTTTACCAAAATTATCACTTGCTCGTACGTAGGATCAGAGGATAGTCGTTGATTTTGATGATGATGATATTCCTAGAGGTCCAAATGCAAAAGATTTTAAGAGTTTTGTAGAAACTCAGGCTAAGAGCAAAGTAAGCATTCTGTATGATGACTAGAGAAGTGTGGATAAAGCGATAATCTCTCAGTTGCGGGAGATGATTTTGGTAAGATATTTTGCTATTGTTTGACTAATCTTTAAATTTTTCTAGTATATATAATATGTTTAACCTCTTCTTTATCAGATGACATTTGATATTCCTGACACTAAAGGAGTCAGGAAGAAATGCTTATCATTGGCTGCCAGGAGATGGAGGGATTTCAAATAAACTCTCTCATCTGATTTCATTTATGTTCATAGGAGTCATGACAATCCATGTCGTATATATCCTTTTATAGATAAAGACACATGGAGACAGTTTTTTGAAAGTAGAAGAAAAGATTCATTTTTGGTAAGGGCAGTATAAAATTTTATAAGCTGTCTTATATAAATGATCTTATTAACGTTTTGTTAATGATTTCTTATTCTTAATTTACAATAAACAAGGAAAGCTCATCAGGAGATCCAATCTAAAAATTTATACCCTCATAGTTTATCTCGGGGAGGGTATGCATTTTTGGAAGAAAAAATGATGGCGAAAAAATTTCAACAACCAAGAGCTGAGTCTTCAAGCTCTGAAGAGGTGGTCCCTCCATCCCCTCCATCTAGACATGAAAAATGGAAGAGAGATCGGAAGGGAAAAAAAGGGAAATATATTTCGTAAGAATCGAGAATCGTAGCTGATAGGATTATAAGATATCTATTTTATTTATTTAAGTTAACCATTTTCTTCATATAATTTCAATCATTACAGAAATTTTCAATTAATTAATACAGGACTCTCTTGAGGAGCAGAGTTCACAGGGGACATTTACAGCTACTGGGAGGGAAGATATTTTATTTGTAGCATTGGGAAGACCCAAACATCCTGGTCGTGTAAGAGGATATCCGGAATGTGTATCGGTAAGAAAAGTGTTTCCATGTTCTTCAACTTCAAACGTTGAGGGGGTTTATAAAAAAAATAGAATCCTTGGAGGCTGAAGTTCATAATATTAATGCGACGATGGAGGACAAGATTAGAGCGTCGGTGCAGTCTATGTTTGCAGACATGCAAATAAAATTTCAGACTGCAACTCCCACTCCTCCACCTCCCCCTATAGACCCCATTATTTATCTTCCACCTCCGCCAGTAGCTCCCACTCCCCCACCTCAGCCTACAGACCCCATTTTTTATCCTACTCCTCCGCCGCAGCTTCCTACTTATTGCGAGTTATATGTTGATGATTCTCAACATTATATAGTAGCATATGGGTTGGTATATTGTATAGGAGATACAGTTCATCATCAAAAATTAGAGGTAGAGAATCAGAGGGTCACTGTACATGATATTATAGATAGATCAGCTCAGGTACCATTACCTACAGATGAGGTGGCGACAGTTGGACATAGTATCGGCCATTTTTTAATTTGGAAATCCAGACTTCTTCGACTCATTACCATAGAGGTATGAATGTTATATCTTTTTTTTTATTAAAGTTGTTTTATCATTTGAAAACTAATATATTTTTCAATTTATTTTTACAGGAATACTTCAAAGGTAAAGAAATACTGTATAGACAACAACAAAGACAAATGGCTATGACATCAGATACAGATTCTAGTAGTCTTGACAAATTGTCAAGATATTCAAATTTGTTGGCGGGGAATTATTATTTTCCAATGGAAGCTCATGTTTTTGGACATGAAATAAATGTGGGGATTATGAAAACTGATATCATGGAGTTTGTTACTGGAGATAAGTTGGGCATCAACGTGGTGCAAATTTTTTCCATGTAAGTATTAACACATTTTCCCTGCGTTATATTTATTAAAAATGTATACTTATGTCTGTTTTGTATTAGGTATCTTTATAAAATTTGTGAGAGGAATGAGCTGACAGATGTATATGGATTCATGGACCCGCAATTGATTTCCCCTAAAGCATGTGCATTGGATGAGGAACAAAGAATGCTTTATATTACCGAAAGACTTGAAAAGAATATAGTCACACAATGTTGGATGATGCCTTTTTGTGAGAGGTATGAAACACATCTCTCTCAAAGAGTTAATTATCTTTTAACATAAAAAACCACTAACGTTAAATTTCCTTTTATCAGTGATCATTGGATGTTAGGGGTTTTTTGCCCAAGGGAGAAAGCACTTTATTGGATATGCTCTGTCCATGATGATGTGCGGGAAAGTTTTAAGAATATATTGGAAAAGTAAGTTTTAATTTCTCAATAGTTTTATATATTATAATGAATTTTAAATTTACCCCATTAGTATTATTTTCTAATAGGGCATGGGCCTACTTTCGAAAAAACACAAAGAAAAAGAATACAAAGATCAAATATGTAAATGCGAAGGTAAATATCCATTTATAATTGGTACTTTTTGATTTATTACATAAAAATAATATATTGAATTTACACTCATTCAAACAGAATTGTCATGAACAACAAGGCGTCATCAGATGTGGATATTATATGTTAAGATTTATGTATGAAATAATAACAACTGGGACAGTTGTGAATTTTGACCTGGTAAGATATCCTATTAAACTTTGCCATAATATTTCAATTTTATTTATTCATTATACACTTTAAATACTATCCTTTTCATTTGTATCTTTTTGATGACCCTCAACCCTATACTACTGAAGACATCAAAGACTTACAAGTGGAGTGGTCAAATTATTTTACAGGTTTGATTAAATTTTAGTTGTTTGTAATGTAACATGTAATTTTGAATATTGTCGTTGTAATTGTGTATTTGGTAGTCGTTTAGGTTGGATTTAGTTTTTTTTGAAGTTGACAGTGTAAGTTTTGAATGTTATATATGTGAATGTTTAATTTTTCTCTACTTCTTGTTTTGGTCTACTTATGATGGTTTTTCTAGTATGGATTCTGGTCTGGGGGGGAGGGGTTCCAAGGGTGTGGGGGGGTGTTCAGTGGGGTTGGGGGGTGTCCAGGGGTCTGGGAGGGCTATCCAGGGGTGTGGGAGGGCTGTCCAGGGGGTGGGGGGGGGGGGGGTATACATGAGGGTGGGGGGGTTGTCGAGGGGTGTTTGGGGCTGTCCAGGGGGTCGGGGGGCCGTCCAGGGGTGTGGTGGGGGCTCTAATGGGGTGGGGGAGGGTTGTCCAGGGTGTGGGGGGTATACATGAGGGTGGGGGGTTGTCCCGGGGTGTTTGGAGCTATCCAGGGGGTCAGGGGGCAGTCCAGGGGTGTGGTGGGGGTTGTCAAGTTGAGTGAGGGGGTGATGTTCAGGAGGGTGGGGGGGGGGGGGGGGGGGTTGTAGAGGGGTGTTTGGGGCTGTCCAGGGGGTCGGGGGGCAGTCCAGGGGTGTGGTGGGGGCTCCAATGGGGTGGGGGAAGTCAAGTGGGGTGAGGGGGTGATGTTAAGGAGGGTGGGGGGGGGGGGGGGCAGTCCAGGGGTGTGGTGGGGGGCTCCAATGGGGTGGGGGAGGTTTGTCCAGGGTGTGGGGGTATACATGAGGGGGGGGGGGGGGTTGTCCTGGGGTGTTTGGAGCTGTCCAGGGGGTCGGGGGGTAGTCCAGGGGTGTGGTGGGGGCTGTCAAGTGGGGTGAGGGGGTGAGGGGGTGCTGTTCAGGAGGGTGGGGGGGGGGGGGGTTGTCGAGGGGTGTTTAGGGCTGTCCAGGGGGTCGGGGGGCAGTCCAGGGGTGTGGTGGGGGCTGTCAAGTGGGGTGAGGGGGTGAGGGGGTGCTGTTCAGGAGGGTGGGGGGGTTGTCGAGGGGTGTTTGGGACTGTCCAGGGGGTTGAGGGGCAGTCTAGGGGTGTGGTGGGGGCTCCAATTGGGTGGGGGAGGGCTGCCCAGGGAGTATACATGAGGGTGGGGGCTATCAAGTGGGGTAAGTTTTATATGTTATCAATGTAAATGCTTAAATTTGCTTTAGTTCATGTTTTGATCTCCTTCTGTTTTTGCGGTACGAATTATTGATTTGGTTTCTGGTTGATTCTAGGGGAGAGCAGAGGACTGCAGTCAATTTTTTTTTAAAATTTGTCTTCCACGTCGGTTATTTTATAACCGACGTGATAAAGAAATCGATAAGGGTTTATCATGTCGGTTTTTTTCATAACCGACGTGATAAACACCTGTGGCATGGTTTATCACGTTGGTTATTTAATAACCGACGTGATAAATCCCCCCTGGACTGGTTTAGCACGTCGATTATTATATAAACGACGTGATAAACCATCGCCCAAGAGTTTATCACATCGGTTATTAAATAACCGACATGATAAACTCCCCCACACGTGTTTATAACGCCGGTTATTGTATAACCGATGTGATAAAGCCCCCCCCGGTTTATCACGGCGGTTATATAATAATCGACGTTATAAACCCCGCCCCCTCGGGTTTTTTCATGTCGGTTATTAATTAACCAACGTGATAAACACCGCGATGTTATGTTTGTTACGTCGGTTTTTAAATAATCGACATAAAAACGTTATTTATAACGTCGTCCGTATTAACTTCGGCTAAAAACCGACGTAAAAAATGAAAAATAACCGACGTAAATAACGTTTTCTGCACTAGTGTACCTATGTATAGTGGCCACCCGAGCAGGGTTTGAGTACAAAACATAGCAGACACCACCAACGCAGCCCCATAATAACTAGCATATGCAGTGATATGTGCATGTGAGATGCTTATCTGAAATAAAAGATAACTTCCAAAAATAAATAAATAAGACAGTTGTCGATCCTTAGGCTCATGACCCCAATCGACCATACCTACTTCGACCAGTGCTAGGGTGTCTCAAAGCAGATCTCAATGATTATTCCTCCAAAG
Organism: Viscum album; assembly: GCA_963277665.1. Lineage (NCBI taxonomy): Eukaryota > Viridiplantae > Streptophyta > Magnoliopsida > Santalales > Viscaceae > Viscum > Viscum album. The sequence continues at coordinate 1,011,626,006 of OY728127.1, read as the reverse complement.
TAACATGTGGGATCCCAATCCATGGCAACCCTAATTGTATCCTCACAACTTCGGGGACCCATCCCACGATAATCCAACAACCAAGCTCCAACTTCAAATCGTGGAATCCATGAGCATATCCTCATGGATTTGGGGACCCATCCCATGACAGTATATGCACCAGGCTCCAAATCCATGGTAGCTATAACCATATCTCCACAGTTCTAGGGACCTATACCAAAATAGTTTGTGCATTCGAATTCAAATCCATGGTAACCATAACTATATCCCCATGGCTCTGGGGGCCCATTCCATGATAGTCCATGCAGATGACCCAAAATCATTCCATCCATAACCATATACCCATGGCTCTAGGGACCCATCCCATGACATTCCATGTGTTTAGCTCCAAATCCATGAAATCCCACCCATATCACATCTTCTACGAGGGTGAATTCCATAACCCACCATAAACAAAAGAAACACAAGGGGTGGCTAAACGCCCACGCCCAAAACCATCATCTCCACCCCATCAGAATTACACATTGGTTCAGGTTCTAGGTGACACCCACAACCATCAATACCCATAGCCTAGCATACCCTCTTGGGGTCGGTTTTTCAATGGGACACCCACTAGGCCCCTCTGGACACATCAAACAGATGCACTCCACTCAGAGTCCTTGGTCTCAAACTTGGTCTCGGGTTTACACCTGATGTCCTAAGTATGTTGCATCCCTCAACATAATTAACATGGTAGCACAACCTCACCGACTACCCATTCCTCCTCCAGTGCTCACCCGAATCCCCAAGACTTCCACCAAAGCTTAAACTATGTCTAATATAACTATTTCAGGACGTTTGAACCCTTGAAATATTTTTATTATTCCCAGTTCTCAAAATGATCCATTCACAAAAAAAAATTCAAATCCCCACTGGAATTATCATACCTGAATGAACGTAGGTATTTATAAAACACCCACCATAACACTTATTGTCTTTGATAAGCCTTGGTGGTCATCCAAATGAACATCCTGACCAACATTGGTCATCAATTCACATCCACCATCACGTTATACTCCGTAACACTGAACAAGCTTTCGCTGCACAACTCTATGCACACAGAACCCAACTCATCAAAGGCCGATATAGCACTCGTAATCTTCACTGAAACCCCTATACTATGATCCATGATGCATGCCTACCCAGGGAAACCACTATGTTACCAATAACCTCATCACCCGACTTATAGAGCTCCCACTATAAGATTGAGCTCATAACAATTGATTACGATCCACAGTGGTCCCTACCATCGAAACCGCCTACTATAAACACATCCTCTAGTGGTCCAATGACCCGTAAACCATATCCCACATGATTTTTTAAATATAATTTCCCTATCACCATGTCTAACCTCAAGTATAACACTAACCAGACCTCCTCCATTTGACTATACTCAAAATGTTCGGTCACACCCACCAACACATCCTCCAAATAAATTCCCACCTCTACCCAAATATTTCCACTAATGACCCTCACACATAGGGTCTTTCTCATTCCTATAACCATGAAACTAAATTCCTATGATTTCCAAGCATTTTCATCTCAATAGACACAATTATTTCATTTCGTCACATGATTCACCCCCTAAACCATGTCATGAAACTGCATCACCCCTTGAAACATGTCACAAATGATTGTTTCACCCCTTAAACTATGAGATGAAACTAGTTTACCCCCTGAACCATGTCACAAATTATTGGTTCACCCCATGGACCATGTCATGAAGTTGAGTTTCACCCCCTGAACCATGTCACAAATAACTGGTTCACCCCCGAACTATGAGACAAAACTAGTTCACCCCCTAAACCACCCTCGTGTCACATTGAAACTATACCAAGACTGAGTCTAATGTATTTAATTCATCCATTATCTCATTTGAATATCAAATCTTGTGTTTACCCCGAGACTAGATAAAATCAGATTCACTCATATCGACTATCCAACGATCAATCCTGTCATGTCCATTACCCTACCAACCCGAGGTCATTATATCATGGATCACACTCCATCATCCACCACATGAAATGGATGGACATGACCATACCACTCATACTCAAGTGTAAAAAAAACCATTAGTTACTTCCTATTCCCAAATCACTAGAATGTCATCCTCAACACTCACCAAATTTACAACCATAACGAGGATTACGCCCTCAAATGACCAATGGTGCACTCCCCACCATATGGATTACCTTACATCACTCCTCAAGCACCACATCAATAGGTTCCATCTCTAAACACACATCACTCATCCCGATCCATGCTGATTTCATCCCAAGAATCACCTTCCTAAAATCAGTTCTTGGATCGACGATGATACCACACTCGATCCACTTATGATATTCTCTTTACCATGAAGGGTCATTTTCTATTTCCATATAAACTCTAGGATTCCATGGATGCAAGTTTTTCACCAATTCCATCAGTACTCAACTTGTACCCAGATGCTTCTGATTTATAACTTAAATGAGTATCATGCACAACCAGCACATACCATTCCTATATCATCCCACACAGCGGGTGTACAATCACATACCACCTAATCCCATCACCCGACTCATGCTCCCACGAGTCATACACCATGAAACTAGTCCAATGTTCCATAAACATAGACCATGTTCCATGAAATGTTATCTCATTAATCTAACCACACACTTAGCCACCACTTGGTGTTGTTCTAGTCACCTAGGAGCACCCTGGTCAATCCTCTTCAAAATCATGCACTTCACCCATGCCATGGTTTCCCACCCAACCTCCTAATAATTGGTGTCATTCCAAACACTTGAGCATCATCCCACACTCTCACCACATTTCTAAAGTGTATACAAGGTCAATAAGTTCAAACCCATGAAAAATTATGCCCTTGAAACCAACCTCAAACCATAAGCATCAATACTCATGGTTCTCCATCTCAAAATCCCAAGTCATCTCAGTACCTACAATACATACCTGGTAGCACCGTATGTGAATTGTGCTAAACCTAAAGCAACCACCCATGATTATCATATCTAAGGAAACCATAAACCAGGGCAAACCCATCTCACAATTTACCCTCTCACTATCACTAGACGTCATCTCACTAAAATCCCAAGTCACATATAAGGGTACCTAGTCTCTCTCTCCTATCCCCAAAACCACATATCATTAGGTTATAACTCATGGGAAATATCATGTTCACTCCTCAGTAGCCACAACATCAACATGCCGAATCCCACTCTAGGGTCTCACATATACACAAATCAGGCATCTCATGCTGAGTCATAAGACTACTAAGGCACTAATTCTCATCAAGCATCCACCCATGAGACTACTCCCTCAAGAATTTAAAATCATCTAGGGCCATACACATAATGAAACCTCCTAGACAATTTTTTCCAAAGATCCATAAACACAAGGTTCAATTAGATAGAATTACATTCCAATCTATACGAAAAAAACACCATATATGTTGTTATTATAACTTTAAATAACCGAACCTATTAGTTTTTTTAATATTTTATGATTTGGTTAGAAAATCATACCTAAAATTTTCTTTTCTCCTTCATCCTCTACAGTTCTTACATGTGGATTGCTGTCTTTATCTATGTATGTGGTTCACTTATAACTCAATCCTTACTCCATCTTCTAAAATAAACATGTATGAACCTGATGAGATTCTATGGGTATTTATTTGGTTGGTTGAAGAAAAAATTGATGTATTTTATGATTCAATTATTTTTTTAATGACATGGTATATTGTATTCAATGATATATACACCTTTTAGTTCATCAACCGTTCAACCACATCAACATGGGTATATCATAAATGGAAGTATGTGGTTCTTCAATGTTATGGATGATTCATTTTCTCCAATATAATCCAATCATATCCCATTATTTCTTATTATGGGAAACAACATCTCTTTTTCATTTTTTATGATTGCTTCATAAATGATGAAATTAGTAGTTGTAAGTGAAAACATCCTCATTTCCCTTGGCCGCTAAATTCTAATTCATTATGTTATAATATTGAGATGCATATCATAATCAATATTCATGTTTCATGCTACTTTTCAGCTAAAATATAATATCGTGGATATTTTCTAATATCTCTATATCATAATCGGTGATTGGATCATATTTAATGATTACCCTCTATCAGAATCGATGATATTTGTAACAAATTGTGTATTCTGGGGCATGATTTCATTTAATTTTTCCCAAAACATGTGTATTTTGATGGTTTTGGGATTATGGAGGTGTTGGTGGAGGCTGGGGGATTGGAATTTTAGGAGTTGGTATCAGTAAAGGAAGAATTCATATTGTAGGTGAGAGATCACACCACAATAAGGGGTGCTGCAGTGTGGTGAGGGGTGTGGCATAAGATTATATATTGGGCTTAAAGGGAAGAATCATGTCATAGAATAAGGAAATTACACCATGGTGAGACTATGAAAGATTAAATTCTGGGTAACAGGGGTGTTTCACACTGCAATAGGGTGGTTTGCATGATGAATTCCTTGATCACAACATAATTTTTTGGCTATAATTTATTAATGATACTCTAAAATGGAGAATTTCACCATGAAGGGGGTGGTCATGCTATAACTTGACCTTAGTTTGAAGTGATACATCATGACCTATGTAGTCACACTGTAACATGCCTTACCATTGTGTAGTTTTCAGGATGTCTTGAGGATGGGCATTGTTCCATGATGAGGAGGGTCACACCATAAGGAACCCCTATTCTGTTTTTTAAAATAATTTTATATATTGAGAACCCTTAGGATTTTTGGGTTTAGATAGATGAGAAAAGAGGGTAGGACATCCCTCTTGTTCCATTTCTCCCTCAATATACTCCTTTGATCATGGATGGTTTATGATAGATTTATTTGGTGATTAAGGTTAGATATCTCCCCTTTGTACCCCTCTTGTTTCCTTTTCCCCATTTCTATGATTTGGATTAGGATTTTAGTGTCAATTACAATAGATCATGGTGAGATCGAGTTATAATGATGGAGATTTGGTATGGCTTGGCTAGAGGAGGCCCTAGAAGGATGATTGCATATGGTGGTTCATGGTTTATAATGAGTTAAGATAATGATTGAATTTACATGGTATTTGATGATTTAAGATAAAATTTTCCTGATGAATTTAGATGGAAATTTGGGTATTTTATGCAGGTTAGGTCTGAGTGGATTCTAAGAGTAGATTTAACCCCTATTGCTTGAGGTTTCGGTGAGGATACATAGCCCGGTGAGTTTTACCTCGATTATGGTTAAATTTAAAATAAGGAGTTAATTATGTAAATTATTTATATGTTATTTGTAATTGATTATGGATCCTCTTGGATGAGTTAAGGGCTCATGGATGATGAAAAATGGTGATTTATTGGTCAAGGATAGAGTGGAGTTGGCTTGATGGGTTAAATCCATTGTTGAGGTTGGTGCTCAATAATATTACCTAATATGGTTTTTCATTTATTATGTGAATTCTAAGTTCAATAAAGTGGGATGAGTGACCTAAGATGAAACCATAGATGAGTTCCATTATGTGAGGAATGAATATTGAGTTGGTTAGACCCTAAGTGAGTTCTTAGGTTCTATGTATTTATTTTTTAGCTCTGATGGATATACTCCCTATATAGGAGGCTAGATTAAAGTGAGATTAGAACCCAAGGAGGGTTACCATTATTGAGAAACGACTCTAATAACCAAGGGAGGTCTTTTTTGATATGTGATGCTCACCTAGAGCGGTGACTAGGGGTGAGCCTATGGATTTTTTCATTGTGTTGGCCTCATGGTATGCAATATTTCTAGGCATGTGTGGCTGCACCAATATGAAACCAAATTTAGTTTCATTATGTATAATGGATACAATAATTATGGTTAGGGATACGAGTGTCCTTTTTTGTGTTGTAATTATTCACCATGGTCACTGAAAACCATGTGTTTGAATTAATGTGTAAGGGATCTTGCACTTGGAACCCAACATGGTGATACCTATGTTATACTATGATACAATAGCCCTTTATAGGTTCCCTTTTATCCCCTTTAATTAGGGTAAGAGGTGTCTTGAGTCTTTCCTATTAATGAGGTATTTGGTTTATAGTTGGTTGTCTTACCTTGATGCGATTGAGAGATGTGGGTTGCCTATCTTTGAGATTTATGGTTCTGAGTGGTAGTTTATTGGTTTTGGGATGTTGATAAAGGGGTTGTGAGTGTGATATCCAACCTTATATGGAATAAAGAGGGTGTGAGATTTTATGACCACCTTTTTATAAATCATTGTGATGTATTGGTTGGGTTGTTTGTTATACCCTAATATGGTTAATGTTATGGGACACCATGACCTAGTGTATTAATATTGATATAATATAGAATGAGATTACTAATGATCGAGACTGTTAGAGGCATAGAACTACTTTCCTATTTGTCTTTATATTTAATGATTTAAGATTGAGATTCCTATGGGTTGAGATCATTATAGAAACGAGCCTCCTTTCCTATTTGTCTTTATATTATTATGATCTAGGATTGAGATCCCCATGGGTTGATATCATTATAGACACACACCGCCTTTCCCATTTATCTTTATATTATTATTAGTCAGGATCAAGATGCTTGAGGGATGATATCATTATAGAAATGGTCCACCTTTCCCATTTGACTTTATATTATTATCATACTTGATCAAGATTCATGAGGGCTAGGATTTTTATAGACATGGGCCACCTTTCCCATTTTTTTTATATTTTTATGAGATTGGATCCTGATTCTTAAGGGTTGATATTGTTTTAAACATGGTCCACATTTACCATTTTTTTTATATTATTATGAGTCAGGATCGTGATGCTCAAGGTATGATATCACTATATACATGAGGCTACCATTCCATTTGTCTTTATATCATTACGAGTAGGGGGTCTAAATTCCTTAGGGTTTATATTGGTATAGACATGGGGAACTGTTCCAATTCATCCTTGTATCATTTTGATCAGAGGTGAATATTCCCTTGGGGATGGGATCCTTATAGGAAAGGGAATGTATTTACCCACTGACCTTATGATATTGTGATGATAAGTTCAAACTTATTCTATCACTAAATAAGGAAAGTATGAGTCGACTATTAGGGTAGATTAATGATTACCCAAGGTTTGATAGGTGTATTCATGAAATGTGACAACTTTATTTTCATTTAATACATGCATAAACACATATACTAGTTTTTATTAAGGACACTATTGGTGGTGACCTGTTGAGTTTTATTCTCACACCATACACAGACACTTTGGTGTGTGTGTGTAGATATTAGGGTTGACATGTAGGCTTGGGAAATATACCTGGTACAATTGGAGGAGCTAATAGATCTTATAAAGGTTTGGATATAGGCTTGAGATGAGGTCAAAGATAGTGTTTGGGTCTCCATGTATTTTAATTTCATTTTATCATGTACTATTTATGATTGGACAATTGGATGATCTTGATGAGATGTATAATTATATGACATAAATGTAAATTCTATTATAGATTGGATATATTGTTTTTATGGTTTTCTTTATGCTATAACTCAATATTTTTTACTCTAATATGATTCTTATTATGGGTGTTTTCGTTATTGGTTTCTATTGTTGTAATGATACAAGAGGTTATAATAACCCCAAATGGTTTATCATACCACCACTACTAGTAAAAAACATATGGTGTATGGGAATTCATGCTTGAGGTTATATGGTGCTCTATTTTGGGCCAAGAGGGTGGTATCTGAGTTGGGGATGTTACAATATTCGACTCTTTGATTTTTTCTATGATCACTTGCTAAGATAAATATATCATAAGAAGTGACTCAATCACAAGCATTGCTATCTCGACATCATTTTTGTAATACCCGATACCTCTAGTATTAAATAAATAAACATTATTTTATTTCCTCATTATAGAACAATACTATAAGGGATTATATTTTTCATGAACTATTTTTCATTTTTTGGGTGCCAAGGGAGTTTTAGGATATTTGGATATAGTCTTACAAGTCAAGGAATGAATTTTGGTTGGTTTTCTAGGAAATCATGCTGTGAAGGTATCTGTTGTGGCATGGCGGTATGTGTCATGGCACGAGGTTGTGTCATGACTTAAGGGTATAAGACATGGGAGTTAGGATCCACATTGTTTCAAGTTAGAAGACTGGTCACGATGCGACTAGATTTAGATATGATATGAAGAGTTTTTAAGAGAATTTTGGAAAAGGGTAAAACCTTATATATAAAAGAAAAACCCTTACATATGGACTTAATATTAGGTATTTTCTTTTCCATTTTACGTTCATGGAATGGAGGATGTTTTTCATTCCATGAAGGATTGGAGGTTAAGTTACTTATTTATACCATATTGGAGATCGTTACACCATGGAACATAGGCCACATTATGGTTTTGATCTAGGTTCAACCAAGATAAGGAAGAAGGACAAGAATCAGACTATGATTTATATGGGGGTTGAATGTTGTGGAATGAAACCCTTATCCATTCCATGAACCTCATTGTTTTCATCAAAGAAATAGTCATTGATTGTGAGGAAAAGGGGGAATTTCATGGGGCGATCATGCTGTAATCTTCGGATCTGGGATAATCACAACATGATGAGTCCCTATTACACCATGAAGTAGTATTTTATAGGATTTTAAATAAATTTGGGGTGCATACTGAATTCATTCAATTTACACATTCTCCTCTCAACCCCTATAAGGTAGTGAGATAATTTTGTACAATTCTAGGCCTCTATGATTGAACCTTAGGGCCTTTTCTTTATGAAATGACAACCTTAGATCCAAGGTAACTATCTCTACCACTCTTATTTATTCATTATTCTCTCATTAATTCTTTATAATCCATGTAAACATCTATTACTACAATTTTTTTGGGTTTATTATTAGTGATTTATGGAGGATTCTTGATGGGATGGTGTTTTAGGGTTTGTGGGTTCCTCATGAGTTTTTTTGGTGTTTATCCTTCATCATTTTGTTCTTGTACGATTAACATTATTGCTTCATATCGAGTTAGGTGATTCAAAACTTATATTTTATTTTATATGTGAATATGGAACTAACATGATCTAGTTTTATAATGGGTAAATTGTTGGAATTTTCCTAAGAAGATCATAATCTGGAATTAAATAATTGAAATGGTAAAAGGTTGAGAAATGCATTCTCTTAAGCTTTTGCTCATGTTTCTATCATATGATATTTTATAGATAGTGTGGTATCCTATTTATATGATCATCAATGCTTTCCTTGCATATTTGACATGCCTAAATTGATTAAATGATTTTAATGATGGAAATACAAGAGGATAATGAGTGAGGAATGCATTGATGTTGTCATACTTTCTTAGAAATGATTCACATGATTAAGTACTAATTTGAGCATATTACTTTGGTGTTAATTATATCTATAACTAATATTATATTAAGTTTTATTGTTTACCAACAACTATACATAATGAATTGATTAAATAAGATGGTAAAGAAAACTGATGATTACTGGAATTAATATTAATTTCTGAATATGTTTGGCCTTTTTTTCTATAAGATTAAATAATTTTTTGAAGTTTCATTGATTTATCATTGAAATTTATTTCTACTAGAATCATTATTTACTTCTATATATTTTACAATATTAGATCCTTTTTTGTGTTTAAATTGAAACCCAATTCTAGTAAAATATGTTTATATGAATAGGGTTGAGTTGTGATGACATTGTTGTGGTGGAATCCTGATTTGATTGATGGCAGGATTGTACAGATAGTGTGGAAAGGAATTGGGGATGATGTTAGGATGTTTTCCTTTCCTTAGTAGCCCTACTTCGTTTCTATTTACCCATTCCTTTTCATTGATTACTTATTCCATATCAGTTACATCCTTTCTTGGGTCTAAGTACCCAAAATCATAGATGGTAATTGTTAGTGAATTAATTAGAGTATGTATGGTTATGAAAATTATAATTATAATGTTTAATGAAAGTGCCTTGGATTTAGATTATTAATGTAAATATTAATCCAAAATTGATGATGAGACATTATAAAATGATTGGAAATTGAGTAATAATAAATGACTACTGATAGTGATGAACCTTTATGCTTGTGTTCTTATAATAGTATTAGTTTCCTAGTCCTTAATGATAATAGTTGGGTTGTCATATGGGATGATATCCATAATTACCTGAGAATGGTTGTGGTCTATTTATTTTTTATGTTCTAATATTTCTCATGCTCCACCACTAGAGTCATATGGGGAGACCAATGCCCATAATTGGCCTTGAGTTCTAGGTGTCTTCCTAACATCTAGGTTATTGAAGATATAGATGGCTATATACTCCCCCTATCCTGACCTCCCCTCTAGATATAGTATGGTATGTAGGTATATTTTAACCATGGTGGATTATGATTATAGGGAATATATTCACATGGGATGTAGTGGCTCACAGTTATGACATGCATGTATATGCTGGCAATGGTGGCTTAAATTTATAGTGTATACATGTATTTAGGATGTAATGGATTATTATTACTACATGTGTATTTATAAATAAGATGTAATGGATTAAGATATATTGTGTATTTACATGGGCTATAATGGATCTTATTTTTACTATATGATATGGGGATGTCATGGTGACGTGTCATGGACTATATAGATGTGGCTATGATGTGTTTGGATGGATGTGCATTATGAACTATGGAGGGTATGGTTGTGATGTGTTTGGGTAGATACACATTAGGACTAATCAAGGGGATGATATCACTAAGATGAAATACGTTGGAGTTTAGGGTGATTAGTTTAGTGGGAAGGTTGGATTTGAGTACCTTTCTTATATACATTCCATTTTTTATTATGTTAACTATTTTTGTGCATTACTTGGTAAGAGAACCTTGGTGAGGAAGAAATATAGCTAACTAGATTTAGGTAACAAGTTGATTTCACTATTTATTCACTAGGGATTTAGTATGATTCTTCCTCATTTTTATGAGATATTTTGGGGAGGATCCTAGTGAGTATACCTATATACTCACCCCTATATATATATTTAGGTATGTAGGTGTGAGTTGGTGATTGAGATGGGCCTTTCTAGCACGTAGAGGTTGTTCAAACATAGCCAGTGTTTGTGGTTGCTGCTATAGGAGTTTCTCATGGTATTTACCTATTTTAGTCTTGAATTATATGAAATTTCATGTATTGGGTTTGGTTTATTTATTATTATGGACTTTATTAGTGGATTATTTATCTATTCATAGGATATTGAGGGTAATTTTATCAATATGTATGTGTTTTATACCCTTGGTGCTAGTCACCAACTTTTGGCCTATTAGAGGTGGGATTTAGGGTCCAATCTCTTCACTACTGTCCCAAGAGGGGTACCAGTGGGGGTGATCCATTACAAAGTTATTTTAGAGATTTTTATTGAGAGATAAGATGGAGTTTGGAGATAGGTACTAGTGAGGATTGCATGGGTTTGTAGGAAAATAATAAGAGAGACCAGCAAGGGAATAAGCAATTAGCCCCCCTATGATCTGACATAAGGACCCTAAGCTTGCTAAATGTACTAAGTAAAGTGATGATGTTTACAGAGTAGATACCTATATAAGGATTGCGTATCATGATTGTCTATGACTATGATTGAAATCAGGTAAATGATGATAATTATGATGAATATTAAAGAATTAATCTTAAGGAGTCCATGTTCTAATTTTAGGGAGTCCCTAACATTTTTCTATTTTATAGGTATGGATCCTAGTCAACATCCCCATTAGGCACATGCTGGCGAATTTCAATAAGATGCACCAGTAGACCGACGTAGAATTGTGGTCAATGAAGATGATGCTAGGAGGAATATAGTTTGTGAGTTACAGTGTTAGGGATTGTAGAAGTATAAGGGATCTGTTTCTGATTAGGAAACTGAGGTTTGGTTGGAGGAGGTGGACATTTCTTTTAGTTTTATTTGTGCTTGAAAGGAGCACTATATTTCGTAGGCCATTAGTATCTTTTGAGGAGAGGCTCATTAGTTGTGTGTTTTATTCCTTGGTGATCATGGGGATTCTAAAGTTTCATGGGAGAATATCCTTGATTAGTTTCAAGATTATTTTCTTTTTTTACTGCGAAGGTGGCACATTGGTGGGAGATTATTTCTCTCTATTAGGGGAGTTCCAGTGTATGGGAGTTCCAGTTCAAGAAACTACTATGTTAATATTTATACCTTATTCTAGATGAATCATCTAGAACAATTAATTTTTAGGAGGTTTTTTGTTTAGTGATTCAATACCATGTCACCCTTGTAACACCTGAGCTTTAATGACAACAATCAAGTTTTTATTTCTAAAAGAAACTATAACATAATGCACATATATTTATTCAAGAATGTGATAAAAAAATAAATTAATTTTTTTTTATAATTTTAATTTTATTAAATGAATTTAATTTTTAAATTCACCATGTTAAAATTATCTTAGGGTGAATTTTTGAGATTTTTCAGAAATAGTTAATTTTGGGTGAATAGTGAAAGATACCAATTTTATAAATACTATCACTTTTATGACATTATTAGGATGTAAAAATGACTTGAAAGTTTATGATTTTTTTAAAGACCAAATATATATTTAATAAGTAATATAATTCATTTAAAAATATAATTTTGAACTTATAAATCTATGTTTAACATTTTGGAAATTTAAGTGATGGTTCTATTCAAATAAAATCTATTTTTGGTTCTTCTCTTTTAATAAAGTATTCCCAAGGTTTATTTATATTTTTTTGGTTTTAAAGTAAAATAATTCCTATTTTATTTAATATAATCCAAATAATTCTATGATAATCAGAAATATACTTTATTTTTCTATAAAATCATTTTATGCTTAAAATGTACATTTTTCCAAAAATAGTATTCATTGCATTTTATAGAATTGTATTAAAAGTAATTTAATCAAATTATATGAATTAAATAATTTAAAATTAGTTCCATATTTTAAATCATCATAATTAATATTAGGTAAAAAGTTCAACTTAATTTTTTCTCATAACTAATAATAACCATAATAAATATTTATCACCTTGGTTAAGGGTAAAATGAATTAAAAGGGTTGAAATAAAGGGATAAGGCTTCAAGATAATAAAAAAATATCTTAAATATCATTGGATGATTGGATTTAGATCTTATCCTTCTCATGTTTGAAGATATTTTTATTTGGATCCCTCGATCATATTGATGTTGAAAGTAGTTAGTCTCTCCATGCCATCACCTAGAGATTGAAGGATGATAGTTGATAAATCTTCTAGATTGTGTGTGGATGATCTAGAGAGACTTGAATTTAATTCCTTTGAGAAATGATCACCAACGACAAGAGAAATGCGATTCCAATCTAAATCCGAAGAGGTAAATCTTTGATTTAAGTTTTTTTTGTGATTAAATTAAATTACACGAGATCCTTGGGTTGTAATCAAGTTTTTATTACACTAGCGATGACATCATGATGTCGATTACAACTTAAAATTTTAAAATCAAATTTTTTAAGGATTTTGTTGTGTGATTGGTACCAATAGTTGACATCATAGCAAACACGTGACTGTTTAATACAAATATATATTAAATTTTCATTAAATTTGTGAATAGGGAATTGTAATGGTCCCATTGTAATGAACCTACTTTTATTTGATCACAGATGACTGATTTATGTCCATCTAAAGTTTTAAATCGGATCAGAGCCAGTTTTTTGGATAAAAATTGAAGAAAATTCACACACACACACAAAATGTGTGTTACTTTTTCCTAGTTTGGTAGGCGGTAACATTTCCTAGTGAACCTCAGTGTTTTGGAAAAGTTTTGGTAGCTGGAATTCTAGTTTTCCAGTGACTGGATTAATTTTTAGGTAGGGGTGATTATTCCACTATCTGTGTAATATCTTTAAAAAAACCAGTATCCTAAAGAGTAGGTTATTTGAAAAATTTAATAAGAAAAAAAATCTTTGATGGGGAATGGGCGGTGGGTCCTGTCGAGAAAATAAATAAATAATAATAATATAAGGTGGGGGTAGCTGAGCCACCCCCTTTAAAGAAACCAACTACCCCACTAAAGGGGGAAACACATAAGGGAGACCCATTCCAACATGGTGCAGGTGGCATATATATATATATATTATTTAAATTACATGGGGATACCATGTTACCCCCCTTTCCCCTCCATTGTCTATCCCCACACAGTGCTTGGGGTTTTGACTGCTAGAAAACCTAGGTCAGGATGGGTCGAATCCTGCCCGACCCACCCAGCCCAATCCGGCCTTGGAACCCCATTTTAGGGGTTTCTAGGACACCTGAGGGCTTGAATTTATTTTAAAAAAAAATTCAAAAATTAAGTTAATTTTTTTGTAATGTATTTTTTAGGGACCATGTGACATGAATTTTCTAAATTAAAATTCGATGAAGTTATTTTAATTCATTAAAAATTTCCTCGAGTAAAATTTATTACGGATTTAATTTTATTATGTATTTATTTTATGATTCAACTAATATTAAGCATCGACTTACCAATGATTTTATGAAACTTAATTAATTAATTTGTTTATTTAAATTTCATGAGATTATTGTAATAATTAATTTATTTTTGATGGTTAGTGCATTGTCTCACCCGCTTTATATGTGTAAGGACCTACACATCCATGAGAATTATTCGACATGTATTTTAAATTCTTGAGTTTATGTATAATGTTTAGGATGATATTATATTAAAACCACGCTGAGATGAGGACAAGTTATAGATGTAACATGTATAAATTAGACGGTAGTAAGCGTAATGACACGAGTCAGACACGACTCAAGTATTAGCCCTTAGGATCATAGTTGATCGGTTTACACTCAATGGATTAACCAATAATAAATTCTCAAGATAAATAAAATTATTTATTTATTTATGCATGGTTTATTATTATTTTGTGAATGTAGATTTTACACGATCACATAAAATAATAAACGAGCATGCATAGATAAAAGAAAACAAGACACAATGAACATTTTTTTATTTAAATAATTATTAAGTTGTGAACATGATCAACTAAAATGGGAATATTAATAGAAAATGATTTAATTTTTTGAGAAATAATAAAACCCCTCAAAGAAATATTAAGTCGTAATGCCTTATATTGCTTAATTTTGGATAAAACCGCGTGTTTGAGGTGCTCTTCATCCCTAGTTGAGGCTGCCTCCTACTACTAGGACATTTTTATTAGATTAATGGGTGGAATTAAAATAAATTTGGAAATAAATAAATATCCATAGATAGTTTTTTTTTCATATTTAGAGGCAATTTATTGAGAAATGAGAGGTTATCCTTTATAGGAGATGAGAATCCACTCAACAGGTCAAGGATCCATGAGTTAATGCAGTTGGCTAGACTAAAAACTATCTTGAAACTCTCTGAGTAGTGGCATAGCCATATATTAGACTATGAGTAGAGTTTTTAAGGATCCTTTCCACTAGAATACTCTAAGTGACTGGGTATTCTAAATATAGTAGTTGGGGGCTACCAGGGTTCGTTAAAATAGTGGGATAAATTTAAGAAAATAAATATATAATGTTTAATAACTGGTAATCAAGATAAAAGTACTAAATATTATTTTTGTTTAATTTTTTAGAAAATGGAAATTGATACCATAGATACACTACAATCAATATTAGAAAAAAGAACATGTCCTCACTGGTATAAATTTCCAAGAGTGGTACTGGATCTTGTGTATTGTACTACAATATGAAAGGAAATTATATGTGTTGGAGTCCCCACTACCTGATCATCCTCTCAAGGAAGCAAATAAGGATGAGAAAGATGTAATAGGATACTCATGAATAACACATTTTATGTTTATATCATAATGATATCATCAATTTAAAAATATTTATAGATGAAACATTAGGATATGGATGGTTACACTATGTTGTCTCATCTCCAAGAATTCAATGAAGAGAAATTGAAGTGAGAAATTAATGAGATTATGATCACACTAATCATGTATAGATTGAATGATGGAACTCAAGATGGTCCTCATGTACTCAGGATGATAAATTACATTGATCGACTAGAAGAATTAGGATTCAATACTAATTAATAAATTTTAGTTCATCTCATTCTCTCATCATTACCACCAATTTTCTCTAGTTTTATTAAAAGTTATCAAATGAATAGTTTGTAGAAACTAGTTGGATATCTTTTGGGATAAGTTCTCTAAGAAGATTATAATTTAAAGAAAGTTTAATATTTAATTATTAAGGTGAACAATAATAAATACAAAGTAAAAAATAAAATTTCAAGTAAACCGCCAAAGGAACCTTCATAATGTCTTTGTATGAAACCAAAGATAAAGAGGGAGAGAATTTAACATGAGGCTATTTTCTTTACATATGGAAAGATATGTCACTAGAATAGAAACTACAATAAAATTAAGAAGAAGTAAGAATGGAATTATAATTCATGTATATTCATCATTAAATGTAATATTTTATATATAATCCTTGGGTATTAGATAAAATATATTACTTAAATATTTGTTTCTAAATACAGGAACCAATAAAGTCAAGAAACATTACTAGAAGTTAAGGTGTGTTCTCTAAGTGACTGAGAAAGGATGACACCTACATAAGTAGTAAGAAGAACATGATACTTATTTCTATGTGAATGGTTCTTGTGAAACTATAATTGTGTTTTGAATTCTACTAGAACATTTAGGAATGAATTTTGGTGATAGCATTTCATACACAAGAAATAGTTCAGTAATACCTGAATAATTGACAATACATGATGAATATAAAATGTAAGAATCCAATACCTAGTTGTGGAAAGACAATTATTTGTCTGGTAAAACTAAAATTAGTTGTTAAGAATGTACCTATAATGGTATTTTGACCATTTTGAGCTAAAATACCTTATGAATTATCAACACATGCACTTATCAAGTTTTGAAAAAATAAGCCTTTATAAATAAAGGTAATCCACAAATATTTCAGAATAAGTTCATCTAGAGAGCTTGAACCATTCCAAGGAGAAGTAGGAGGTAAATTCATACACTTCATGAAATAACTTTAAGAGTTTTAAGGAATTTAAAAGAGAAGTAATGAACATTCATGGTAGAATATATGAGTTTCTTCAAGACCATGATCCAAATAATATCTCAACCATACAGTCATCGATCATTAAAATGTAGAGTGGATTTATTATTAAACTCACATTTACTTATACACATAAAAGATATGATGTTAGTAAGGAAGATCTATGATGAGTCTTACATTGATCATTAAAATGTTTCATGGAGAAATTCCTAAACACACATTTCTTTATACACATTATATTCACGATGTTAGTAAAAGGATAATCAATGTTGAGACTCATAAGCATTGTAAAATATTCTTTATAAACATTAGATTCATGATGTTAGGATATTATATATATCCATAACATAGAAAAGTAATAGTTTAGAGATAGAATATATTTCTATAAAAGGGAACACATCTCTATTTTAGATAGTGGGAGAAAGATCGACATGGGTTAAGTCAATGCTGGAGATATACAAGTAGTTGGTGTAGGAACAAGTTCCATAAGGGATTGTGGAAAAGGAATTTTATAGGAATATATATTTCATAGGATGGTTAAAACCATAGTGGTGGTTTTATATTAATCATGATGGGTGATACATTATTCATTGAGAATAATGAATCATACAAGTAAGCTGTCACGACCCGTCCTCGGGGCCCGTGCCGTGACTACCCCAAGCCCGCCTTCCATAGGCCAGGGGTTGGCGACTAGCACCAAGGCGTAATTCCCGGTAAAAAGGGAAGACATTGCCTTTGTAAAGTAAACAAACACCACAGAGTAAGCAAGAAGAAGTAAACACTAAGTAAAAACTGGGTACAACAGTAAGTGCGGAAAGGTAAGTGGGCTAGAATACAAACCCAAAATGAAAGTAAAGTACAACTAAAGGGAAAGTACAAAAACTGAAAAGTAAATCCGCAACGTCGAGCCGTCCACTGGAAGTCCCACCTAAAGGGTGGGTATAGATAGCCTCCACAGATCCTCAGGTCTAGCCGTCCGTTCCGAGTACGTCCCGCCCAGTGGTCCACCTCCAGGTACCGACCTGCTCCGCAAGCCTCAACCACGATCAGCGCTATTCATTGTCTGCAACCAACACAACATAGTGCGGGAATATCCCGTGCAGGGGTGAGTATAAGCTAATCAGTAGGGACCCCGAGACCCCCGAAGGTCTCCCAGAATCCACAAAGGATAAACCACAAATGAAAGATACAATCACGAAGTAACATCTAACTCTACTTAGGTATATGCCCATACATATACCTAAGTCATCAATTCTCGTTCGGCTCCAACATCCGAGCTTAAGTTCGATCACATCCACACAGGATATCACAACACAATCCACATAGGAAAGCAAATCAAGATTCAGCTCACACAGGTATACATCTTCACATGACGATAGAGATGATCAGATGTAGCCACTGATTCATCTAAGCCGTCGGACCCACACAGGATCGATAGGTACTAACCCCCGCAATGACCCAAAAAGGATCAATAGGTAACTAAACCCCGCAATGACCCACACAGGATCTGACCCACACAGGAATGATAGGTAACTAACCCCCGCAATGACCCACACAGGATCAGACCCACACATGATCTGTAGGCACTAGCCCACACAGGACCGTTGAGCACTGACCCACACAGGATCTAACCCACACAGGATCGGTAGCACTGATCCACATAGGATCTCTGAGTTCTGTAGTCGTCGCCGTCAAATCCACGGAGGATTTCTGTACAGTCGTCATCGTCGTCGCAGTCGTAGCCAGCTCTAGGGTTCCCGCACACAGCAAGCTCGTTCGGGAGGGTCCGCTCCACGAGCCGAGGGATGATACATCAACTGACACGAAATCCGGAGTTGATGTATCCAAAAGTTCCGTATCGTTAACATGAACTCAAAGTCACAGACGGAGCGTCAATCGGACGCCCGGTCTGAGAGTTATTGGCTTTTTCGTCCCAGGGGCTCGGTTGGTTTTTAAGTCAAAACCAACCTGACCGTACTCCAACTGAATCCAAACCTTGAGCGGAGTAATCCAAAAGTTCCTTCTCACTAAGAGGAATCCAACAAAGTCGACGACACGTCAATCGGACGTCCGGAGCTCAAGTTATAAGCGTTTCCGCTCCGAGGGCTCAGTTGGTTTTGTGTACGAACCAACCCGGCCGAACCCAAAGTACTCCAAAACCTTGAGTGTAATATACCGAAATGACCGTCTCGATCCAAGTATCAATACGCAACTGACGGTGCATCGATCGGAGGTCCGTAGCCCAAGTTATGGACAACAGAACGAAACAGTCCGAAAATGGGGGGGGGGGGGGGGGGGTCTGGGCCCGGTCCAACCCGGCCCACCCCCCCTGGGTCAGCCCGAACCGGGTCGACCTGACCCAGGTCCGACCCAGCCAGGCGTGGCCCAGCCCGGCCGGCGTGGCCCGACTTGGGCGGCCTGGCCCTGTGCGGCCGGTCCGGCCCGGGGCGGCCCGGCGCTGGCCGAGCGGGTCGGCTCGGCACTGGCCGAGCGACCGCACAAAAGGGGGGTGCCGCCCCCTTGAATGAAACCACGGACCCCCGTGTGGGGGCCGCCCCTTGCCAACGGACGCGACCGAGCACCGCAGCTTCAGCCGCGACGGCCCTTCCCGGCGGCGTGCCAGGCGCCGCCGCCTCCTGGCGGCCAGCCGGTGCCGGTCGCCGCCTCCGGCCGCTGGCGCCGCCGTGCCGGCGAGGCATGCCGGCAGAGTTTTCCACGGACCACCGGACGCGCTCCAATGGTCCGTTTTGCCTGCCGTCTTCGCCAGCGGTCCTCCCGGGATCGGCTCTTCACTGCGAAGATCTCAAAATGCCCTTGCGGCCTGGTTCATCGTCGCCCGCCGATCCGTACACCAAGAACGAAGAAACGGTGGGTTCAGACTTGTTCGTTGGTACGCACCCGCCGCGTTATCAGTTTAAAAGGCTTTCTAAAAATTTTAAACACATGCTGAGGATAGAAATCACATAGATTTAACTAAACCAAAAACCCCCACCTCAAGCGTCGTCAAGCGAGGGTTTGTCGCGGAATTGCACGTCGCGGAAGAAGGAACGTCACGGAAGAAGCATCGCGGAAGAAGTGTCGCGGAAGGAGGATCGTCGCGTCATGGAGAAAGGATTCGTCGGCGTCGCACCATCGATCTTCGAGGATATGGGATTCTTTTCGACCTTTGTCGGAGGTCGGCGTTCTTCACGTTCTTCGCGTTCTTCGTCAAGGAAGGAGTGTTTCACGGATTGAGTGATTTATCCCAAACCCTCTCGCACAACCTAACCTCTAATAAAATAAGACTTGTCTTATTTTATTAACACACAAACCAAAGTTTTGAATTTCAAAGAAAACGAAACAATCAATTAAGTGAATTAATTGCAATGTTTAAACTACCAAATTTATGAGGCGTTTATTAACCAGATTAAACACAAGGGCTGACTTCATTAAAAAGGGGGGTGTGGGTGCGTTACTTAAATAAAGGAGGGGGGTTGAAAAAAGTGGGGATCGTGTGGGACCCACCTCACAAATATCCTACCTAGTGGGTAGGATATTGTGGGTCCCGCTTCATCCACTTAGCTAGGTTAAACAAAAATAAAATGAAATTGGTTGCACCACTTTTATTTTATTTCTTTACTTAACCCCAAAATTTAAAAACCACAACCGAGCAAACGCAACTCCGGAAAAGGTGTTTCTAAGAAATTACCGGCGCTGCGATTCCATCGGTGTCCTCGGATTTTGATTCCGAGCATCGGTTAAAAAGTTAGGAAAACCTGCTCGTTCGTTCACTGAACGTACCCGAGCTAAACTTTGGAAAAATGATTCCGGGCACACCGGGCCTCGGAATCAGGTGCTGTCAGAAAATGCGTTCTTGGAAAATTTCAAAGAAAATTAAGAAAAAAAAATTTCTTTGAATTTGATGGGTCTTTACATCACTCCCACCTCAGGGCTTTACGTCCCCGTAAAGATACATCATAAACTAGGGAAACAAATGTGGGTACTGAGCACGCATCTGAGCCTCCTGCTCCCAAGTGCTCTCCTGGAGGTTCCCGTGCTGCCATCTGATGCACACAAGAGGAATTGACCATCCACGTAGGACCCGCTCCTATCGATCCTCAATCTCCACTGGGACCTCCTCAAAAGTCGCCCCATCATCAACGTCCTGCTCCCCATGGTCAATGATATGGGTCGAGTCATGCACGTATCTCCTCAGCTGAGATACGTGGAAGACGTCGTGCACCCGGTGCAACTGAGGTGGTAGAGCCAGGCGATAAGACACCTCACCAATCCTACTGAGGACCTGGAATGGTCCGATGAAGCGTGGAGACAACTTTCTGCCTTGTCCAAATCTCCGTAATCCACGTCGAGGTGAGACCCGCAAGAAGACGTGGTCGCCATCCTTGAACTCCAGTGGCCTCCGCCTCCTGTCAGCATAAGACTTCTGCCAGATCTGAGCTGTCCTCATCCGCTCCTGGATGACCTGGACCTTCTCCGTCGTGGCCTGGACCATCTCCGGTCCCACAAGTGCTGACTCCCCAGGGTCTGTCCAGCACAGAGGAGATCTGCAAGGTCGGCCGTACAACGCCTCATATGGTGCCATCCCGATGGTGGAGTGGTAGCTGTTGTTGTACGCGAACTCCACCAAGGGTAGGTGGTCCTACCAGCTGCGACCAAAGTCAAGGACGCATGCGCGGAGCATGTCCTCGAGAGTCTGAATGGTCCTATTCGTCTGACCATCTGTCTGAGGGGGAAAGGCGGTGCTCAGACGTAGCTGCGTCCCGAATGCCTCCTGCAACCCCTTACAAAGCCGAGAAGTAAAGCGAGCATCTTGATAGGAGACGATAGATGATGGCACACCATGAAGCCGTACAATCTCCTGAATGTAGATACGTCCCAAGATCTCCACTGAGCCCTGCTCTCTGATGGGTAAGAAGTGAGCCTACTTGGTGAGTCGGTCGAAAATCACCCAAATGGAGTTGTGACATCTGGAAGTGCGTGGAAGTCCAGTCACGAAGTCCATAGATATCCCGTCCCACTTCCACTCTGAGACGTCCAAGGGATGTACCAAGCCTACTGGTACCTGGTGCTCTGCCTTCACCTGCTGACAGGTGAGGCATCGAGAAATGAACTCAGCCATATCCTTCTTTATGCCCGGCCACCAGTGCTGTCGTCTGATATCCTGGTACATCTTCACCACTCCAGGATGTACCGCCAAAGGGGAAGTGTGAAACTCTCTCAGCACCTCCTCTCATAAAGAAACTGGTACCAAGGTACATCCTCTGAAAAGGACATCGTGCTCTCCTCCCACAGAGAATCCATCAGGTGCCTGTCCTGAGGATATCTGCGCACGCCGTGTCTCACAGTCGGTGTCCCCACACTGTGCCTCTCTGACCCGCTGCAGTAGTGGAGGAGTGACTGTGAGTGACTGAAGGAAGGCTGCTCCATCTCTATCCATGAAGGATATCTGCAAAGCAGCTAGCTGCTCTGTAGCCTCCCCAAGTAGCTGAATGCCCGTCCTCCTACTGAGTGCATCGTCTACTACGTTCCCCTTTCCAGGAGTATAGACTATCTCAAAGTCATAATCCTGGAGGAACTCGAGCCATCGCCACTATCTCAGGTTCAGTTCCTTCTGCGAGAAGATGTACCTAAGACTCTGATGGTCAGAATAGATTGTAAAGCGCTCGCCCATAAGATAGTGTCGCCACATCTTCAGAGCGAAGACCACTACTGCTAACTCCAGGTCATGGGTGGCGTAGTTATGCTCATGCTGCCTCAACTGAAATGATCTATAGGCGATCAATGCCCACTCCTGCATCAGAACACATCTGAGTCCGGTCCCTGATGCATCACAGTAGACTACGTACCCTACTCCCTCCTCTGGAAACCTCAAGATAGGTGCGCTGGTCAACCTCTGTCTCAGCTCCTGGAAGCTCTGCTGACATCTGTCTGACCACACAAAGGGTTTCACCTTCTTCGTCAAAGCTGAGAGTGGTGCCGCAACTCTGGAGAAGTTTGGCACAAATCTACGGTAGTACCCAGCTAGACCCAAGAAACTCTGCACCTCCATCACGCTCCTAGGTGGCTCCCAAGCTAGCACTGCCTCGATCTTTGAAGGATCCACCGCAACTCCTGCCTCAGAGATGACGTGTCCCAAGAAGTGGACCTCACGTAACCAGAACTGACACTTAGAGAGATTTCCATAGAGCTGGTGCTCTCAGAGTGTGTCTAGTATAACCTGTAATTGGTAGGTGTGCTCCTCCTCAGTCGTCGAGTATATCAAAATGTCGTCGATGAAGACCACGACAAATCGATCGAGGTATGGCTAAAAGATCCTGTTCATGAGGCCCATGAACACTGCTGGAGCATTGGTTACTCCGAATGGCATAACCAAGAACTCATAGTGGCCATACCGACTTCTGAAGGCCGTCTTCTGCACGTCCTCGTCCCTAACTCTGAGCTGATGATAGCCTGGCCTGAGGTCTATATTCTAGAACCACTGTGATCCCTTGAGCTGATCAAAGAGGTCATCAATCCTCGGTAGTGGATACTTGTTCCTCACGGTCACCTGGTTCAGGCAACGATAATCGACACAAAGTCGCAAGCTCTCGTCCGCCTTCTTGGCGAACAATATCGGGGAAGCCCAAGGTGAAACACTGGGTCAGGTGAATCCCTTTCCCTGTAAGTCCTCCAACTGTACCCGTAGCTCTCGAAGCTCGGCGGGAGCCATCCGATATGCTGGGGTGGATATCGGGGCTGTCCTGGGGTATAGATCAATATAAAAGTCTACCTCTCTGCGAGGAGGTAGTCCTAGAACGTCGTCGGGGAAAACGTCTGCATACTGATCCACCACTACAGGAAAACCAGGACTCTGCACGTCAACTGCTCCTAGGATGAGGCTAGACAACTGATGAGTGATGGGCTATCCTCTCCTCTACGAGAGTCCATCTTGTGCTGCGAAGGCTCCCTTCTCGCCAGTGAAGGTGAACCTGCTCCTGTCGGTGTGTACACACCGCACCTTGTGCCTAATACAGTCAATCTGACCATGGACTATAGATAACCAATCCATGCCCAAGATGACGTCGTAAGGCCTCAACGCCGCTACAAGAAGATCACAGCCGAATCTCTTGCCTCCTAGAGTAAGCTCACACTGCCGGCACCAGTGCGTAATCATCGAGTCTGCTCCCATAGGAGTCTCTAGCCGTAAGGATCGAGCCAACGGATCTGTCGGAATCTCCGAGCTTCGAACAAGGGCAGCGGATATGAAAGAATGACTCACTCCTGTGTCTATAAGAACTGCAGCAAGGGTATAATAGAAACAGATAGTACCTCAAATCATCTCTGGCGCGCCGTGGTCGTAGGCCTCCACTGCCTGGAGCTGTGCCTGTCTCTTCCCGCCAGCTCCCTGTGGTCGGGCTGAACCTCCTGGGGGTGGTGGTGGTAGAGCCTCAAAGCGTCGCCCACCACCTGCTGCTTGGCCAACACCTCTGCCTCGTCCGCCTGCTCCCTGCGGACCGCCACAGTCGACCCTCTACCTCTACCTGGGTGGTCCCTCAACCGTCTGCTGCTCCTCAGTATGGTGGGTCGGGCAGTCACGAGCCATGTGGCCCTGCCCGCCGCATGCGTAGCACTGTCTACCTCTCGAAAGACTGGCTCCACGCTGTGTGCCCCGCACCACTGAGCCAGTGTCCTGAGGTCTTATGCCTGAGGGTCTGGTCTACCTGGACCCATGAGTCATCCGTCGACTGCCTGCTGCAGAAGACTCTGCTACGTGCCGCCCTGCAGTAGGCCTTGCTGCTGATGTAGGCTCATCAAGGAAGCTCTCGATGATAAGGGATCGCTCCAGTACCCGTGCCTGTGTCAGAATTCTGAGGGAGATCAGCGATGCCCTGATCTCCTGCCTCAATCCCTACTCAAAGGTCAGGGCCCGGAAGAATGGGTCCCGTACCATGTCCATCGAATAGAGCGAGAGATCTTTAAATCTCGCCGAGTACTGAGCGACCGTTAAGCTTCCCTGGCGCAACTGTAGTAGCTCCTGGATGCACACCACACGGAGGGTGGCTGGGAAGAACTCCGAGTGGAAGAGGCTCTCAAAGTCCGTCCAGAGGAGAGATGCATCGTCGTGCACCTGGAGCATCAAGCTCCACCATCTGCCGGCTACCGCGTGCAGGAGGCTCTCTGCGAGGATCACCATGAGGTATGTTGGTGTCCTCACTAACCTGAAAACTCGTACAACTACCTCCAGCCAATCCTCGAATTCCTGAGGGTCCGTCTCCCCGCGGAACCTGGGCGGTCGCTGACGCTGAAACTCGTGCAGTGCACTAAGGCGACGTGCATCGTCAGCAGTTGGGGCTGGTAGCATCGGTGGCTCGGCGGGTAGAGGTACCGCCGGTGCCTCTGCTGTCAAAGGGCCCTGTATCGAGGCCTCGTCGCTCGGTGGACTGTCGTCACACACAATTCTCAGAACCCTAGCTGCCTGCCATCGTGGGGCCATCCTGAAAAGAAACAGGTACGCCATGGTCAAACAGTATACCTGGTGAGCTGACATAAAGTAATTACAAAGAAAACTTGAAACACGCATGCAATCAATGTTTTCGTGCATTAAGTTGGAAATCAGAAGTCAGGGTCCTGGTGTACGGATACGTCGGCCGCCGCACCAACACTAGACTCCCTAAACTGATAACCACACTCAATACCTTTAACACTATTGCTTCACATAGAAGAAAGATTAGAGTCAAAAGTTCTGCGGTAGAACCGAACTCCTCTGATACCAATTTGTCACGACCCGTCCTCGGGGCCCATGCCGTGACTACCCCAAGCCCACCTTCCATAGGCCAGGGGCTGGAGACTAGCACCAAGGAGTAATTCCCGGTAAAAAGGGAAGGCATTGCCTTTGTAAAGTAAACAAACACCACAGAGCAAGCAAGTAGAAGTAAACACTAAGTAAAAATTGGGTACAACAGTAAGTGCGGAAAGGTAAGTGTGCCAGAATACACACCCAAACTGAAAGTAAAGTACAACTGAAGGGAAAGTACAACAACTGAAAAGTAAAGGCGCAACGTCGAGCCGTCCACTGGAAGTCCCACCTGAAGGGTGGGTACAGATAGCCTCCACAACTCCTCGGGTCCAGCCATCCGTTCCGAGTGCGTCCCGCCCAGTGGTCCACCTCTAGGTACCGACCTGCTCTGCAAGCCTCAACCACGATCAGCGCTGTCCGTCGTCTGCAACCAACACAACGTAGTGCGGGCATAGCCCGTGCAGGGGTGAGTATAAGCTACTTAGTAGGGACCCCGAGACCCCCAAAGGTCTCCCAGAATCCACAAAGGAAAGATACAATCACGAAGTAACATCTGAATCTACTTAGGTATATGCCCATACATATACCTAAGTCATCAATTCTTGTTCGGATCCAACATCCGAGCTCAAGTTCGATCACATTCACACAGGATATCACAACACAATCCACATAGGAAAGCAAATCAAGATTCATCTCACACAGGTATACATCTTTGCATGACGATAGAGATGATCAGATGTAGCCACTGATTCATCTAAGCCGTCAGACCCACACAAGATCGATAGGTACTAACCACCGCAATGACCCACAAAGGATCGATAGGTAACTAACCCCCGCAATGAACCAAACAGGATCTGACCCACATAGGATCGATAGGTAACTAACTCCCGCAATGACCCACACAGGATCAGACCCACATAGGATCAGACCCACACAGGATCTGTAGGCGCTGGCCCACACAGGACCGCTGAGCGCTGACCCACACAGGATCTGACCCACACAGGATCGGTAGCACTGATCCACGCAGGATCGCTGAGTGCTGTAGTCATCGCCGTCGAATCCATAGAGGATTTCTGTACAGTCGTCATCATCATCGCAGTCGCAGCGAGCTCTAGGGTTCCCGCACACAACAAGCTCATTCGGGGGGGGGGGGGGGTCCGCTCCACGAGCCTAGGGCTGATACATCAACTAACACGAAGTTTGGAGTTGATGTATCCAAAAGTTCCGTATCGTCAACAGGAACTCAATGTCACAGATGGCGCGTCAATCGGACGCCCGGTCTGAGAGTTATTGGCTTTTTCGTCCCAGGGGCCCGGTTGGTTTTTAAGTCAAAACCAACCGAACCATACTCCAACTACATCCAAACCTCGAGTGGAGTAATCCAAAAGGTCTGTCTCACTAAGAGGAATCCAACAAAGTCGGCGGCACGTCAATTGGACGTCCGGAGCTCAAGTTATAAGCATTTCCGCTCTGAGGGCCCGGTTGGTTTCGTGTACGAACCAACCCGGACGAACCCAAAGTACTCCAAAACCTTGAGTGTAATATACTTAAACGACCTTCTCGATACAAGGATCTCTACGCAACTGACGGTGTGTCGATCGGAGGTCCGTAGCCCAAGTTATGGGCAACAGACCCAAACAGTCCAAAAATGGGGGGGGGGGGGGGTCTGGGCCCGATCCAACCCGGCCCAACCCCCCTGGGTCGGCCCGGCCCGGCACTGGCCGGGTGGCCGCGCAAAAGGGGGGTGCCGCCCCTTGCTAATGGACATGGCCGAGCGCCGCGTCCTGCCTCCCTCGGTCCCGCGTGGTTGTGGGACCAGTGGCCTGCCGCTGCGGGTTCAGCCGCGACGGCCCTTCCTGGCGGCCGGCCGGTGCCGACCACCGCCTCCGGCCGCTGGCGCCGCCGTGCTGGCAAGGCGCACCGACAGAGTTTTCCGCGGACCACCGGACGCGCTCCGGTGGTCCGTTTTTCCTGCCGTCTTCGCCAGCGGTCCTCTTGGGATCGGCTCTTCACTGAGAAGACCTCAAAATGCCCTTGCGGCCTGCTTCGTCGTCGCCTGCCGATCCGTACACTAAGAACGAAGAAACGGTGGGTTCAGACTTGTTCGTTGGTCCGCACCCACCGCATTAGCAATTTAAATGAATTCCAAAAAATTTTAAACACATGCCGAGGATATAAATCACATAGATTTAACTGAACCAAAAACCCCTACCTCAAGCGTCGTCGAGCGAGGGTTTGTCGCAGAATTGCACGTCGCGGAAGAAGGAACATCACGGAAGAAGCGTCGCAGAAGAAGCGTCGCAGAAGGAGGATCGTCGCGTCTCAAAGAAAGGATTCATCGGCGTCACATCACCGATCTTTGAGGATCCGACGTTCTTGTCGACCTTCATCGGAGGTCGGCATTCTTCGCGTTCTTTGCGTTCTTCGTGTTCTTCGCATTCTTCGCGTTCTTCGCGTTCTTCGCGTTCTTCGCGTTCTTTGTCGAGGAAGGAGTGTTTCACGACTTGAGTGATTTCTCCCAAACCCTCTCGCACAACCCAACCTCTAATAAAATAAGACTTGTCTTATTTTATTAACACACAAACCAATGTTTTTAATTTCAAAGAAAACAAAACAATCAATTAAGTGAATTAATTTCAACGTTTAAACTGCCAAATTTATGAGGCGTTTATTAACCAGATTAAACGTAAGGGTTGACTTCATTAAAAAGGGGGGTGCAGGTGCATTACTTAAATAAAGGAGGGGGTTTGAAAAAGGTGGGGCTCGTGTGGGCCCCACCTCACAAATATCCTACCTAGTGGGTAGGATATTGTGGGTCCCGCTTCATCCACTTAGCTAGGTTAAACAAAAATAAAATGAAATTGGTTTCACCACTTTTATTTTATTTCTTTACTTAAACCCAAAATTTAAAAACCACACTCGAGAAAACGCAACTCCGTAAAAGGTGTTTCTAAGAAATTACCGGCACTCCGATTCCATCTGTGTCCTCAGATTTCGATTCCGAGCACCGGTTCAAAAGTTAGGAAAACCCGATCGTTTGTTCACTGAACGTACCCGAGCTAAACTTTGGAAAAATGATTCTGGGCACACCGGGCCACGGAATCAGGTGCCGTCAGAAACTGCGTTCTTGTAAAATTCCCAAGAAAATTAAGAAAAAAAAAATTCATTGAATTTTATGGGTCTTTACATAAGCATTAAATAGAAGCAAGATAAGATTGATAATTATAATTGAAATAATGGATTCCGTGTACCAAATTTTAGATGATTGGTATTTTTAGTGTTTCACGTCTTGATATCATAGTGGGTATTCAAGTGAAACAATACATGGATGGTCAAGTTTAGACCAATAAGGAATAATTGATAGATTAAAGGTTTAAGTAGAAATATATATACATAGTCTAAGGCAAAAAACATTTGAGCTGAACTCCATACATAAATCCATTTGAATTTCACTTGTCATAGAAACTTTATATGATCATTATATTAGGAATTGGATTTCAAGACCACCTTTATTGGTGGGATTTTATATGACATAACCAAAAAAGGTTTATGATACAAAAAATTCCAATAAGAAGTGGAAGTTGTAGAGTTCCATTTATGGATTAATGCAAACTTTGTGATCATTGAATATTCATTTGGAATGAATGTATGCCTGGTGTCTACAAGGGTTTAGTGGGAGAATCTTTTTTTTTCCAAGTAAAATATGTTGATAACATTTGGAAAATGGTTATTTAGTCTTATAGTTAGTTAAGAGTAGAATGAAAGTAAATATATAAAGATTGACTTAAAGTGGAAACCTAAGTTCTAGTAAAAAAATATACTGAGGTAGATATGAGGGTTACTTATACCAAGTCAAAGTAAATATACTGACAAGGTATTTTAAAAATAAAAGTTTGAAAAATTCAAGATAGATTTGTTACTAATCTCACATGGCATAAATCTCTCTAAGAAGACATGTATGAGACATAAGAGGATATTATTGTGGTGAGTAGAATTACATAAGTGCCAGTGAAGGATCTATCATATATGCCCTACTATGTATTAGATATTATATTACCAACATATACTTTATGGTAGGAAAATATCCAATAAATCTAGGAAATTTTCATGGGAAATAGTCATCCAATTATACTTGATAATGAATAAGGGATATGTACCTAGTACTTGGAGAGGAAGGGAAACTAGTTATAAAGTGACTCAAACTAGTCTTCCTATTGATCAATATGATATAATATCATAGTTATTCTAAGGAAATAAATAAGATAATCTCATTCAAGCCAGTGATATCCATGTTTACGAATATCGAGTACGTTGCAGCTCCTGATGTAGTAGAAGAAGCAATATAAAAATTCACAATGATTTGTTTTAGTTCTTGGTATCATATCTAGTAAGAAAATTATTATCATAATATAAATTATGGTAAGATTAATATAATGGTACTATAAAAGATGTCAAGTTTTTATATAGGAAAAAGGAATATACTTGGGGATGTCATATCTTGAGGAGTCTTACTCAAAGAGGTGAAGTTGCAGATAACATAGTATCCACATATAAAAAACATGGAAGGCCCAACGACTAGAGTCATAAATTAGAAGAATCATGATATAATTATTTGAGAGATAACAAGGATAATTATCAAGTTGGATCTAGTTCAAGTGGGTTCCCTAGACCCAACTTGAACAACACTTTTTGATTACCATATCATGTGTACAATTAATAGTGCATGATGTATTATTACCATAATAGTGTTGATATTTATGAATACTATATTTTACATGGAAATTTACATATATTATTCATCATATCAACAGGTTTTAGTAGTTCCTAGCTATAATGAGAACCTCATGATACCATGATAACAATCTTAAACATTGTCCTATGGTCTTGATAGATCATAATGACTGGAAATAGATGATGTTTGACTATCAGGTGCTAAGGGTCATAAGAATTGAGTTTTATTCTTATGAAGTTTACACTTGGTGATCTCAAGTAGAGAAGATCATGAGGAATGACCTGCTAATAGGAATACCACATGTTTCATGTGTGATTGATAGTTACTATATGAAAAAAATTATTGGTCTCTTGAATTGAGATTATTATCAGTGTATACCATTTGATTCATACTTTGATGCAATATAAAAACCATGAAATTTATATTTTGGTGTGGTAGCTTATGTTGGGAGTTCCACTGGTGGTATGCAATTGATTGAATGATCAAGATATAAATTTCCAATTCTAAAAGGGAGTGGTATCTCAGGATCAGTTGACCAAGATGGTAGTACCTTCACTAAATCCATGTCCATGGTAGAATAATGAAAGTCTATCTTGTATGGTAAATAAATAATAAAGTAATAAAGGAAGCTGACATGAAGTGTGAATCCCGCTTTATGAGATACCACGGGACAAAGAGATTATATTACACATTGGGTGTTAGTAGGAGGTTGCCGTTGCTACGACATACCTTATCTCTTTACAGGATTTGATGGGTTATTAGACCCCAATACTAGTCTATGAGTGATACTCACTAATATTGAGATAAGGACCTAGAGGTTCACACACAAAGTATATTCAAAAGCTTGGCGAATTCTATTGAATTTGATTTTTAGGTCATTACAGGCCCTACGATGTGGTACAAGTAATGTTTGTGTTTAAATGATCACATATAAATAAATAAATTCAATATTATTCAAGTTTAGAATAATATATATTTAATTTATTTATTTATTGTATTCATTATTTATTTAGTGAATATTAAGAATTTTTTTTTGAATGAATATTAAACATTTAATATTTGAGGTTTGCTAAATATTTATATGGGAGAAACGAACCATGTTAATGACTTTTATTTTATCATGTAACATTATTTTAGTGTTACAAGTATATGCTACTTTACTTATGATCTTTGTGACACGTTTGTGAGGTTATAAGTATTATTTTGGGCATTAAATGATGGGTTAACTTATTAAAGGGATTAAGTGCCATTTTAATAAGTTAAAACCTAACTATAAATTCCAAAATAATCCCATATTCATGGGATTATTAATTTAAACTAATTTGAGAGGTTATCTCACCTCCTTCTCAAGTTCTAGAGAGAGATATGGAGGCTTGGGGCATCCCAATCCAAGTTCTCCCAACTGGATCGAAGAAACGATGATCCCACGACCGTATCAATGTTGAAAACACTTTGTATTTACACACTAGCACTCGAAGACCAAAGATTGATGATTGAGTAAGATTTTGGAATTCATGTGGATGATCTAGAGGGATCTGATCCTGGTTCCTATGAGCAATTATCACCAATGATGAGCAAAGCACGATTCCAATTGAAATCCAAATAGGTAAAGTTTTGATTTAACCATTTTGTACTTAAATTAAATTTTATGGGATCCTCAGGTTATAACCGGGATTCAATTATACTTTAAATGACATAATTATTTTTATTTTAATATAATTTTTTAAAATCTCGATATTTTTGGGCTTCCCCAGCATGTTTGGTACCAACATATGATTTTTTATCATCCTTTACTGATTTAGGGATTGTACTATTTCATGATCATTCAATTTATTATAATCATATTCTCTATCAATCTCTATTATAATTGGACATTATTTTTATCCTTCATGGTCATATTTTTAGTATCATTTTTACCATTTTTATATTTCCTTAAACCTATAACATTTAAATATATGATATTAGTTGAAGGAATATTATTGAGAAAGTTATTTCATTTACTAGGGAAATATTGATGTTTCATATTCTTGATTCAATATAGATATTTAATTATTTATAATGAATTTTATTTATATTTTATATTATTGATTCAATATATAAGGAATTCATTGGACATATGTAAGTGATGGGTGGGGCTTGGTTATAAATATCCCCTCAATGCATCGATAAGTCTCATAAAAAAGACTAGTTTTCATACCTTATTAGTTGAGTATTTGTACATTCCTACCCAATTATTGAAATCCTCTAAACACAAGGCCTTAATGGTAAAATTTATTATGTATTAACATAAATCCTTAGTGATAAGATCACAAATGTTTGATATTATGCATTTCCTTCAGTGAGAATTCAGTTATCATTATCCATGTGCTTACATTCATTCATGGATGTATTTCATGCTCAAGTTATTAATTAAATGATATATGCATTGATTATTTACTCTACCATATCCGTATTACTTATCTAATCATGATAGCTTTCATTGTACAATTTTCTTTACTAAGAATATGAGATCACACTTTATTATGTTTTCCTTTCCTTAGGATACGAAGAATGAATATTTAAATGTTATTTAAGGATGAAATAATGTTTTTCATGCTATTCTTTATTTTTCCAATGTAATATAGAAATCATGTACATATCTAGTCACCCAACACTACTAAACTGATCAATCCTTATTAGTGTAATACCTCATATATTATACCAATGTAATAAATTAGACACAATCTGGGGTTACTAGAGTCAGGGTTTCTATAGTTGGTATCAAAGGAAGTTTAGTATGACACTTGGGAACTAGATTTTAGAAGAACAGATCTAACATGGTATTAAGAGAAACACCTAGAATGTTTAATAACATTTAGTTATTTTTATGTTATGTATTAATATTCATGATGTTATGAGATAATTATGTGTGTTCCATTATTTAAATATGGAACTTAACAGAATAAATGGAAATCATGCAAACAACCATAGCTAATGCAGGGATTTCCCTTATGATCAAGTCAATACAATGGGTGTTTGAGCTAAGATCATGGCCATATTGGGTCAAATGACCTAGGTTATGATAAATAACCTTTCATGAAGAGAAAAACCTATTTTTCCATAGTATAATGAACCTATTTTGGATCACTTTATGCAATATAATCCTTCATCATTTAATGTAACTACTAATAAATTGGTAGCTAATAAATGGATCATGTCCCTTGAAAATAAATTCCTAAATTTGAGAAGTAATAAAAGGAAAAATATTATTTTGGTAGTATATTGTTTAAAGGGAGACATTTATCAATAGTGTTCATTGATCTAGAAAACTAAAGAAGATGAAGAAATAGAAAGTAAGGAATAAATATATTTTAAAGTGATATTTTTTGATAAATATTTTTCTTGAGAAAAATGATCTAAAATAGAGAGGAAGTTACACAACCTAAAGTAGAAGTAAGAGGAAAGTGTGTCTGAATATGAGGCCAAATTCACATGATTAGAAATACATGCAACATGTTATATACATAATACAAAAACCAAGATTGATAATTTCTTTGATGGGATTAAGTATAATATTAAAAGGGAACCAATTTCACAAATGTTTTTATCATATAATGATATAGTATCATGTGCCATCAAGATAGAGAAATAATTTTCAAGGTATTATATCTTCAAGGTAAGTCAAGAAAATAAGAAGTTGATTGAGCACCAAGGAAAAATAAATGAATAAATGAAAAATAAAGGAAAGATGAGATTTACATAATGTGATAATTTTAGAATGAATCATCCCAGTAAATGCTTAATGGGAATGAGAGTTTGTTATAAGTGCAAAGGCAAGGAAATATAGCACATTAATTCAAGGGAAAGAAAGAATACACTACTATCCAGTGCTTCAACTGTAGTGAAATGGATAATTACTCAAACCAATAATACAAACATCAATGAAAACTACCATAAAAGTGGATAAGGGGGAAGAATAAGATTATTAAATAACTAAAACTATAGTTGGAGTATCTAAAGATGTGGTGGAAGGTAATTTGAACATAAATAAAAATTTAGATATTACTTTATTTGATTATGGATCTTCACACACTTTTATATCTTACATGTTTTCCAAGAACATTAAATCATGACCTATCACCCTAAGAAGGGAGTTTTCAATTAAGAATCCTAGTGGAAATAGTATTTCAACAAGGATATGTCATCCTATCCCTATCATAATTCATAGACATACCCTCTTTGAAAACTTGGTTGTTATATATATGGTTGTCTTTGATATAATATTTGGTGTGGATAAACTTTCAAAGTATAATGAAAAAATTTGTTTCCAATAGAAGTAGATTATGATTCATAATGGAGAAGTAGAATCCCTTATCTTTAAATGGGAGAACACATATTCTGAATAATGTCTAGATCTACCTCCAGTAGCTCTCCTTAATGAAATTCTTAGATAAGAAGAGAAAACACAACCTATGGATTGGAAATGTAATATTATCATATAATATGTACCTATTGTGTAGGAATACATTGATATGTTTCCTAAAGAGCTAATTAGAAATCCACCTGAGTATGAAGTGTAATTTTCCATTGAAATCACCCCTAATGAAAAACCTAAATATAAGAATCCCTATAGAATGGAAAGAGTAGAATTAGTGTAATTAAAGAAACAACTAAAAGTGTTGTGTAATAAGGGATTAATTCACCCTAGTGTTTTACCTTGGGGAGTCCCTATTTTTTTGATAAGAAGGATGGGTTTATGAGTTTATGCATCAATTAAAGGGAAATCAATGTCATTACTATAAAAAAAATATCCATTCCTTACATTTATATCCTATTTGATCAACTTTAAGGAGATCAATATTTTTCAAATATTGATCTTCGTTTTGAGTATCATCAATTATGAGTGAGGAAGATATTCCAAAGATGGAATTCCGTACAAGTCATAGACATTATGAGTTTACAGTATTTCTCTTTGAATTGACTAATGCACGCTTTATTTTTATGGATATGATGAACAGTGTATTAAAATATTATCATGATAATTTAATTGTGGTATTTATTGATGATATCTTAGTATAATTAGAAAGATATGAATAACACTATATCGATTTGAGAATCATTCTTGAAACAATAATAGGGAAGGAGTTATATGGGAAATTTATTACTTATGAATTATATATTTATAAAGTTTCTTTACTTGGACATATTATCTCCAAGGATAGAATATTATTTGATCTTTTAAGGAAAAAGGAAGTCAAAGAATGAACTACATTGAAAAATATAAATGAGATACATAGTTTCATTAGATTAGATGGTTTCTATCAGTTATTTATTCAAAATTTTTCTTGATTATCTTACCCATGAACCAATTTTAAATGTAAAGGGGTTGAGTTGATATGGAAAAAATAATATAAATAATTTTTTAAATAAATGAAAAGAATATTGGTCAATGAACCGATATTGACATTACCATTGGGAAGAGATGTTTTTTTAATATATAGTGAAAATTAAATAAAGGACTAAACTGAATCCTTATAAATAATGATAGAGTTATTTATTATGCATAAATAAAGTTAAATATCCATGAAAAAAATTATCCAAACCATGATATT
This sequence comes from Viscum album, assembly GCA_963277665.1. Classification (NCBI taxonomy): domain Eukaryota; kingdom Viridiplantae; phylum Streptophyta; class Magnoliopsida; order Santalales; family Viscaceae; genus Viscum; species Viscum album. Next base: position 1,011,589,756 of record OY728127.1, on the reverse strand, counting down.
GAGTTCATAGTAGTAATCTTTTCCTTGAAAATATAAAGGAATTATCTATGTGGTGAAAGATGTAAGATATACACTAATCAAAAAAGTTTTAAATACATATTTTCAAAAAAATAGATCAATATAAGATAAAGGATAAAGCTATATTTACTTAAGTATTATGATCAATCAATATACTACCACCCCCGGAAGGAAAATAAGGTGGCCAATGTGTTGATTAGAAAAGATCATGGAGTTTTGACTAAAATAATGATAGAAAAAGATCCCATATTCATGTATTTAGTAAATTTGGATATGGTAATCATCAAGGAAGGAGAAAAATCACTCATTTTCCAAAGGATTCCCAAACCATATTTACTGGAGAAGATAAATAGGTCTTAGCTTTTTTGTAATTCCCTGTGTTCATACATGATTGATAATTACAAAGGGAATTTGATTTTTTGAATTAGTGGATAAGATAGATTTTAAACCAGGATTTGAAATGGAATTATGAGAGTTTGAGAATCTTAATGTGATTTTTTCAAACATGTAATGAGTATCAATAGGTATCTTAGGTGATCAGGTGAGTCTCAAAAGATTCAGGTTATGTTTTAGAAGTTTTAGAAGTTTCTATCCATAATGCATGGTTTGGTGCACACATTTTAGAGGAAACCGTGTGAAATCCCGAGTGAGGGGAGGTTTTTAGTTAAAATTTTTAGTACATGGTTGTTTGGAATGGTTTATATGAAATTGTGTTGATTCCAAGGGAAACTATACAGCTTGAATTAGACTCAAGGTTTGGTGTATGGTTTATGTACGACTGTAGAAAAATTGTGAAAAAGTTACAGACCAATGTAGTGCCTAATGCACGGTTGGAATATGGTTTGGTAAACCATGTGGACTAACTATGTGAGGGGGTTACAACTAGTTAGTTCCTACCACACGGTTGGTGCATGATTTGTAAAATCATGCATCCAAACCATGCAACCCATTAAAATTAAAAAATTAACAACCCTTTATTTTCTTAAGGGGAAACCCCCTTTCTCCCCTTCCTCTTGAACACACAGATGTAGGGACTCCTCCTCTATAAATATATTCTTCCACTTGATTTGGGATGATTCTATTGGGTGATTCCTTCATCATATCGAGGTACGAATTCCTCCTTTCTCCACTCTTCTTCTCAACCTATTTTTTTTAATTTTTATCTTCATCAGTTTAGGGTTTTATTATGATTTAACTATAGATTGGTGAATTCACCCAATTTCTATAGGTATTTCATATATCCTAGTAATAGAACATATAGTGACAATGTTTTCTCATCACCATTCATAGTTTTGAAAAAGGTACATCACATAATGAAAATTTATTAGGTTTTTATTTAAAATTAAATTAAAATGCCTATGTAATTGGGGTTATGGGTTAGGTATTTTTCTTAGATTTGGATCTGGGGTCTGCGGTAGACCTCCCATGGGTTGTTAGACTTTTTATGGTGTATAACAATAATGTGGTGAGTTTTCAAAGTTTATCAAAATTTTTTAAATGGTAAAATTGAATTTATTTGAATAATTAATTATAATTTGATTAATTGTGGATTATTGACTTGATTTAAGACCTTGTGAGTGTTGGATATGGATGGTTGGTCATGGATGGGTTTGTATGGGCCTTGGAATAAATTACCAACTATTAGAAACAAGGTATGAAATGATTTGGATGAGGTAAGTGGTCCTTGGTACTTTCCCTATGGCCATATTTCATTTTTTATGATGTGTGTGATGTGTGGTCATGCTACCAATGACGCAAACCTATTTTATTAAAAATAAATCATTTAAATTGTTTAAATTTTGTGAAATCACTAGGATAGAATAAGTAAAATGATAAGGCTACTGAGGACCTTGTTCTCTATCTTGATTCCTCAACCACTGATGGAAAGTTTTTGAACTAATAAATACCCTGACACCTGGACACTTCCAAGAGGGGGTGTGACATGATTTGAGATGGATGGAACTAGCTGATTGGGTGAGGGACTTTGAATGTGTTAGGAATGTGTGGATAGTCCTTAGGTATATTAAAAATGGGTTAGGTGAGATGACCATCTTGGAGTGACCCTAGACATAGATACGGGCCTTGAGACATCTATCAAGATCGTCACCAATGTGGTATACCCCTGTGGTTTGTGAGTCCATGAAATGAATTTGGTTATACCGAGGGATGGGATGTCATCCAAACATTGGGCGTTGAACCAAGAGACTAGTTGTGATCAATGATCCAGTGTGGGATATATCCACTATAGTAAGGACTTGGGGGAACACTATGGGTTCCCTTTTGAGAGGTGACCCTGAGCGAGTGTATGTGGATATGGGTAGTGATGTTTGCAGGTGTCACCTAGAATCCAAACCAACTTGTAATCTTGAAGGGGATTGTGATAGTGTGGAAGAGTGTGGAAATTTGGACAGACCTTGATATGTTTTATTTTATTATTTTTATGATATGTGATTTCCTAGGATGACTAGAAATAGACCATTGGTCCTAGAACTATTGTGATTTCCTAGGATGTATGAGAATCACCAATTAAGAGGATGAGACCTTAGGATGCCTGAGATGTCTGGGATCTGGTCTCATAGTATTTTGGGGATGTATTCCTAGTTTGGATAACATCTATTATCGGTGACACAATTGTGAATTCCTTGTGGTAGTTCCTAAAATCTCGTATTAGATTATATATTAGTACATAAATAATAATTCCCATGATGTTAGGGATTCCTTTGATGAGTGATACCATTGAGAATGCTTGATATACCTAGTATTTGAATGGATATAACATTAACCCATTTCTAATTCCTAATAATCTTGGTATTTTTATAGAGGTATGAGGTGATGGGTGGGTATATATCCTCGAGAATTGATGTTGGAAATCCTAAGGGAGACTATTAGATCCCCTTGATCGATGCTTAGGATACCCCATAGGATCAGGTGGATGCATCAGTGATGGTTTGGATGAGGATATGTGAGATATTGGATGCCCAGGAGATTAACCATGGGATCTTGGGAGGGTATTCCCTTGATTTCCTAGACCTCTCAAGAACCAGTCATTCTTGAATGATAGGATTTCCTAGGGGCCCCATCCCAGGAATCAAACATCATCTTGACATTGAGAACTCTTAGGTACTACCATGGGGTTTATCTTGAGGGATTGAGGATGAGGGATTCCTAGTGACACCCCAGGTTCCACTACTCATCATGATAGAGGCATAAGTGTTGGATCCCTAGGGTGTGGAAAGTGGTTCCCCTGAGGTGATTCTCATGCTCAGAGACACCCTAACACTAGCTGAAGCAAGTATGGTCAATTAGGGTCATGGAACTAAGGATAAAAAATATATGGTTGTGGGATTTGATTAGGTCATATGTGTACTCCCTTTTGGTAGTGATGATACTATGGTTGGCATGGTCCCCATGTATTTCTCATAGACATTTAAGAATCAGATCAAAGTAGGTATTGTGGTTGGTTTTATTTATTTTGTTCAAAAATTTATTTATTTATTATGATCATCTCACTTGAATATATCATTGCATTGCTGGAATAGTATAGGACCATGTTGTAGGTTCCCTAATGAGTTATGTACTCAAACTCTTCTCTAGCCACCATTGCACTAGGGTACTTGAGTAGTCTTCACTTGGTTGCAGGTTCAGGTTGGGATGATTCCTGGTATTTCTTGATCAAGCAAAGTATCTTGGATAGTCAAGAGACTAGGATATAGTATTTATGGATCCTCAATGTCTTTAATTTTTTACGAGCATGACCATTTGAGTTTGTGTGAAACATTTTACTTCATTATAGAATGATCTTATTATTTTTGTTTCCTGCATACTCTATTATTTAGTTATTTATTTTATGACTTTTCACCCTGATATAAGGGGTATAGTATCACCATGGTACCTCTATAGACCCCTACTACTAGTTAGCATTCACTGGTGTATAGGGAGGTGTACCTATAGTCATATGGTAGTCTAGTCTGGTTACCATTCTTAGTGAACCGGGGTGGGGCATTACAAAGTGGTATCAGATGTGTTTTTTTATCTTTCTATTATGGTATAGTAGTGTAACATCGTCTTTTTTATTATGATTAAAATCAATTTTTGGTTTTTATTTATAAGTCCTTTGATTTGAAATTAAATAAATTTTAACTACATTTTTACCCTTACTCATGGTTTATGGGCTACGTAAGGGTAAGGCCTTATTTTCTTAAGTTGTATAAAGGTATGGTAGTTTTTCCCTTAACAACATAGGGGTAAAGACCTTATTAAATGAATTGTATAAGGGTAAATGGATACTAAATAAGGGTAAGGGTCCATTTATTTAGGCTATATAAGGGTAAACCCCTGAGTGTATGCATTGTGTAAGGTTACTCTGGTGCTGCATAATAGTGGATTCCACTTTATATACGTTGTGTAAAGGTAATACTGCACTGTATAAGGGTAATTAAGGTTTTTAAATAAGGGTAACCAAATTTTTCTAAGGGTTATGTATGGGTACTGACTTACATAGGGGTACCACATAAGGGTACCGACTTGTGTAATGGTTCCATGTAAGAGTACTATAAATCTCACATAAGGGTAACCTTATTTTTCTAAAGGTTGCATAAAGGTAGTCTGGAGTTGTGTAAGGGTAGTACGAGGTTTAGATGCTATGTAAGGGAAAAATAATTACCCTTATCTGAAACATATGAGCTACATAAGGGTAAACCATTTTACCCTTACTCAACACTCTTTTTGGGAAAAAATTATATAAAAACTCATTTTTTGTTTCTTTTTTTCCTTCAACATGACATGAAACACCCTTTTAACCTTTTTAAATTATATATATTATTGAAAATGATTCTTTAACCCATTTTAAATATTGTAACTTATATATTAAATGCTTTCAAACCCTCCATGTTCAAGATTCAAATGAAATGAAAAATTAATCTTTAAGATCTCAGTTTCTATCATAAGGTAAAGACCCTTTAATACTTGGATTAAAACCTTGATTTCATCCTTATAAATGTTCTCTATAGCTTAAGGAAAGGTTAGAGAGTGTACAAGGCTTCTTCGAATCCTGTAACTCTAGTTTTTGGAGAAAACAGGATAGGCACATGGTTTTTCTAACCATGTTTCCTTTAAAGTTTGGAAAAAATGACTATTTTCCCTCATTCCCTTTAAGCACTCACCCCTATTTTTCTTTCTTCATCCACATGTAGAAATGGTCATCCATTGGAGAGCTATAACATGGTCTAATCTAGGTTCATTTGTTTCTCTTCCATCTAACATCTATTTGCGACACCTTCTATCACATTGGATCACCACCGGCAAGAGATTTAATCCATTGCCTTCCCTCTCTTAACTCACCATATTCAGTTCTATTTTGATGAAATCTCATATAACCTATTTTCAGGGAATTTTTATAATTTTCCATTTTCTTCAAATCTAGAACAAACCAAGGGTTGACACTGGATGAGTGTTCTACTACATGCATAAGGTAGGTGGTCTATGACTTTTCCCTCAAGTATCGCTATTTCTGAATTGTTTCCATTGTGCTGCATGTTGGTTTAATCATACATTAAATCTAAAATTCATATTCTCTAAAGTAAATTTACTAAATTTTATTCTAAAGTTCTGATGAGACCAATTAACATCATTTGAGTCTGACACCTCAATTCCAACCTCCCAATTAGGGTGCGTTCCTTGCTATGCCTTTGATGAACAACAATGTGACTACTCAAAACACCAATTGGGTGTGATTGACTTGACATTTATTATGGAAAACTTTATTTTAATTAAATTAATTATATATCATTAAATTTAAAGCCTTAATCACTTGGATTTTATTATATATAGTTAAATTATTATGGTTTTATATCCCTCATTGACCCTTGTCATCTTAATGAAAGGTTCCAGAATGAACCTAAGTAAATTGTAATAGGCATGATTATTACATGGAATATTATGAATTATGAATATATATAAACATGAGTATACACTGCCTAATGCATATGGGCCTTTTCATCTTTATAAGAATGGCCATATTTGAGCCCGCCTTGGATTCTTGAGGGAATTCCTTGAGAACTCATAAGATGCCATTACAATTCATCGATCTAATTTCCAAGGGAGATACCCACCTTGAAACTTAGTCCTTATATATTAGAGGATTCATAGTGTGATGTTGTAGGATCCCTGTCCTCCTTTAAAAAATTATAATTCCTTGGACACACTCCTTGGATTCAACACGATGACTTAGGAAATGCAACGTCTTGGATTATTCTCCTTGGGATCCAGTCATGGTTAGCCCAAGATTTACCTTAGAATTTATCCATGGACTTGGTTAGACATATTTCCAGTTGAATTCCATGGGTATACCCCTTTTATTACATTTATCCCTTATTTCTAGGATTCATGGTTTTGTACCATGAGCTAGCATGACCTTTTAAGGTCAAGGATGCCTTGATTCATATTGGATCCTTTATGGTCATCCATGTCTCCCATGAGGAACCTGAGCTCAACTTGGGTTGTGTTTATTTCCTATTTTACTTTGATTATTCTCCTTGGGATCCAGTCATGGTTAGCCCAAGATTTACCTTAGAATTTATCCATGTACTTGGTTAGACATATTTCCAGTTGAATTCCATGGGTATGCCCCTTTTATTACATTTATCCCTTATTTCTAGGATTCATGGTTTTGTACCATGAGTTAGCATGACCTTTTAAGGTCAAGTATGCCTTGATTCAAATTGGATCCTTTATGGTCAGCCATGTCTCCCATGAGGAACCTGAGCTCAAATTGGGTTGTGTTTATTTCCTATTTTACTTTGATATGCCTACAAACTATTACAGGTTATAATCATAGACTTTATTTTTATAGACTCTATTGGTGGCGGACTATTGAGTTTATCTCACACTCTATCCAGGCTACCGATGGTACCCAAGAAGATTATATGATTGAAAGTGTGGATAAGGGGAAGCATCCAGTTATGGATGTGTGAATTCTTGTATTAGGATAAAAGCATGATAGCTGATGAATAGGCCAGTACCTTCATGGTTTGGTAAACTATGAGTGATTGGTGTGACTGATTTTTAAGTCAATCTAAGAATTGTTGTGAGGTTGGTGTGTAGTTTACCATCCAATTTGACCAATCCATGCATAATTATACTCTAACCTTAACTTGATACCCTATACATTTATTTTCAAAATGAATTTACTCACGTGAGGTTAGTTTTGAGGGTTCTTATTTTAAATAGACATTTTGTGCATGGTCTATTTCATGCTGTTATTTTACTATTTCAATTTTAATCCCTTGGGTAATGATTTTAAATCCTTATAAAAACCAAATTGAGTCTTAAAATAAATTTTATTTGATTTCTTTGAAAAATGTTTTTAATTACCAAAATGTGTGTTTTTATAGAAATATTTTTCTAGAAAACTAATTTCCAAATACCCTTGTGTGATGTGATAAAGGAATGTTTGAATAAGAAATATTGGTTTGTAATGGGTTTAAAATAGAAATGTTTTTATAATTTGGAAATTGGATTAATTTTTTAGAACCATAAAATAATTTCCATGAGATGGTAAAGTAATTTTAAAACTATAATGGATTCATATCAATATTTCACATTTTTAAGAAAAGTGTAATGTTTCATAATAGGTAAATCTTGTGCACTTTGAAACCGACGATGCTTTGATAAAAATGATTGATATATTGTTTGAAATATTTTGTATTATTTGTATTTTATTTTGGGTATTTAATGAGTTGATGAGAATAATTTTTTTTATGTCCAAAAATGTCTCCTAGAAAGTTCTTTAAGAAAGATAAAAAGTTTTTTCGTTGGTCCATTCTTCAAAGTATCCCTTTAGGTTTTTTGAAAGTGGTGTCTCCAGTTGACAAATCTACCTAGAATTTGAATTGAGTGGTAGAACTAGAGCCTTTAAAGTCTTTAGACCCCACCCAGGTCTTCTTGGATTATTGTACACCTTCTTATAGGGGTGATAAGGGTTCCATTAAAACCATGAAGTTGATAAAATAAGTTAAAGGGATTTTTGTTTCTCTAGAGACTCCTAGTGATCTGAAGTTCAAGTCTATCAACTACTTGTTTGAGGGACCTGGACGAGAGTGGTGGGAAGTTATGATTCTTTCCCATATTCATAAAATAATGTCTTGAGTATTCTTCAAGTTATTCCTTATTCACTAGAAATATCTCTAGGAAGTGAAGAAGGAGAGAATTTCTGAGTTCTTGGGTTTTGGTTAGGGTGAGCTATTGGATGTAGAGTATTCCAATCAATTCCCAAGTTTGATATATTTATTACATGATATTTTTGGTGATTATTACTTTATGATTGTATGTTTTATAAAAGTTCTTAACCCATACCTTGGAATCGTTGTACTAATAGTCGGTCTGACCTCTTATCTGTTAGTTCTTGACATGGATTTTTTAGTTTAAGCAGAGCTAGAAAAGTGACATGAAGCGGTTAATGCCTCATATATAGTTGGATTAAGTGAAGAAGTCCTTTATGATGGATTTTAGAAATTTTTTAAACAGGGAAATTCTTCTTGAGGAAATAAGAGACATCTCATATGTTTCTAGTGTGGAACACCTAGTCATTATAAGAAGTCATGTTTGAAAGCTCTAAGAGTTTGTAAATGGTGTGTTTGTTTGGGTCACCTTAAGAGGTTCTGTAAGTTGGGATACCAAAAAGGGAAGTTTTATTGTGGGATAATAAGACAATAAATATGGGGAAACATATTATTTAGGATAATAGGGCTCTATAAATAGGCCTTAGAGTGAATATTTTCATGTAGTATAGGAGCTTTTAGTTATGGTTAGAATTGATACAAGTTTTTGTTTATGAAATCGGAGTGGAAATAGTTTGGGTTTTATTTGTTATAGCTCATTGGTATTTGGATTATTTCTTATTCTGGGGATATCTTGTGGATTACATTGGGTCCTTTTTTGATATTATCTTATAGAACTTGGTTGTGATCATGATGATGGTTTTGTTTTCTTGAGATCTCTATTGTTGTGATTTGTAGATGATCACTTTTGAATGGTTAGCCTTTATCTTAAATGGTTTTTCTGGAATCTTATGATGATAACCTCTAGATTCTTGGGGTTGTTATATTTTTAAATAACACATGTTTATTCCTTCTATGGGTGACATGTCGGGTACCCTTTAGATTAGTTTTTGTTCCTTGGTATCCTATTGTTTTCTCCTTAATGTTTAGAGATCAATCTTGGTGTAATGGATGATATTCCTTATGAGAGTGTAGTTCCCTTTCTATGCACCGAACATGTTTTTTAGAGATATTACCAATTATACTTGGATATACCTTGGGGTTTTACTTAGGTAACTAGTAATATGTGTATTCTTTATGGAACATGCACCCAAAGGTGCTGGTGGATGATTTATTGATCCCATTGAGGGGTGAGGCTCAATGTTGAAAATCATAGGTTACCATAATGTAATTTCCCAGGGTATAAATACTTGTTAGTTCTATACCTTCTCTCATGGATGGGTGGATAATTTATGGATATTTTGAGCGATTTTTCATGAGGTTTTAGTTTCAGATATTAGATATTTCCCTATGGCTTGTGATCAAAGTTGCCTTTTTGAATTAAAGAGACGTGATTTGGAAGATTTTTTCCTCATATTATACCATTTTTATGAAACCTTAAATGATGGGGAGACCTAGTCTTGGTCTTATTTTATTTCTAGTTGTTTTCATCTCCACTCAGTGTTATTGAGTTTTTTTAGAGATGTTTGTTGATCTTAGAGTTATAATTGACATTATTTTTTTTGGGTGAGTATTCTTTTATTTCATATACCATCCAGCTCATGGGTTGAGTGTCAGAGTTATTTTAGTCTTATATTTTTATATATTTTATATTGGAAGCTTTCTGAGGATTAAAAGCCTTATGGTGGGGATAATTGTAACATTCCCTTTTTTTATTATGATTAAAATCCACTTTTGGTTTTAATTTATAAGTCCTTTGATTAGAAATTAAATAAATTTTAACTTATTTTTTACCCTTATGCATGTTTTATGGGATACGTATGGGTAAGGCCCTCCTTTATTAAGTTTTATAAAGGTAAGGTAGTTTTTGACTTAACTATGTAAGGGTACATCCCCCATTCAATGAATTGTGTAAGAGTAAATGGATGTTGTATGATGGTAAAGTCATATTTATTTAGGATATGTAAGGGTAAAACCCTAAGTGTATGTGATGTATAAGGATATTATGGTGCTGCATAAGGGTGGAGTTCACCTTGTATGCACTATGTAAGGGTAATACTATGTTGCGTAATGGTAATTTAGTCTACTGTATAAGTGTAACCAAGTTTTTATAAGGGTTATGTAAGGGAACCACATAAGGGTGATGACTTATGAAAGGGTACCATGTAAGGGTACCGACTCACATAAGGGTACTGGGTAAGGGTACTGTGAATCTCACAAAAGGGAAACCCTATTTTTCTAAAGGTTGTGTAATGGTATCCTGGAGTTGCGTAAGGGTAATGATGTGTTTCCAATGGCTTTGTAAGGGTAAAACCTGAGCTGCATAAGGGTAGTATAGGGTTAATCCACTGTATAAGGGTAAAATCCTTACCCTTACATGAAGTATATGAACTGCATAAGGGTAAACCATGTTACCCTTACACATCACAGTTTTTGGAAAAAAATAAATAAAAACTATGTTTTCACTTTTTATTCCTCCATCTCGACCTAAAATGACTTTTTAACCTTTTTAAAAGTTGGATATTGTAGAAAACAGTTCTTTAACCTATTTTATAGATTGTAAATTCCATATTAAATATTTTTAAACCCTATGTGTTCAAGATTCAAATGAAAAAAAATTATTTGGTGTTTTTTATTTGGGGTTTTAAACTCTATAAATTTGAACAACCTATGTAATTTTAAAATACCTAAACCTTCAATTACCTTAATTTTATGGTTTCCTATTAAGAGGATTTTAGGAGTTATACTACCATAGAAGAAGATCCAGTTCCTTTGCTTTTCCCTTATAGTGTTTTGAGTTTTCAAAATCTCCAGGTAGGTGTTTTTTTACAGTTTCTTCACCTTGTAATTCACCATTTTTGAGCATTCATAAATATGTGTTTCTTATTTTCTAACACACGTTCTATGAATATTTATCCTAAAATTCGTTGTTAAATATTCTTGACCATATTATCTATGAATTGAACATGGCATGGAAAAAAATAATATGATCTGTATTCACTTTATTATAATTTGGATTTCCTTCCATTGTTTTATAAATTTATGAAATTACATGTTGGTTTTTGTTCCTCTTTAAACAGATTTCAAAGAGTTATTTGATGATAGAAAGGTATTATTCTAGGTTTTTATTTTTTTATGATAGAAAGGGATTAGTCTAGGTTTTTATTTTTAAAGTAATATTCTTTGTTTTAAATAAAAGGGTGATGAACCATGTATTGAAATGAATTTATGAATTTAAAATTATAAAACTTCCTTTAAATTACTTAGGGATATTTTGAAATAAATGATTATTTTAAAGACCAATTTTTCTTTTTAATATTGGTCTATGAAGGAAATCAATTATTAATACCCTTTTTAAATGTTAATTTGTAAATAAAGGATTGGTTTGAAATTGATAATTCTTGACAACCCATTTGACACCTTATGATGATCCTCACTCATGATAATCCCTTAATATGACATATTTGATTCTTGTACTTTCCGTTTATGGGTTTTGAAAAAGAGATTATTCACCTTGAGGGAGTTTAAGGGTGAGAGTGATATGTCAACTGAGAATGATTGAATTGTTGAGGGCATGAGCCCATGTTGATACTAAGGATGTTTCCTTTATAATCCTCACAACTCGATCATCTCACTCACTTTATTTTACTACTCATGATAACCTAGATAATTGGATGAGATAACCTAGATTTATGATTCACTAGTGGACTCACACACCCTCTAGTGGATCTATAGAGAATATGAAGAAATTTAGCTATGGACATGCAACTAAGAAAGTGGGCATTCATGGAAATAGTTTTATTGAGAACCCATGAAAATTGATATAATCTTGGTAGCTAGACATTATTGATTGATTGATTAGCTAGACTATGGTAGACTCGATATCTTATCTAGTTTATACTTATGAAATCCTTATACTTGATACTCAATACATGATATTGTTCATTATCACTACTTGGAACTATAAATTACTTTCTTGATTGGTTACCATTCATTATTGATCTGATTATTATGATGATACACCTTGAATCTATAGGATTAACTATTATATAACCTGTTGATATTTGTTGCATGTTCTTACCTTGCATGTTATTACTTTTTTTGGATTTATCTGAATTTATATTGTGAAATGGTTTTCAAATAATTTCAATAAAATGTTTGGTTTTCAAATAATGAAATGGCATGTTTTATATCTTTGGTTTTATAAATGATTTATAAATGTTTAAACTTATATTTTAAACCCATCTCTACTATAAATTGATTCCTAAGGATTTATTTTTCCTATACCAAGATGCAAAAACTTATACTCTATTTATTATAAACCTCTTTTAGTATATTTGGATTACCTTATAAATCAATTACATCGAATCATTAGTGAAATCCTAATAGGATCTATAACTCACACCCTTATTGTACTATTTGGTGTTTGTAGCTTTTATGTTCTTATAGAAGGTGATCGTGTTCCAATCATCTTCCTTTGCAGTATCATTCTTGGTTGGATGAGTGAAGGTGACTTAGGTCATGGTGGGTGTTCATGGACCACCATGAGACAAATTTTGGTAATTTTGTTTTTTTAGTTTTTGTACCATCTCCTTGTACCCTAATATGGTTGTGTTGATTTATTTATATGAAGATGTTTCTATAGTTTACTTTGAATTTTTTTCTTATGTTTTGGGTGAACTCATTCCAAAAGGATGTTTCTGGATTCCTATGAGATTGTATCTATCATTTAGGGATTAGGAATTCTCTTTAGGTTAGTGGTGAATCAATTTTAATACTAGTTTAGATGGTATTTTGGGATAGTTTGTTATAGGTACCCATGAGATATATGAATGTGTTAGAGCCTGCGATGGATATCGATGCTAGTGCATCATGAAAACCTTTATCAGTAAGAAGGTCAGGTTTCTAGGGATGGGATTTTCCCCTAGATTTGTGATGTTATAGTTGTATGATTTACACTTCAGGAGACACACATGATGTTTGAGATTTATAATTTTTTTTGGATTTATGGATTTTGACCCATTTTAAAGAAGCCAATTATTTTTGATTTGGATCTTGGCCTATAGACGTGAGAGTCATATAAGGCATCATAATTAGACATGTAAAATCTATATGAAATGTATGCCTGCATGTTTGTGATTGTTTCACTGACCAGTGGTTCAAATGTTTAAAGTTTCAGTAACTACTCATATGATGTTTTCTTGTATAAGTACTTGGTGGAATTATACTTAGTTAGACCATTGTGTTTATATTATTCCTTCTAATGAAGGTCACATGGATATATAGTGAGATTCTCATTGATGATGATGATTCAGTTCCTCGGTGTAGGGGAATGGAGTAACCCTAACAGGATAGTGAGGCATGTGACGACCCGGACCCGGATGTCACTTAACAGGTGCCCCAAGACCAGTGGGCCACATGGCCTCAAGAGCATCTTCCCAAATGCCAGAGGCTGTCGACTAGAAACGAGGGCCTAGGGTGTGTATGTGGGAAGACTATGCCCTCATTAGCAGAGTGTAGCACATCAGGAGGAATATAAAGGAATAGTAAATAGTAGAAGTAATATAAATAAACAGCGGAAGAAAACTGATGCAATGGATAAATGAGAACAAACATAATTGTACTAACTAAGCAATGATGATGAAATGTCATGTCACTAGAAAATTTTAAAGCATAGATATAAGACAATAGAAATAACATGTTCCACAAAGTAAAAGAAAACAAAGACTACTCCAAGAATCCCAATATCCAAATCAGTCATCTTCTATCAATCTCCATCCTATCAGCACAAAATCAAGTGTTGGAAGATGTATGATTACCTTTTTCAACACCTGTTGTCATATAATCTACTCCAGGTGATAAACGGCACCCAGAGAGGGTGTGAGATAAATCTTAGTGGGACCACCAATGGTATCTATAACATTAACCCAATGTAATGGAATATAGCAGTGTGTAGGTATGAATATATAAAGTAAAGAAAACCGTACATATAAATAAAAACCCAAGTACCTGCTTCAACCATCAGCTGGTTTCTGAACATAAAACTAGTTCATTTTATTTGTAGTTACCATTTAATGTTAATAGGTCACATGAGGCATAGCCAACAATGACATCACCTCATGATAGTATAAGTAGTGAGGGTCCCAAGACGTAACAAGGCAACCTGAAAATGATATCTAGTGAGGGAGTTCCAAGGTAATGACCAAGGTAAAATAAATATCAAAAAAGGCTAAATCAGTAGTATCTGAGTCTAGCTAATGGGGTAAGAGTATAATCCAAGGAGTGTAATCCAAGGCATTCCAAAATAAGGCACCTACCGGGTCCAAGGAGTGCATCCAAGGTAAAACAGGGCTAAGAAAGGACTGGGTCCAAGGAGTGTATCCAAGGCACCTACTTTTCAATGTTGGATCCAAGGAGTGTATCTGAGGTATCCTGGAATAATTAAAGGGGACCCTATGGTATTATATCGGGCATCCAAGGAATAGACAAGAACCAGAATCTAGGTGGGTATCAACCTAAGCAAACCACATCCTTGAATCAGAATGGGGTTCTCGAGACCCAAGGTATTATCCTCTCAAAATCCAAGGTGATCTTGAGTCAGTCCATTTCTATTTGATATTGTAATCATGAGATAATTCATTTGGTGAAAGTCTTACCTTCCATTAGCGTGGATAGGTCAAGTAGAGTTAAAACCATTTATTTATTGGTCTAAGCCTTGTCTTCCATTAGTGTGGATAGGCCAAGTAGTGTTGTAACCATTTAATGAATTCTTAGTTAACCATTAAGGAATATTAAATTATTGAGGTTCACCCCGCTACCTTCCATCAACATGGAAGGGGTGCTATGGACATGTAACCTTTATTCAATCTCTTTTAATAAGGCCAAGTTATATACTTAGTATAATTTCCATTCCACATTTCACATTGAATAATCATTTGAAGAATGTACCCTATGTGGGTCAAGTGGTGAGAATACATGGTACATGCCATTATGAAATTCTCATTTAACAACAAACCATTTATTATAGGAAGTCTCACCTTTAGGGAGGTCAAGTAAGGGCATAACTGAACGGTGGCTCAAACATGTCAAAACACTAGAAACCCAATTATGGCATAACCTTCGACATGAGGCAGATTGAGTTGTGGGTGTAACCACTAAAAACTAATCACATATTTGGAAAGAGCATAACCATACAATTCTAACAAGTATAACCATGGCATGTAAATTTAAGATAAGGTCCCCAATGGGATCGGCGGGTCCCAATGAACATTCCAAAAATTAATGAACTTTAGGGATGAGTTATAGACCACCCACCTTATGGTTTCACGATCCTACTCCTCCGGTATCAGCCCTTGATTTGCCTCATATCAAATTAGATCTAAGAAAAGGTGAAAAATGATCACATGGTGATACCTAGGTCGAGAGAGAAAGATAAGAAAAATGACTAAAGAGGACTTGAGTACTTACCATTGCGCATCTAACATGATAAACAGAAGCTCAATTAGATGTCAGATGATGGAGATCTCTTGATTCCAAGTTTTTATCTTCAAAAAGCCCCAAATTGAGAGAGAAATAGGACAATATTGCATAAAATCAGATTAGGGAGGAAGGGGTGACTTAATTAGATCATTAAGTTAAAAACTGAAAAATTACCTAGAGAAATAGTCTGCGCATGGTTTTTCCACACGGTTTGTTAAACCATACGCAAACCGTGAGAGATGGTTCTGCCCGAAAAGTCATCCCCCACATGGTTTGATCAAACTGTGCACCAACCATGCATGGTTACCTGGAAAAAAGGGGTGCTCGCATGGTTGACTGTATGGTCGTGTGCCAATTGTGCGAGTTGGATCTTTCTAAAAAAATAACATCCACAAAGTTTTATAAACCATGTGGAATTCCACACGGTTTTCTCTAAACTATGCGCCAAGTCTTTTTTCTCCAAAAATATGGGTTCTGGGCTCCAAAAAATCCCCAAAAACCCTCATAACCTTTATTAACTCATTAGGAATCCATATTAGGTCCAAAAGTATAGATTTAGACAAAAAATTAAAGGATCCATACCTAAGTGAGAAACTGGTTTCTTACAGTCTTCCCCCCTTAAAAGAACTCGCCCCCTGAGTTCTCCTTCCAAGGGTAAAAAAAAACTATCTGAGAAAAAATCTAGCTACTGAGTACGTACATTGGATTCTATCTCCCAATTCTTGTCTTGCACTCGGTCTTACTACCATATCACCTATATGAGAGAGACAGACTTGCCTTGGAGAACCTTTGTGCTTTGATCAATGATGCGTACTAGATACCCCTTAAAGGTAGCATCAACATATAACTCAACTTCCTTGAGGTCAAAGTTATGAGAGAGGTCAACATGATATTGGCGAAGTTGTGAGACATGAAAGACGTTGTGCATGGCATGGTGCCTTTAAGTTCGTAACAACTAATAAGCTACCAGCCCGACTCTCTCTAGAATCTCAAACAACATGACGCAATGAGGAAAAAGCTTTCCCTACTTTTTTAACCATCTATGCCCTAACCTGGGTGATACCCAAAGAAAAACAACATCCACAAGCTCAAACTCAAGAGGTCTTATATGGAGATCTGAATAAGTTTTTTGTCTAGACCGAGCAATAGTCATACGCTTCCTAATTAGATGGACCTTCTTTGAAGTCTCCTGAACAAGATGAGGACCTAGTAGGGACACCTCACCTGGCCTTAGCTAGCACAAGGGTGAACGACATGACCTACCATATAAGGCCTCAAAAGGATCCATCTGGATCATCGCCTGAAAAATGTTATTATAAGAAAACTTGATGAGAGGAATATGATTATCCCAAGAACTACCAAAATCAAGGACACATGATCAAAGCATATCCTCTAGAACTTTTATCATCCATTCCGATTGTCCATCAGTATGGGAGTGAAAAGCTATTCTTAAAAGAACCTGAGTCCCCATAACTTTCTGCAAACCCTACCAGAACCATGAAGTGAAACGAGCATCCCTATATGAAATGATAGTATGTGGAATTCCATGTAGTTGTATAATCTCACGGACATACAGTCTTCCCAATTCATCAACTGAGAAAGTCTCTTGAATAGAAATGAAGTGATATGATTTCATTAGTCGGTCAATGACTACCCAGATAGAATTTCTAACTCTTAGTGACCTAGGTAAGATGACTATAAAATCCATATCAACATATTCCCATTTCCATTATGGGACTGGAAGTGGCTATAACAAGCCTACAGGTCTCTGGTGATCCACCTTCACCTGCTGATAGGTGGAACACCTAGTGATGAAGCCTACAATCTGATGTTTCATTCTAGTCCACCAATACTGGTGTTTCATATATCGATACATATTCATGATATCTGGATGAACTACCCACTAAGAAGTGTGAGACTCTTTCATAAAATCCTCTCTCATATCTGCAAGAAACCAGATATGTCCAAATATTTTTAGGATACCATCTCTATCCACAAACCAATTCAGAGGTGGGTTATCTCCTGATATACTCTCACAGAGAACCAAACCTTCCGGATTTTAAAACTACCTACTCTTCACCTTTTCAAGGAGGGAAGAGGTAACTGTTAAGGATGATAGGTAAGATTGCTTGTGACTATCATGAAAATCTAGATGAAGTTCAGAAAAGAGGTCCATTAACTTCCATTCGTCACTGGCTTCCTACACATCCCGTGTTTGAGTTTTCTAACTCAGTGAATCTGTGACCACATTTCCCTTTCCAGGCATATAGGAAAGTTCAAAATCAAAGTATTGTAGATATTCGACCCATATCCATTGTCTAAGGTTCAAGAAACATTGAGAAAAGATATAATTAATAATTTTGTGATATTTATACACCAAAAAGTGCTCACCCAACAGATAATGTCTCCAGAAACATAAGTCATGGACAACTGCTGCTAGATCGAGGTCGTGCATTGGGTAATTTCTCTCATGAGGCCTCAACTGCTGAGATCTATACACAAAAAATCTGTATTCCTATATCAACAATGCTCCTAGGCCAATGACTAATGCATTACATAAGATGATATAACATTTACCAGGTTCTGTAAGTATCAGAATCGGTGTCGAGACAAGCCTCCATTTCAGCTCATGAAAGGATTTATCACATTCTTTTGACCACAGAAACTTAACACCCTTCTTTGTAAGTCCAGTAAGAGGTGAATCGAGACCTGATAAGTCTTGTATGAAATGCTTGTAATATCTAGATATCCCCAAGAAACTCCTGATATCAAACAAATTCTTGGGATGCTCCCAGGAAAATACAACACTAACCTTTTTAGGGTCAATGAAAACTTCTAATTCTGAAATAATATGACCCAAGAAGTGGACTTTGTCGATCCAGAAGTCACATTTAGCAAGCTTGGAATAAATATTATGCTCTCTTAGTGTACTAAGAATGATCTCAAGATGTTTTTCATGGTCGTTACAAGTGCGAGAATACACCAAGATGTCGTCCACAAAGACCATGACAAAAGAGTCCAAATAGGGGTGGAAAACACTATTCATTAAAGCCATGAAAATGGCAGGAGTGTTCGTAAGACCGAATGATATAACAAGGTACTCATAAAGACCATACCTATTGTGGAAAGCTGTACAAGGTATGTCTGAGGGTCTGACTCACACCTGATGATAAGTCGATCTCAGGTCAATCTTAGAGAACACCTTTTCTCCTCGGAGCTAGTAAAAGAGATCATATATTTGAGGAAGTGGATATCATTTCTTGACTATAAGCTGGTTCAAATTTTTTTAATCCATGCATAGGAGAATATTTCCATCCGCCTTCTTAGAAAAAATCACGGGTGAACCCCAAGTGGATGTACTAGGCCATATAAAGCCTTTGGCCTCTAGGTCCTCTATCTGCCTCTTGAGCTCTTGAAGCTCAGTAGGTTCCATCTTGTATGGAGGGATGAACATTGGAGCTACTCCCGGAACAAGCTCTATTGTAAACTCTACCTCTCTCTTAAGAGGTAGGATAGAAAAGTCATTAGGAAAGACTTCCCTAAAATGATCAACTATTAGAGGGAAATAAATTTGAATAAAAACCTGATCCTCTATGAAAAGATTTTCAATATGAGTAGTCACTTCACCTAGACCATGATGTTTCGGTCCAGATATACCAGCCTTGACATCCTAATCACCTTTTAAAAGATAATTGTTGCCTTCTTGAGATGTAAAAGAAACCCTACAGTGACAATAGTCTACAAAGGCATGATAGTAGACTAACCAGTCCATCCTAAGAATGGCATCGAAACCCATCATCTCGAGAAAAAATAGATTCCACAAGAAAGGGTAACTACCTACCTCAAGGGGATAGTCCCTATACTGGAGTATGCCCTCTGTCTGTATTCCCAATGGTGTATCGAGGGTCATTACACCATAGTAATACTTTATCTCTAGTCTGAGACTTTTCACGATAGATACACAAATGAAAGAGTTTGAAGAACCTATAGAAAACAAAGCAAAGACAATAGTAGATGCTACTATAATAGTACCACGTACTGTAGATGGTCCTGCAACATGATCCTTGGGTATCGGTTGTAAGTCATGCAACTGACCTAATCCATGACCCTATGCAATAGATGTATTACCATGATCATGACTACTCTATTGGTGCTGCTAGTGATCAGGGATCAGACTAGCACGACCAAGACCTCCTCCTTATCCAGACCTTCTAGTTCTATTCCAACTCCCTACATGACATAGTGTAAAATAACTCTCTCTTGAAGGTGTATCTACCAAAAACCTTTTTCCACTCAAAGATGGTGGAAAGGTCCTACAGAAATTCTGAAGATGACCCATACGGCTGCAAGCTCGACACTCTATAGGATCTATATCACATTGGGGCTTCTTATGACTTGGGTTTCCACACTAATGACACACCACAGAGCTATCAAATTGGATACTCTAGCTACCACTACCCTGATGAAAAACCTCAAGGGAACGTTTCCTACCATTGGAAGAATTACTGGCCTGACGTGACACTGATCCTTTAAATCCAATACTTGCACCGTCCGTTAGGTTACACTCAGTGATAAGGGCATGATAAACTATAATTGAAAATGTAGGAAGGAAAAATATATTCACCTAAGTTCAGATGGCGTACTGGAGCCCTTCTTCAAAATGTCTAGAACGGGAAAGCTCATCACCAGCTAGAAGCAGTGCAAAGTGCTATAAATTAGTGAAACATGATGAATATTCCATAACTGACATAGAACCATGCTTGAGATGCATGAAATCTCTAGCTCTGTCAGCTCTTAGTGCCTGAGGAAAGAACTGATCATAGATGGTAGTCTAGAAATAAACCCATAACATGCCATGATGACGATCGGCCTGGGTAACCACATCCCACCAACGCTTGGAAGAATCCCAAAGCATGTATGTAGAAAGCTTGACTCTTTGATTTGGAGGAATTTCTAGATGCTCAAAGATAGATAGCATGGCCTCTAGCCAAGACTCAACAGCCCGAGAACCGCCATCCCCTAAAAAAGTAAGAGGATGCTGATATTGGAGCTTGTTAGTTAGATCATCCATATTAGGTGCAACCTGCAGAGAACCTTTCATGGAATGCATAAAATTTAGGAAACTATCATGGACTTGGGAATTAGTTCCTATATCAGGTACAGCAGGAGGTGCCTCAAGTGGCACTCCTAGAAGTAATACTGGTGTTTAGGGCCCACCATGTCTGGAGCATGGTCATCACCACCCTCCTGGAAAATGACACATGGACGACACGACAACATTGGTCAAAAAATTCCATGCACACATCTTAGAACAATATTAGGAGCATAAGATATCATCACTAGTGGAAACTAAACATAATAAAAACTCACTACCCAAGGTATAATACCCAAACTACCTGCATAGACGACCATACATCGGTAAGTGCTCAAGTATAAGTTTCATGTCATTTTGCAGTTAAATTACAGGTTCAATCCTTTACCTTTCATAATTATGAAAATGAGGGATAAGTATGTACAACCAATTTATTTTAGATTTCAGGATTCACCTTATAATGGATAGAAATTTCTAATGAATCAGTTCCTATACATCTATCACTAGAAACGACACCCATTTGTTTATAGTATAATGGCTCGACTCGGTAAATTACTAATCCCAGCCCATGAGGGCCCATACAACTCATGAATTGAGACTGAAAATCACTCAATATTAGCCAAAGTAATACAAGTACAATCAAACTATCACAACATCACTCAACAATCACAGGCATATCAAGTAATGAAAAGTAGTGAGATGCACCTATATGGCATGGAAATATGCATGACATGTGAATTATAGGTTCCTATAATGATGCATGTAGAAATGATCCTTTCCCTCATATCATTAGGATAAGGATAAAATAAATTATCAAAAAAGTAATAATCAACAACACCACACAACATGTGCATCGCCCAATAGTGAAATAATATCTACCGTAATAGGAAAAATAGAACAACAATTGTATTATGGGTAACTTGGTTTTTACCCCAAACATGGGTTTACGATGCCCAAGCATGACTTATGACCAAGTCCCAAGAATTCCTATTCTCCAATATTTTATCTCCAAATAGTAAATCAAGAAAAGAAACCAGCTTTGATACCACTTTGTGACAACCTGGACCCAAATTCCACTTAACGGGTGCCCCAAGCCCGGTGGGCCACATGGACTCAAGCATATATTTCTGAATTCCAGAGGCTACTGACTAGAAGTGATAGCCTAGGGTGTGTCTAGGGAAAGAATATTACCTCATTTTTAGAGTGTATCATATCAGAAGAAATATAAAGTAATAGTAAATAGTAGAAGCAATATAAATAAAAAACAGAAGCAAACTGATGAAATAGATAAACAAGAACAAACATAATTGTACCAAATAAAAAATGATGATGAAATGTCATGTATCTAGAAAAATGGAAAGCATAGATACAAGACAATAGACATAACATGTTCCACAAAGTAAATTAAAACAAAGACTACTCCAAGCATCCTGAGATCCAACTCAGGTATCTGCTATCAAGATCCATCCTATCAGCACACAGTCAAGTGTTGGAAGCTGCATGCTTCCCTTTGTCAACACCTCCAGTCATATAATCTACTTTGGGTAAAAAACGGTGCTCAGAGAGGGTGTGAGATAAATCTCAATGGGCCACCACCAATGGTGTCTATAACATCCGGCCTGTGTAATGGAATATAGCAGTGTGCAAGCATACATATATAAAGTAAAGAAAACAATACATATAACTAAATACCCAAGTACCTGATCCAACCCTTGGTTAGTGTCCGAACATGTAACCAGTTCATTTTATTTGTAGTTACCATTTAATGTTAATAGGTCACATAAGGCATAGTCAGCACTGATATCACCTTGTGATAGTATAATTAGTGTGGGTCCCAAGACATAACAAGGGAACCTGAAAATGATATCTAGTGAGGGAGTTTTAGGGTAATGACCAAGTTAATGTAAATCTCATGGAAATATAACTCAATAGTATCTTAGTCTAGCTAATGGGGTAAGAGTGTAATCCATAGAGCATAATCTAAGGCATTCCACAATAAGGTGACTACTGAGTCCAAGGAGTGAATCCAAGGTAAAATGATACTAAGAAAGGACTGGGTCCAAGGAGTGTATCCAAGGAACCTAATTTTCAATGCTGGATCTAAGGAGTGTATCCAAGGTATCCTGGAATAATGAAAGGGGACCCTATAGTAGTATATCAGAAATCCAAGGAATAAACAAGAACTGGAATCTAGGTGGGTATCAACCAAATCAAACCACATCCTTGAATCAGAATGGGGTCCATGAGACCCAAGGTATTCTCTTATCAGAATCCAAGGTGATCTCGAGTTAGTACATTCATATTAGATATTGTAATCATGAGATAATTCATTTGGTTCAAGTCTTTCCTTCCATTAGTGTGGATAGGTTAAGTAGAGTTGAAACCATTTATTTATTGGTCCAAGACTTTTCTTCCATTAGTGTGTATAGGACAAGTAGATTTGCAACCATTTAATTAAGTCTTAGTTAACCATTAAGGCATATTCAATTATTGAGGTTCACTCTACTACCTTCCATCAACATGGAAGGGGTGCTATGTACATGTAACCTTTTTTCAATCTCTTTTAATAAGGCCAAGTTATATACATATTATACTTACCATTCCACATTTCACATTTAATAATCATTTGAATCACTTACCTTAGGTGGGTCAAGTGGTGAGCATACATGGTACATTAAATTATAAAATTCTCATTGAACAACAAAACATTTATTATAGGAAGGATCACCTTTAGGGAGGTCAATAAAGGTCACACCCAAACGGTGGCTCAAACGTGTCAAAAGACTAAAAACCCAATTATGTCATAACCTTAGACATGAGGCAGATTGATTTGTGGGTGTAACCACTAACAACTAATCACATATTTGGAAAGAGCATAACCATAAAATTCTAACAAGTATAAGCATGACATGTAAATTTGAGAGACGGTCCCCGATGGGATTGGAGGGTCCCACACGAACATTCCAAAAATCAACGAACTTTAGGGATGAGTTATAGACCACCAGCCTTATTGTTGCACAATCCTCCTATGGTATCGACACTTGATTTTCCTCGTATTAGAGTAGATCTAAGAAAAGGTAAAAAATGATCACATGGAGATACCAAGTTCAAGAGATAAAGAGAATAAGAATGACTAAATAGGACTTGATTACTTACCGTTGTGCATCCAACGTGATAAACAGAAGCTTGATAGAATGTTGGATGAAGAATATCTCTTGATTCCAAGTTTTGATCTTCAAAAAGCCCCAAATTGAGAGAGAAATAGGTCAATCCTTCTTAAACTCATATTAGGGAGGAAGGAGTGACTTAATTATATCATTAATGGAAAAATTGGAAAATTACCTAGAGAAATAGTCTGTGCACGGTTTGTTCGCATGATTTGTCTAACTGTGCACAAACCGTGTGAGAGGGTTCTGCCTAAAAAGTCATCCCCCACATGGTTTGATCAAACCGTGTGCCAACCATGCATGGTTACCTGAAAAAAGGGGTGCTCTCACAGTTAGACCACATGGCTGTGTGCCAATCGTGTGAGGTGGCTCTATCCAAAAAAACAACATTCACATGGTTTTCTAAACCTAGAGGAATTCCACATGGTTTTCTCTAAACCATGCACCAGGTCTGTTTCCTCCAAAAAGATGGGTTCTGAGCTCCAAAGAATCCCTTAACACCCTCCTAACCTTTACTAACTCATTAGGCATCTATATTAGGTCCAAATTATAGATTTATACAACAAATTAAAGGATCCATACCTGAATGAGAAACCAGGTTCTTATAAGGCACATGGTGCCTTAGTGAGAAATCCCTTGAGGGGTTTTTTATTTAGGGTTTGGTTATTTAAATCATCAATAAAAACTTATATGTAATTTTACTATATAACTTTTACTTGGAATGAAACTATAATTAACTGAAGCATGTGATGATGGTTTGTGGGATGCAGATCATCATATGGAAATGCCGGTAGAATGTACCTTGTAGGTTTGATTATTTAAAGTGCCAGTAATAACCTATATAGTGTTTTCCCATATATTTTGGAATGAAATTATATCTAAAAAAACCTTTTATTTGTGTTTATTTGGAAATAATTGTCTAGTATGATGTTGTTATATGTTTATGACCCTAGATGAGTTATGATTTTTGAGGGAGAAGTCTCATTAGTGTATTCTTGGTGGGACTCAGTTCTTGGGTAAGCTGTTGAGTTGTAATGAGAAGTTGTTATGGTTATGAGACCATAGAGTGGGAAATTAGGTATGTTTCATGTTGTGTCTTATTTATATGAGGATAGAGAGGTGTTTCCCATGAGATTTTACCTTCTATGAGACCTGACTTCTGACTGGTTGAGAGACCCTACAGACCCTACTAACCTTTGAGATGTGACTCTAGTTTAAGTGATTTGGTTAATTGTGATGATCAAGGGTAACCTATGAGAGGGTTTATCCTGGGAATATGTGCTACTCAAAGGTACAAAGAATGAGTAAATGCTAGATTTTTGGGATCAATGCATGGAAGATGCTGTTGAGGTTATAGTTAGGCATGGTTATGCCTTGGGGTTTTATGAGAATACCAACTTGGGTGTTAGAACCTTCAGATGTGAGTCACTTAGGGTGCTATGGTATTAAGAAACTATTTGAGGGGTATAACTATTTGGTTGCTTGACCCCGATGGATCTAGGTGTGTTTTAGAATACAATGAAAGTGTGGGTAGGTTCCTATGATTTGGAATGGTGCTAGGTGGTGGCTGAGCATGTGGTCAATCTTTTCATAGGATATAAGATGATTTTTAAGAGTATCACCTAGGGTGATTGGGATGGATGAGACTTACATTCCCTGAAGCATAGTAATTGGTTTAGTAATTTGATCCTTTATTTGATGAGGTGGGACTCATAGAGTTGTTAGTTGGGTTTTATGATTGGTCACTACAAGAGCGCACAAACCTTGGATTTTGATGAGATTGAGGTAACATAATATATCTATGCATGGGACCTATTAAAATTGAAATTAGTGGTGACAGGATGTGAGAAGAAGGATGATATAAATTGATGAAATTCATGAGATCACGGTTTCCCGAGGCTTGGTTGAGAATTTGAAATATACCTTTATGGTAGAGGAGACATTGGAAATGGATCGAGTGCCACTACTGTAAACTTAGGGTATACCAATGGTTTTAAACCATTGGGATAAGCTGAAAAAATGTTGGTATTCCCTATAACAACTGTTTTCCAAACCGTTGGCTATTGAGGTGTGTGTATAGATCTATACCAATAGTTATTTCCTAACCGTTGGTATAGGGCACTGGGAATTACACTATTCCAATAGTTTGTAGATACCATTGGAATAGATATTTACCAACAATTTGATATCATTGGTATATATTGATTATTAACTCTATACCAATGGTTTAAGAACCATTGGTATATAGTTTTACCAATGGTTTCATTAGAACTGTTGGTATAGATATGGTTTTCAAATCTATACCAACGGTTTCTAAACCGTCAGTATAGTGTTATTTAATTCCAAATAGCAGCACACAACAGCTTCCACCCCTCTCCAATTACCTACAATTGAAATTACATTGTAAACAATACAATGTAAAAAATTCAAATTGACACTAATGCAGACAATATATAGAATACCACATTGGAAAGCACAAAACCTAAAAATACTCTAAAAACATGTGTAAAAACACTACAGAATAATGATGAATAAAACACCTGAAAACAAAACTAATACAACACCTAAAAAAACATCACACTGTAAAAAACACCACACTGTTAATAAACATGAAAATACATACAAATAATATACAATACAATTATAGGAAAAAAGACAACACTATAAATCACAACATGCCACTTGAATGCATCTGAAAAGAAGGATGGTGTGCACACCAAAAGAAGGATGATATCTACACCAAATTGAACACTATGGAAAAATAATACTGGATAGATTGAGAAATGAAAATCCATCCTTGTTGTGTTGCTAATTTTGATTGATGAGTTTAGTATTTACAACACTTTAATGATGTTTTAGAATAGGTTCTTGATGGTAGTTACTAATTTTTATAGACATGTTTAAATTAAGGGTTGTAATGAAATTGAGTAGAATGATTACTCTAAGAGAGATTGAAGAATCCATACATGTATTCATGGATGAAGGGAGCCATCATCATAACCCCGATGGGTAGATACCAATAAACTTTGTAAAGTGGGAATACGACTAGATCAAAATGGTGTCCCATTATGTAAAGCATCAAAATACAATGAATCAGATGAAGATAACTAAGAAGTGGTATAATGACAATGAATAAGCTCAAGTTCTTCAGCCAAGAGTTTATTAGAAACTTATGTTTAAGTATGGAGATTTAATATTTTTGTAGTTCTTTAGAATAAGAAGGAATGATATTAGAGATGAAATATAGTTCAAACAAAATTTGTCTAATTTTTATCTCTTTACAAATGAAGACAATAATAGATTCAACTACCAACATGAGGAGGAAATAATGGATATAACTACCATCATGAGAAGGTGTTTTAATTACTCTAAAATATGTACAGGACTAAAAGTGGAGATCACGATATATTCTAGTGTACAACTAGCATTAAACACAAAGAAAAAAAGTGAAGAACATATTACCAATTCTCCTGTACATACTCACAATAAATGAAGAGGTGTTGTGCACTTTATTAAGACTTCAAGCATAAGAAGAAAATAGAGACATTATGCTACCCAGCTCTATTGATATGGTCATGGGTGAGAATCCTATTATTCCAAATTCTCTATAGCAGAAGAAATCAAGAGGGTTGAATGAATTGTACCTAAAATTTAGACAACCAATATGGAAACCTAGTGGAGGTACCAATTTACATAATGTAGATTTCTTTGATATAAAAGTCCCCATTACTGGTAGTCTTCCAAACCAATGTGTCAATATCCATTAAAGGATATATTTTAATTTCTAACACAACTCGCTGAGGAATAAAATCAAAGATGGTGTATTGTGTCATGAGATCATCAATAGTCTTCTTCATTCTATCTGGAAGAATGTTCATTCTATCCTTAAGAGGACTATAAAGCCATAAGGTGTCCCAATAGTTGAGGGTAGATTGACTACTAACTAACCATGTTGTAATCTATATGATATAATTTAAGGATTTTTTGATCGAAGGCGAGATAGATGATGCAAGATAATATGAATACCCATCCATAAGTCTTCCTTTGAACCCACTTGTTAAAAAATCACAATTAGGATCAATAACAGTTAAGAGGTTCCATGTGAACTAAACAACAAGGACATCATTGAATAATTTGAGATCCTTCACTCCAAGGTCCCCCATTTCAATTGTCCAGAAACATTCCCTCAATGATAAAATTATCTGTTTCTAAATACCCTAATTACTTTATCAAAAAAAATGACAACACATTGGTAAAAGGTGATATGATTAAAAATATATAGTATTTAGGATACCCAAGTCAAGAATAATGTGATCTACCTAATCACACACATATTTAGTTATAAAAAATCATAAAACATCAAATTCTAGTAATATCAGTCAAAAAATGTAACGGTTCAATCTGTCCCGCATCACCATCACTATCATCACCCTCATCATCAGCTTTATCCTCATCCTCATCCATATCCCCATAGTTGTTCCTTCCCTCATCCCTGTCCTTATCCTCAACCTCATCCTTGGCCTCATCCTCACCCTCATCCTCTACCTCATCCTCTACCTCTCCCTCGACCTCAGCCACATCCTCAGCCTCTTCCTCACCATCGTCATCTCCAGGAATGACATCATCTCAACCACCACTAGAACTATCACCTGGTGCACTATATAATGAACTCATCAATGATATATATTTATCACAAGATGTTCTTACCTATGGTGGAAGTGATGGACATAAAACCTTCATTAGTTTCATAAATTCAGTGTTTCCCCTTTCAACCCATTCTTCTACCTATGTGACCCTTTTTTTTGGCTTGTTCTGCCCATTCCTTAACCTTTTCAAACTTAGTGGTACTACAACTGGTACCTGAAGAGGTCCAATACCTCATCATGACTATACTCTTCCCAGTTCAGCAACATAATCTTCTAGGGTTCTCATCTCCCAACACTTGATGTAAGTGATCATTTGGCCCCAAATTCTTAGGTTCCTGGGAATAAAGGGAATTTAAAGAAGCCTGTTACAAATATAAATATATTATTAAGTTACAAAATAGATATTAAAATTCAAAATCAACAAAGTAAGACTTACAATCTTCTGTTATGTCAGTTCGTTAACCACATTTCAGTCTTTTTCCTTCTATTCAAGAAAAATATTTTTACTTGAGGCACACATCCTTCAATATTCAATACCTCCCTCTACAATGAAATTGAATTTAGGAAACCATAATTTAAAATAGGTTACCAATAATGAATTTCATAACTAAAATTATATGAAAACTTTAGAAATCAAATAAATTGTGGAGGAAATAATAGAAAGTGAAAGTCCTAAAGAAAAATTATAAACAACTTTCATACATTCTTCCTCTCATGATCTGACATCGTAGTACGCCCCAAAGTGTGGAGGTATTTTTTAGAATCAATGTTTTATTTTTATTTTTTATGGATGATTCCAAAATAAAATTCAATAATAAAAATATAGTATTAATGAAAAACATGAAAATTTTTATATAAAAACCTCAAATGTGATTAATACATGAAACTTGGTAGTCATCCAATGAGTAGTCATTTGAAAATACTATTATATTAGACAATCATCCATGAAAGGTACCTCCTGTAACTTTGTTCCAAATCTAGCATGTCATCCAATATACAACTCATGCTTATAGGCTCTCTAAATCTCACCTAACTCCTTTAATATAAATACAAAAATAATATTACATTAAATTAAATAGATTTTTTACCCATATATGTGCCCAAGAATTATATTTGACTTCATTTGGTGACTGTCTTCATGAGAGCGGGCTGATGAGAATGATCTCAGAGTATTTGGAAAACATCGCCAAAAAACTCCGACATTGTTGCCCTGTTTTTTTGATCATTTGGTTGTCTTCGTTGTAGTCAACCATCAACTGTGTGTGGTGATTCCACACCGAATGCATGCATGTATGCCCATGCCCCCACCTTCTATCAGTTGATGTATCTGTTATGAAATAAAAACAAATATTCTATCAATACATGTTATAATGAAAATAAATTATGGTAAAAAAATTTGTTAGGGTTATAAAATATACCCGAGGCAGTCTTCTCAATAGGCACCGTTGGATCCATTGGAACTAAAGGAACATCATCCTGTACAAGTGGAGTGGGTCCTAGTGTATTCTCTATAGACACAGACTATGTCAGAGTAGGTGTCAAAGAAGGAATGTAGAATCTCATAGAAAAAGAATTAGATGGTAAAGAAGATGGAATAGATGGTTAGCCAACTGCATAATATGGATGAGGAGTGGGAATCATCATGGGATACAATAAATATGGGTGAGGAGGCTCAAATATAAAGGGTGGTGAAAACATGGTAGGCCTAAATATCCCGTGTTTCCCTAACAACACAGCGGGATAAGAATGTGTGGAAGATGGTACGTCATACACTTTCAATTTACTTACTTGATGTAGTCATTGAGAAAATCATAGTTGAACAAAACTGTGTGATGTGACATATCCCACTCTTCAAGGCTTAATGTCATCAATGTATATGATCTAGGAATTCCTTCTATTTGAGTAATTGATAAAAAATGTGTTCAATTTTATCATACTATTCTTATTCATTTATCATTGGTCCATTCATTCATGTAGTAAGATCAGACAAATACATTGAGAAAAAATCCATACATTCTTGATCCAAGTAACGGTTCACGATAGAACCTTTGGTATGATTCCTATTTAGGACATAATATTTCAATGTGTACATATTTATTTTAGTTGGATACATCCAATGAAAAGAAACAGGTCATCCAAGAATTATTTCGATTAAAAGGTGCACAATCAGATGCAACATGCATGTGAAAAATGATAGAGTAAATATTTTCTCTAACTCAGATAGAATTAATGGTGTCTCTACTAACATTTTTTGAAAGTAATACTTGGAAAAATTCTTATAAAAAATATCTCTAAAAAATGGCACAACCAAATAACTGACACCCTTAAATTATTGGAAAAAATATGAAGGATTTCTATTGGAATCAACTCATGTAGAAGGACGTGATAATCACGAGTCTTCAAAGATTTTAGCTTGAACTCTCTTCTGTTGACCCATTTTGATATATTGATTGAATAAACATCAGGAAACTTAATAGTCACTAGTAATTATAGAAATTGATTTCTTTATTCATGTGTCATCACAAAATAAGCACATGGAACTTGCCATTTATTTTCACTAATACACACAGGAAGCAATTCTGGTCTGATCCCCCAATACACCAAGTCACGCTGAGATCATAAATCATCTTTTGTATTTCCCTTGACATTTAAAAGAATTGAAATCAAAATTTCACAAATATTCTTTTCAATGTACCTTATGTCTAAGTAATGACGTAACAAATTAGTTGACCAATAAGGAAAATCAAAGAAGATACTTCTCTTCTTCCAATTGTAACAAGTATCATTGGAAACATCATTCCTCTTTATAGATTTCATATGAACCTTTCTGAATGAAAAACTGAAATCTTGCAATTCATTAAGAACATTAGTTCTCGATATACACTGAGGTGGATCATCGATCTCTATGGTATTGTCAAATCTTCGACAATTATTTCTATATGTATGGTCCATTGGAAAAAAAATTTGATGTCCCATAAAACTAAAATTACAGTGATATTTCAATATTCTAGATTGATTATTCTTTATACAAATAGGATATGATTGTTTTCCATTTGCGCTCCATCCAAAAATCATTCCATAAGTAGGAAAATAATTGATCTTCCACATAAGCGCATCACGCATATGAAATATGTCTTTCGAACATGCATCGTATATGTGCACACCCACATCCCAAAGAAGTTTATACTATTTAATTAAAGGTTGAATATATACATATATATAATTTCTAGGATCAGAAGGGATATATATGAGTATACTCATGAAAGTGTAAGTTTTTTCATATATAACCATGGGGGAAGGTTATAAATATGTATGAAAATTTTCCATGTGATGTGAAAATTAAGAATATGCCCAAAATATTAAAATTGTCACATGAAAGACTTAGCCTCACATTATGCATGTCATCTGCAAAATCAAGATATCAATCATCAAATATCTGCCATGCAAATACATCTACAGAGTGAACCGACTCTTTAGTATTCTTCTTTCTCTTGGTATCATTCCATGACATTTTTATTGATATTTCACCATACATGAAATATTCTGTAGTCTAGGAATCAATGTAAAGTTCCACATTACTTTCTGTGGCACACGAGATGGTGTTTCATTAGCTTTTGACTTCCATCGCGATGTTCCACATTTTATTCAATAATTTCTTTTAGTAGTTTCTTCCCAGAATAAGCTTCAATCTTTCAGGCAGGCATGAATTTTGTTTTTTTGAAAATCCAAGTTCTTCAACTAACTTCCATGATATATAGTGGTTTAAGGGAACATCTGCATCATCTGGAAGTAAGTCCTTCAATAAGGTAAGAATGTAATCGATGACAGTATTAGAAATCCCATACATGGTTTTCCCATGAAACAATAAGATTAGAAATTCTAACTTTTTCATTTTACCACATTTCTGATATACTAGCGTCGTCACAACATAATTCAAAATTTTCACCTTGTAAATATCATTATTTTCATTGGATGCATCATGTGTGATCATATCGAATTTTTATTGGGTTGATATACTTTCCTTCTCATGGTGACGAATAAATTAAAAATTGATCATATATCAAATTCTCTAATCCAGTCCTCTCATTTGGATCATCAGAAATTTTAGATTCCATTTTCTCCCCATTGTGACACCACACATAGTAGTTTGTTTGAAAACCATATTTGGTTATATGGTAGCTAATTTCTTCATAGATCAACCAAGGTCTTCCAACACAATTATAACATGGGCAGTGTATGTGACCACTATTTGAAGCATTGCCAAATGATAAATATAAAAAGTTCTCCAAATTTCTTTGAAAATCACATAAGATCCGATCAATTTCATACATCCAAATTCTATCCATTCTTTAAAAAATTGTAATAAATCATTTTGTGAAATAAATTCGATAATATTGAAGTTTAATAAAAAATATATTTAAGTAAATGATAATTATTCAGTTTATATAAAACCATAACTAACACACTACTCTATATGAGAATCATAATATGAAAGACAACAAAATACTATATACATAATAAAATAATATAAATATAAAACCATGATATTTAATTGAAACATGGTGAATGTGATGGAAAATCATTGTATAAAGAATAATCTCTCTTGGATGTTTATGAGAAAATAGTTGGAATTAAGTCTAAATTTATAGAGATCATTGTATTAAATAATTAATGATATATTTATAATCAATGGTGTCATTATAGTATTAGTGATCAATCATATTTTTTGTAGGGTGTGTTATTTAAAAAGTATCCATCTTGGTGTCATGAACTAGAAACATGTAGTTTCTCAATAAAAGTGATATAAATCCATAAAAATGAGTTTTTGAAGGGTTGACAGACTTCAAGGTATACCCCAATGTGTTATATTTACCTTACTCCAATACATGCCAATATTTTCAAGGGATTCCAGGGTTCCTCAAGGGACACATATCCCACTATACCCACTTAGGTCTAAGCTGGAATACCTATTTTGATGTGTCACTGTGTACATTGGTATATATATATAATTATGTATGCTTATATATTCACTATATATATTTTTAACATATATACCCATATATTTAGATATGTAGTACTAGACAAGACCCGAGGCCTTAATCCAGTGTCCCTGTATAATAATAGGAGTCTTATTATTTAAATAAGGGTCACTATTCCCATATGCCTCATAGAAAAATAAAGGGAACAAAGATTTAATTTCACAATTAATATAAGATTTCATGTTGAGTATCATAATCAATGTAGGATTCCATGATGAGTATTATAAATAACACTTATAGGGTTTACACCCATCATCTCAATAGAGGGGCATGGAATGTCATTCCCAGCACCCTAAGTGATGTGAAATTCCATGTCAAACATCCAATACCAAGGGGGTTTTAAATTCCATGTCCACAAAACTAACTAAGTTACATCTATAATAATTCAGTATAATGTAGTCTCACTTTCCCTATGATAGCTTATCTAAGGAAATCCATAAAGAGGAATCCAACATCGCTCAAGGTCTAGTGTACCTTCATTATCTTAATTCAATTAATAATATAATAGAATCCAATGAGATCATACATTCCTTAATATAATTCATCAAAAAAATTATTAAACAAATTATAATTCAATTAAAATAATAATATTGATCAATAGATAAACATAAAGCATAAATCAAGATATCAAGGGAAAATGGGTTCATTGAAACCTACTTCAATTTATTAAATCATTTATAACATTACAAAAAATTTAAATAACACACCCAAGGGGTGGTTTAATCCCTAGTCAAGGATGGTAAAAAATCATGTAATTGCTCTCAGAATCAACATCTATATGTATAAAGATGCAGAATCATCATCTATGTGTATAAAGATTCAATATATCTATACAGATGAAATATAATTGATTTATAAAAAATTGGATTATATTGATTTCATATATGAAAAGGAATTAGTGAATATATGTGTATACAGGTATATTATATGCGACATAATCAATGCATCTAAACGATGAGATATTTCCGACTGATGTAGAGACTGAAGATAAATAGAAGAAACCAAACTCCCCAATTTGAAGATAAATATAGGCATAAACTGATTTGAAGTAGAAGAAACTGATTTGAATTAGAAGAAACCGAATTAAAACAATGATGGATCGCTGGTGGAAGAGTGGTCACTAAATGGAAGAGGAAGCTGCGCACTGTTAGGGAAAAATAACGGATCTAGAATGGGGAGGGGGGTGGCTTGCGCTACATTTGGGGGAAATCTATACCAATAGTTTTTAAAAACCATTGGGATACATCATCTATACCAACATTTAATTAAAACCGTTGGTATATAGTGGTTTCGATAACCCTTTCCCAATGGTTTTGAAAAACCTTTGGGAAACCATAACACTATGCACCCTTTTCCAACAGTTTTAAGAAAATGGTTGGGAAAAGTCACCCTATCCCAATAGTTTCAAGGAACCATTGGGATATGGGCGTTGGTAAAAACCATTATTCTAGTAGCATGCCATGGTAAAGTTGACCTAAGTGCGGTCCTTGACACAAAATTATAGAGACGTGTAATGCCAAAATTTGATAGTAGATGAGCATGGATATTAAGGATTATCACATTTTTGATGATGAAACCTTTTTGTGTGGCGTTCAAGGAGTGATATAATAAAATCCAGATGGTAGGGAGTGAACCATTGGTTGATTGAGGGTAGTGACTCTCATTATAAAATTTATTTCAATTGTTTCCATAGATGAAATTTCTGTGTGTCAGGAATATGTGATGAATAGGGTGTTTCATAATGGTTTTGGATATATCCATAAATTACATTCGATGATATAAAACATGTGGTCCATAATGACTGGGAATTTGGTTTGGTAGTGTGATGAAAAGGATTCTCCTATAGTGGGGAGTATGAACCTCATGTTGAAGGGTCATGGGTAAATGAGACTAGTGGTTAGAAGGTTGTTTTGGAGTTGATATGTTGGTGAGAAAATGGATTTGAGTTCAACTAGATTCCCCAGTGAATGCTGAGTAACCTTAGATATGATATCGAATGGAGTCTAAGCATTGTACTCAGGCTTAGTGTAACAAACCAGAGTTTATAAATGATATTTTTTTCTTGAAATAAACGCGTGTTATGTTATATAAGTATTATAAACATAGAGAACATAGAGAAACCAACAAAACATTATTTAATTAAAATAATAATTAAATTATCCAATTAATAAACCCATTAAAATGAAAAATATTACAAGGGGACAAAAAATAGAAAATAGAAAAAATATAATGGGAAAATTTGGATCTCCCCAATTGGTTAGAATCACCCCCCACAAACAATGATATGGAAAAGAAACAAAATATTATTAAACCAATTGAAATTTTAGAAAATGAAAATATAGAACCTTGAGATAAATTTTAGTGAATGTTAAATAAAAGAATGAATTGGTATTTATAGGTGGTAATATGACTGTTGGAATAATAATTAGACCGTTGAGAATAGTAACATGACCGCTGGAATAGTAATTTGACCTAAAAATAATAAAATATAATATAAATAATATTTATCATGAGTAATTTAAGAAAATATAAATATTATAATTTCATAAAATGAATACCAAATTTAAAAACTCAAATAAAATATATGCACATTTTTTAATAAACTATATTTTATTGTATTTTCTAAAAATCATATTTTTTATATTAAAAAGTAAAATTACCTATGATAGAAAATTATTTTAATAAAATGAATAAATTTTTTGAAATCATCACATTAAAATTTTCCAAGGGTTATTTTTTGTAATTTTTTGAAATACTTCATTTTTTTAGGTGAATAGTAAAAATACAGTTTTTTTTAATCAGTGTATCTTGAATTAAATAATTCATGATGTAATAGTGAAATAATCATTTATAGAACTTGGGATTCGACCAAAACACATTTAATTTGATAAATGAGTCATTGAAATAAAATAAACATGATTTCTAAACCTAAAAATTTCTTTCAAAAGTCTAAAGGAAAAAGTATTACTTTAAAAAACAAATTTCTCATTTATCCACTTTCCTTTTTAATAAACCAATGAATTCTAATTATTAAGGATTTTAAAGTCATAAAACCATTAAATTATATTGAAATATGATTAATTATGTCAAAAATATAACCATTAAATGGTTTAAATTTGAAATAGTATTTTATTTAATATTTTATTCTAAAAACACACCTCTCATAAAGTATAAATAACCCCTCACCCTCGTGTTGAAAAACTACTCCTCCCTCATTTAACAAAGACCAATATCTACCCAAATAATATATATCAATACCTCATCAACCTTATTGACATGATGGAGTAAAATAACACCATTCATCAAGGAAGTTTAGTGTCGTACAAGAGAAGAGACATCGAGAAAAGAGTAAGTTTTTATCAATTACTCTGTCATTTTCCTCTCATATCTTTTTCTCAATATCTTTAAAAAATATTATAAGACTAAGTAGGTAGTATTTTATAATTATATTAATTATTTTAACTTACTATAAAAAATTTTATTTTTGAAATATTATATTTTATGCCTCATTTTCTTTTTCTTTGGACAATGTTCCCATTAACAGTCAGTTAATCGCTAACAAGGATGTTTTAAAAATACTTCCTTATCCCAACTGTAACACCCCAATAATTTGTATAATAATTTTAAATAATTTAAAATTAAGTGTTTTAATTAATAATTATAATTTATAGCTTTCAAATTAATTAATGTTCTAAAAAACAAATACTATTTTACTGTATTATTTTTGTGTAAAAGAATATTTTAATATGAATATATATATTTGATTATTTTTGAAAAATTCATTTTTATAAATATATTATTTAATTAAATATAATATATATATTTATTACTATAATTATTTTGATAAATTCTAAATTATGTTATGAATATATTCACTATTAATATGACACCCCAAGATTTTATGGTATATTTTTTCATAAATAATTTCAATTCATTCGATAGCTTATATGCACACAACACTGAGTCTATGAAAAAAAACCTTTTTATAGTTATAGCCTAGCCATGAAACATATTTTTTCCACTTTTGTGATTCTAATTTTGAAAAACAGACATACATTGTTGCAATCAGTAAGTTTTTTAGAGTCTAAAAGCATCAACTTAATTTTTTGGTGAATAGTAACTTGACCCTTATGAATAGTAATGTTACCCTTATGAATAGTAACTTGAACCTTATGAATAGTAACCTCACCCATGAAAGTATAAATAAAATTTAGGCACCTTATAAATGATAGTTAATGCTTTAAAAATAAATAATTAAGTGTTGGTATTTTTGTGAGTAATAAATATTTATTTACAATTTTAAATTAATAAATTTATTTAAAATAAAATTAATTTTCATAAAATTTATTCCTAAATAAATA
The DNA here is from genome assembly GCA_963277665.1 of Viscum album. Taxonomy (NCBI): domain Eukaryota; kingdom Viridiplantae; phylum Streptophyta; class Magnoliopsida; order Santalales; family Viscaceae; genus Viscum; species Viscum album. The sequence goes on along the minus strand of OY728127.1, from coordinate 1,011,551,738 downwards.
TTTTTTGTCTTATTATTTTAGGATAATTTTTTGAGACCTTAGTTAATTTTTGAAAGTATTATAAAATTAGTTTTAAACTTAAAATCTGTATTTTTCAAGTAAATAATGATTTTATTTAAAAAATAATTTTCACATATTTATAAAATTATTTTTGTAAAATGGAGTCCATTTTTTAATTCTACATGTCAAAAAATAGTTAGGGTGAATTTTTGGTATTTTTCTGAAATACTTGAATTTTTAGTGAATAGTGAAATTCAATAATTTATGAAATATGCTAAATAAATGAATTTCTGCATCATGATTGAGTCATTGATGATTTAAATGTCCATTGGTTTGAACTCACATGAACTTATTACTATTTTTAGTCACAATAATCAAGACTATTCATAGTCTTGATCCAAAATAATAAAATAACGATTAAAATAATGGACAACCCTCCTCTTCTCCACTATAATAACCACCCTCACTCCCTCTTCTCTTCACTCCTATAAGCCTTTAAGATTCTAAAATTTATGCCCAAATACTATTCCCTAGTCCTTCCCCACCTCTAGGATCCCTTTTTGTTTCCAAAAGACCAAAACCCCTTCTCTTAAGGAGGTTCTCAATGAGGATATTTCAAGAGGTAAACCCTCTCCCTTTTTCTTTTAATTTCGTTTTTAATTTGTTTTATATTCTTATATTATCCTCACCTCCTCTATAAAAATGATAATTATAAATCCAGTATCATCTATATACGAGAAATATATCATGTTAATGTAAGATACATCATCAATCTCTTTACTCTCTCTCTTTTATTTTAAAAACAAAATCATCATCTGAGAGGTGCCAATTTATAACCTTCGTGGATGATAAATCTTCATTCTTTATTTTATCCTTAAATGATGGTCATGAAACCATTTTTATGGTTTAACCAGATTCTAAAATATTTATTGTATCTTATTTAATGATTCTAGAACCATCATTTTTACATGATACAAAATAATATAACAAAACTAGTTTGTTGTGATTGAAAAACCGCCGTAAAAATCTAAACAATTATCACTAAATGACTTATCTAATGATTCATCATTATACCATGTAACAAAATGATATATATAACCATTTACACTTATTCATGTTCATTATTAATATATAAATTTAATCCTATAGAATTATATCCATTCCACATGAACTTCCATACTTATAATCAAGCAAACCGATCATGAATATGAAGAAACGAACACTCCAGAACAACAGAATTCAATCTTATAACTTATCAAAATTACATAAACGAACTTAATAAAATTATAATAAATTATAATAGGTTATGAATTAAATTATTAATTGGTCTAATTTCATATTCTATGACCTTAAGTTCAAGTCCATAACACATTCAGATAAAAGGTAAGAGTTTTCTCATCTCACTTCCATTTTTGTGAGATATTCCTTATTCACCACTAATTCTTATGTATGGTGTATGTATACTACCCATTAATGTATCATATCATGAATATATTTATTTTCATGGTATTTAATGTTTCATTTTATGATTATTAATTTTTAAGCATATGATTTGATTGATTACAAAGTGGTAAGGGGTTCCACCTGAATCTTCATTTTTTCCTTCGGATTATTCCTTCACTATCCTTAAAAAATGTAATGATTATATTTTTGTATACATATTATATATTCTGTTTTTATGTTCAAAAATCATATATTCAGATCATTTAATCTTTAGTTTATGGGGATTATATGTTTTAAAATAGTTCCCTTCTTAATTATTCCTAATAAATAGGCCCGATTCAAGGGGAACTTCTCAAATTCTTACCCATTTTCAAGTTCACTATATAATATATTTTAAGCCATAATTATTTTTTTAAAATAAAAAATTTTATCATAAAAAAACTATCATGTTTCATTTCTGGTTTTATGAAAACAAACATGCCATTCCTCTTCAAAATATATTTAATATTTTCCTTAAACCGCACTAAAATGTTTTATTTCTAAAGCTTCATTAAAAAATGTTTTTAGATTATTTCACTTCAGTGGGAAAAAATTTATGCCTCAAATATAATTTCACTATCTTTCCATTTTATTTTTTGGGATAAACATGTTTAAAATATGATTTTACGAAAAATAAAAATGGTTTTCCAAAAGAACTCTTATTTCCAAAATAAAAGGATTTTTCTCATCTCACTTTTAATTATATAAGATTTACAACTTGTTCACCACTTATTTCTTGAATGTGGTGTATGTAATGACATTCAATATATCAAATCACGAGTCTTATTATTCTTATTATATTATATGGAATTAGGAAAAAAATGTTTCAAAGTGGTATGAGACACTTTGGAATGTTTTATGATGTCCGACATATACATTCCCTTATTATGATATTAGTAATAGATAAATCATGTGATTATTTGACTGGTAAAATATCCATGGTGAAGTTTCATGTGATTATTTATATGGAATTATTCATTCAGTTTTTATTACTACCATATTATGCTTTAGATTATGTTTTAGTCACATGAGTTATTCAATTTACCTTATTGTTTATGATATCTTCTGCTATATCACTTACCCTTACTGAGCATCTGAGATGACCCTTTTTTTTTGTTTCCTTTCCCTAGGTTATAAAGAAGAAAACTTAGAATAAGCTTTCAAGGATGTAGTTTATTTCATATTTTATCATGTTTTATTTTCTTTTTCCAATGTATTATAGATATCATGACTATAATATGATCTTACAAGACTCCTAAACTGATTGGTCCTTTAGGATTTGATTCCTTGTAATCATGAAAATGTATTAAAATAATGCACCATATCCGGGCTTCTGGGGTCTGGGCATTACAGTTGGTATCAGAGGAAGTTTAACAGCAACCTTGGAAACTAGATTTAGAAATCATAGGTTAGGGAACATAACCCTAAGATAGACGTTGATGATAAGAATATAAGATCATACTAGATTTTTTGTAAGGTATAGATTATGTGGATCTTCTTAGAAAATACTTCCATGTCTGGATACTACAAGTGGATGTGGTTCTGGCATAGATATACCTAGGGGTAACAACTCCAACAAGGTGTTCCGAGCTTTACTCGGGGTAACCTAGTACATGAAAATGGTCCTTACCATGCACCTGGTTTGACACTACTAGGAGATATACTTAGGATAATTCAAATTTTGTTACATACCATTATGAAGGATTTATGATTCCAAAGCAACCAAAGTATATAGTTCTAAGATTTATGATGCATAAATTTATTTTATGTGCTATACCATGATTATAGTTATAGAAAGTTCATAATTTTCTGAGCTAATATATTATATGTAATTTTTTAGAAATGGCACCTAGTAGAAGGAATGAGAACTCCACCAATGCATGTGATAAAAAGTTTAATAAGGATCATATATTTCATGGTATTAAGAAAAAATTTAAAAGGTAAATAGTATCTAAGGAATCCTAATCATATGAGGAAATAATATAATGTGTTAAAAAGATAAGTAAATAATTATATGAGTCATATGGCTTTGAAGGGGAATAAGAGAAGAAAATTATGGAAGAGGAAAAGGTGGATAAAGGGGAGAAGGGAATGAAGGGTTTTCCCACATATGATAACTATGGAAAGAATAACTCTAGAAAATTCTTGAAGGGAATGAGAGTTTGTTATAAGTATGGTGAAAAAGGATACCAAGTTCATGATTTAAAGGGTAAGAAAAGGGTTTCCAATGTACAATACTTCAACTGTAAGGAGATGAGACACTATGAGAATCAATATCCTAAGCATCAGAGAAATATACCGCAAATGATTATATTGGATAATGATCAAGTTATTATACTTCTATAAATGAAGAGGAATAATTAATATGTATATTCATAAATTATGTCAATTGAATATTTTATTAGCAGTGTACTGGTTATAAGAATTATGGTATATATGAGGATTGTACTGCAATACTTTTTCATTAAGGATTTGAGACCATATGTTGAATAGTACTAAGAAAATATATTCAATATAAAGTTAAACTTTTTGGAAAAAACATTATTGAGGGAAATAAAACCCTTAATATATATCTAATTTTGAGATAATGATGAAGAAATGATTGATTTTGATAAGTACTGACTACCTTGGAAATGATTATTGACTTGTAGACAAGTGGTCTATGCTATCATCAATGGATTTTAAAACACTTTTGGATTTAAGGAATATATTAAATAACATGTATCTTACTTAAGGAATACTGAAGAATTCATGTTTACAATATGGTTTTATAGAAATTAGAGTTATTACCATATTTCAAGAGGATACATGATGAAGTTATTCACATGTTTGGAATGTGAAAATTTAGAGCTGATTCATGGCTAAGTTCATCTTGGAAATTCAGTGACCTTATTTTTAAAGTGTTGAATCATTATATTTTGTAAATTTTAACCATTTATGAATGGTTTAAGTTGATCATTATATGATGTTTTAGAGGTTAATGAATTACTTCACCACATGACACAACCCGTGCTAAGAGATGAAGTATAGATAGTTCAAGGTGAAATCAAAGGATAATATTCTGTTTATGAAATAGAAATGTATATTTATACTCTTATAGAGTAGAATAATTCCTCAACTCAAGGAAAAGAGTCTTAAATATTTTTTTCCTATTATCATAATCTTTGATGATATCAATGAATTTTTTTAAAGTAGTTTATAGTTTTGTAGTAATCAACTTTTATTTGAACATGTTCTCTATCACTTTCCATCAGAACTTCAAAGTTTTATTTTTCTTCAATGTACAAGTTTTTACTTCCAACTAATATCACCCCATTCGAAAGCATAATTTTTTGGGTGACCACCACATTTCCCTTAACCACTTTTTAAGAGGATATTTTATTAACCCTATTTCCGATGTGGGTTTCCCATAACGGAATTTTCAAGCATCAACCTTTAACTTTCAAAGTGCAGTTTCGAATTGCGAGGACATAATACTATTGAGGGGGGAATAATGTAACACCCCAATAATTTGTTTAATAATTTTAATTAATTTAAAATTAAGTGTTTTAATTAATAATAATAATTATAAATAATTATAATTTATAGCATTAAAATTAATTAACATTCTAAAAAAACCAATACTATTTTATAGTATTATTTTTGTGTAAAAGAATATTTTAATATGAATATATATATTTGATTTTTTTAAAAATTAATTTTTATCAATATATATTAATTAAATATAATATATATATTGACTATTATAATTAATTTGATAAATAATAAATTATGTTATGAATATATTCACTATTAATATGACACCCCAAGATTTATGGTATATTTATTCATAAATAAATTCAATTCATTAGATAGATTATATGCACACAACACTGAGTCTCTACGAAACAACACTTTTATAGTTATAACCTATCCATGAAATATAATTTTTCCACTTTTACGATTTTAATTTCGAAAAACGTACATACACCATTGCGATCAGTAAGTTTTTTAGAGTATAATAGGATCAAATTAATTTTTTAGTGAATAGTAACTTGACCCTTATGAATAGTAATATACCCTTATAAATAGTAATGTTACCCTTATGAATAGTAACTTGACCCTCATGAATAGTAACCTAACCCATTAATGTATAAATAAAATTTAGGAACCTTATAAATGAGAGTGATTTTAAAAAAAATAAATAATCAAGTATTGGTATTTTTGTGAGTAATAAATATTTACTTACAATTTTAAATTAATAAATTTATTTAAAATAAAATTAATTTTCATAAAATGTATTCCTAAATAAATATTTTGTTTTCCTATTATTTTAGGAAAATTTTATGAGAACTCAGTTAATTTTTGAAAGTATTATAAAATCAGTTTTAAAATTAAAAACTGTATTTTTCAAGTAAATAATGATTTTATTTAAAAATTAAATTTCACATATTTAGAAAATTATTTTAGTAAAATGGAGTCCATTTTTTAATTCTACACATCGAAAAAAATTTTATGCTGAATTTTTGGGATTTTTCTAAACTAAATGAAATTTTGGTGAATAGTGAAATTCGATAATTTATGAAATATGCTAAATAAATGAATTTATGAAACATTATTGAGTCATGGATGATTTAAATGGATATTATTTCGAACTCACATGCACTTATTACTATTTTTAGTCACAATAATCAAGAATATTCATAGTCTTGAGCTAAAATAATAAAATAATGATTAAAATAATGGAAAAACCATCCTCTCCTCCACTATAAAAACCATCCCTCACTCACTATTCTCTTCACTCTTATAAGACTTTAATATTCTCAAATTTCTGAACAAATACTCTTCCCTAGTCACTCCCCACCTCTATGATCCCTTTTTATTTCCAAAACACCAAAACCCCTTCTCCTAAGGAGGTTCTGAAGGAGGATATTTCAAGAGGTAAACCCTCTCCCTTTTTCTTTTAATCTCATTTTCAATTTGTTTTATATTATTATATTATCCTCACCTCCTCTATCAAAATTATAATTATAAACCCATTATCCATTATATACTGTAAATATTTCATGTTAATGGAAGATATATCATCAATCTCTTTACTCTCTCTCTTTTATTTTAAAAATGAAATCATCGTTCGAGAGGTGCCAATTTACAACCTTCGTGGAAAATGAACCTTTGTTCTTAATTTTCTCCTTCTAGGATGGTAATTAAACAATTTTTTTATGGTTTAAAAAGATTATAAAATATTTATTGTATCTTATTTAATGATTTTGGAACCATCATTTGTACATGATACTAAATAATATAACAAAACTAGTTTGTTGTGACTGAAAAACCATCGTAAAAATCTAAACAAATAGCACTAAATGACTTATATAATGATTAATAATTATACCATGTAACCAAATGATATATATAAACATTTACACTTATGATTTTTAATTAATAATATATAAATTCAATCCTGTAGAATTATATCTATTCCACATGAACTTCCATACTTATAATCAAGCGAACCGATCATGAATATCTAGAAACGAACACTCTGGAATGACAGAATTCAATATTATAAATTATAAAAAGGAAATAAATGAACTTAATAAAATTATAATAAATTTTAATATTTTCTGAATTAAATTATTAATGAGTCTAATTTCATATTCCAAGACCTTATGGTCAAGTTCAGATCACATTCAGACATAAGGTAAGGGTTTTCTCATCTCACTTCCATTTTTTGTGAGATATTTCTTATTCACTAATATTTCTTATTCATGGTGTATGTATACTTACCATTGATATATAATATCATGAATATATTTATTTTCATGGTATTTAATGTGTCATTTTATGATAATTAATTTTTGGGCATATGATTCGATTGATTACAAAGTGGTAAGGGGTTCCACCCGAACCTTCATTTTTTCCTTCAGGTTATTCCTTCACTATCCTTACCCAAATGTAATGACTATTTATTTTTTTCTAAATCTTATATATTCTGTTTTTATGCTCCAAAATAATATATTAATATCATTTCATCTTTCATTTATGGGGATTAAATGTTTTAAAACAGTTATATTCTTAATTCTTCTTGATAAATAGGCCCGATTCAAGGGGAACTTATCGAATTCTTACCCATTTTCAAGTTTATTATATAATATGTTTTAAGGAAAAATTATTTTTTCTGAAGTAAAAAAATTTATCATAAAAAAAATATCATGGCTCATTTCTATTTTTATGAAAACAAACATGTCATTCCTCTTTAAAATCTCTTTAATATTCTCCTTAAACCGTACTAAAATATTTTATTTCTAAAGCTTCATTAAAAACTCTTTTTACATGATTTCACTTAAGTGGGAAAACATTTATGCCTAAAATATAATTTAAATGTATTTCCATTCTATTTTATGAGATAAACATGTTTACAATATGATTTTATGACAAATAAAAATGGTTTTCCAAAATAACTCTTCTTTCCAAAATAAAAGGGTTTTTCTCATCTCACTTTTAATTCTATAAAATTTACGACTTGTTCACCACTTATTCCTTGCATGTGGTGTATGTAATGACCTTATATATATATATATATAAATCAAGAGTCTTATTATTCTTATGATATTATATGGAATTAATAATTAAATGTTTCAAAGTGGTATGAGACACTTTGGAATGTTTAATAATTATTTTCCTCAACAGTTTATCAATGGTTAAATTAGAGTATTTTCATCTATGATTTTGATTCAAATATTTAAAAGGTTTATGAGACAATCTGATCTAAATATATATTTTATTATACATATTAGTAATGAATTGGACTTAGCAAGTGATGGGTTGGGCCTGCTATAGCCCCTCGATCCATCGATAGGTCTCATGAGACAAAAGAAAATTGGGTTTTGCTCGAGGCCTTACCCTAGTATTTTTAGAAGTCTTGGACAAGGCCTCGATGATAGGTTTATGATGTTCAGTATATTCATTCCCTCATTATAATATTAGTAATAGAAAAATAATGTGATTATTTGACTAGAAGAATATCTATGGTGAAGTTTCATGTGATTATTTATATGGAATTATTAATTAAATTTTTATTCCTACCATATTATGCTCAAGGTTATGTTTTAGTGGCATGATTTATTCACTTTGCCATATTTTTTATGACATCTTATGCTATATCACTTACCCTTACTGATCATATTATCTCACCTTTTTCTTATGTTTCCTTTCCTTAGGTTTTGAAGAAGAAAACTTTGAATAATATTTTAAGGATGAAGCTTATTTCATATTATATCATGTTTTATTTTATTTTTCTAATTTATTATGGGTATCATGACTGTAATATGGTCTTATAAGACTTATAAATTGATGGTTCCTTCAATATTTTATTCCTTGTAATCATGCCAATGTATTAAAATAATTCACCAGCTCCAGGCTTCTAGGGTTGGGGCGTTACAATTACCCTAAAAGAAGGTAATAATAAACTATTTATAATATATAAATGTATAAATATATTTATTTAAGATTACGGAATTAATTTTAATTATGTATAAATTACCTATAACAAAAATAGAAAAATCGAAGCAAAATGGTAAATTTTTAAGGAAAACATGATATCAAAATGCTTCATCTTTAACAAAAAAATTAAGAAATATAATAAAATTATTGTAATTGATAAATAGTGACATAAATTAACATAATTAATTTTTTTTTCAATGTTTTAATAAAAATATGTGTATTATTAAAAATATAGAAAAGTAACGAAATAAAGTAGGATTTAAGGTAAGGGGATTATCAAACCTAAACTCTTTCTTTTAGATTATCTCCTATTTCACATTTATTTTAATGTGAATGTTCCTATAATATCCAAAATATTTCATTTAAATATTATTTCTATTTTTCTTTGAGGATATACATGTTTCTACCCTTCCAAAAATGTTTTCTAATCCATTTACAATTCTTTTAAAAAAGAATTCAATTTCCAAAACATCTATTGAATCCTCTTGAGTTGTTTCTCTTTTCAAAGAAGAAAATTAGATTTTATTCCAATGTAATATCTCGCTTATTAATTTGGGAATCCTAATGTTCATTTCATGAAGTATGGTATATGAAATATTTTATTAAACCCATTCCTTTCCATGGGTTATTTCAATACTATGATTGTTATCCTTCCATGTGGCATGCATGATTATGATCATTTTATGATGTGACCGGTGGGAACCGAATTATATATCCCTCCAATGCATTGGTTAATGGGACATATCTCATGATATAATTTAAATTATTCATGAACATGTTGTTATATTTTTTCACAATGATAATTTTATGATTTCTACACATATGTTATGAGTGGACATGATTCTAGATTTATTCACACCTATATGTGGTATTTGAAAACTATGTTATGATGTTTCATTATTATTCATATGACACATTCCATGAATTTATAAAATGTTTCACTTATGATTTTTATGATTTTACTATGTTTATGATATGATTATAATGATTATGCTCACCCATGTTATATTGATTTATGTCCCTTATTCCTCCCCTACTGGTATTTTAGATGATCCATTTCTTTGATGTATATCCTTAGATGACTGTATGTACTAAGGAGACCATGAGATCTATAGAAGGATAAAGAAGAATAATTTAAATAATGTTTAAGTATTATTATGTATAATTGATGTATGATCCTAATTTCCCTAATAATACAATCCTTTGGATCCTAGATTTTTTCACTATTATGTTGTTTATCTTAAAAGTGATGTAATAGTATTATAAGGAAAATTCAGGTCAATATAGTTGGTATCAGAGAATGGTTTAGATAATTTTGGAATTAGTATTAGAGAACATTAGTAACAATCCTTAGGATATGTATGAGTATAGGTAAACATCCTAGAAGAATCATTTTAGAAAAAGGTTAAACTTAGGGATCCAATAAGATATGCCTTTATAATTAATTTTCATATAAGAATAAATTATTTATTCATGATTTATTAACTTATGTTTTGTTCAAACCTTTTCTATTTTAGAAAATAGTTGGAACCAGGAGAATATATGACAACAACCCTTATGAGAGACAATGAAACAATTATCTAAAAAATATCCCAAGGCCATGGGAGGTGGATTTCAAAACATCATGGAGATTCTTGCCTAGTTGTATCCTCCGAATATAATTTTTTATTAAAATCCACTTTAAGGGGAAGTGGGGAACCATTATTCTCAATACACAACACTAAGTGCTAAATGAGCTCACAAAATTTCAAAACACAAGACTAAGATGATTTGAGTCAGAAACTCTATATCATTCCCATTGTAGGATACCAACCAGAGTGTTTGGATCCTCCCTGATTAGGATTTCTAGGTGAGAAACCATTATTTCCATTGTTTGAATGAATTCATCCATGGAGATTATGCCTCAGTTGAAACCCTGGGTAATGATCCGGTCTTGCTTGTCAATCCAATCTTGTTTCTCCTCAGTGGCTATCACCTGCACCTGTCTTTCATAAATTCTAATAATTTCCTCATTTGAGGCATTAGGTCGTATAAATTTCTCATTCATTTCTTACTTGGAGTGGATAATGAGTTTCAAACACTCCCTTACCTCTTCTTCCATCTCTCCTGTGTCTCTGCTTGATTCACCAATAGCCCCGTCGAGTGGGCCTTTGTTTGCCTTACTCCCACCTTTCTTGGCTGACCTAGTTTCCATCGGTTTTGGAAAGTGAGAGTAGTCCTTTCAACCCTAGGGTTTTTCCCCTGAACCACAATGCATTTTCCGGCATCACAATTCCCTTTTTTCCCTTTCTTCCTTCTTGGGCTGTGGGGACCTTTCCCATAGGCGCAATCCAAACTGTCCATTGAGACAAGGCTGAGTCCGTTATCTCCCGAGTCATGCTCCACATGCTCCTCATCATGAATTTCCAGAACTTCAAAACGGTTTTTCAAAACCACCCCCATGCCTTCATTAGAATGCCGCGGCCTGCTCGGAGGGTCCGTCTTGCCTTCTTTAGTCTCCATGACATTCTGAAACTTACCCTCACTCCCAGAATTTTGGGGAGGTATGGGAGTATTTGGGTCTAAGGGCCCCAGGACACCAAACCCTGCCTGGTCACATTGTCCACCATGGGAACCTAAAGCCATGAAACCAGGCTCCCCCTACAATGGAAAAACAGGTGGCACAACCTCCTCTAAGGGATGCTCATAACCGCAACCCATGAAATTCCTGAGTCCAGGCCATCACCAACCAGCCCCAAACCATCATCAACAGTTCTGACTAAGGCCTCATGAGCCACCACCACTGAATGCCCCAAAATTCCCTCACCAGCGCTTTCTGGAACCAAAAGCCCCCGAATATTCTCTTCCTCATCAGAATTTTTCTCCATATCCTCCTCCTGCCCTATCTCCCCCGACTGTCCCTACAACACTAGGCTGGGACCCAAGTTTTTCTTCAGGCGGGTGAAAATGTCAGCAACCCGTGGCCCCGACTCCTTGGGTGAATAACCTTTTCCGGCTCCTGGAGGCACCGCAGGGGCAAGCACCTCCTGGGAACCACCATCCTTAACCAAAGAGATACCAGAAACCTTACCTGACTGTGGGAACCCAAACTTTGCTGCGACCGTACCTCCCAGAGAACCATGAAGACAGACCTCTGGTAGATTCCCCAACCAGAATCGCAGTAGTCAGACCAAGATTCAAAAATCACAGGTTTTCTACACCGGAATTCCTCTCCAACTGTGATCCATACACATTCGATAGCAGGTTTCGAAACATCTACCTCAAAACAGATACGTGGAGAGATAGGATGGAATAATGACTCGATTATACTATCAGAACACAAATAACGTCCGACCATATTACCTAGCATTCGAAGAATTGCAGGATTTTGGAGGGGGAGGGGGAGTTCAGGAAAATTGACCCAAATCACTTTCACTGGAGTATCACGCTTCATGTATAAATCATATGTCCAACGAAAGAGTTAGAAATGGGATCTGTTATAGAGACGAGGATCTCTGGACCACACCTGTATCAAGTCATCCTCCGAAAAGAACTGAACCATCATATGATGCTTATTGAGAAGCCCCGCAACCGCTCTGTCCTTTAAACCCCAGGAGGCGAACACAAACCTATCAAAGACGTCAACCGAAGGGCACCATTTCCTGAATCGGGCCACCAGGGTCAGATGCAAGCAGGTAAAAGCTTCAGTGAATTCCAAAGGGGATAAAGCGAGATTAGGGCATCTGCCATGAAGATCCAGAACTTTGGGGAAAAGATTAATTGGAGGAAAAGGGGGAAGGGAGTTTGAGTTAGAGAAGGGAGAGAAGGCGGGCTGAGATGCTGTGCGTGGAAAAGGTCCCTCCTCCACCGGCAGGGGAGGGACTAGGGTTGCGACCATCGCCGCTATGGTGACGCCACCATGGGAAAACGGGAGAAGGAGAAGATTATTTTAAATATACCCAGTTGTATCAGGCTATGAATAATAACCTGAACCATGTGGAAAATCTGGCTTCACCCAAGAAGGAGTAACTAGATATTGAGTCTTTTATATCGTAACAACCACCAAAATTTAATGGACCTTATGATCCACTTATCATAGAATAGTGGGTTAACTCAATAGATAAATATTTTCTATACTCCATTGTTCTGAGAAGGATAAGGTGATTCTATACATCTATCATTTTGATGGAGAAACCGATCAATAGTGGCATTGATAAAGAACACTAAGATGAAGTATGGAGTGGAAGAGATGGATTTGTAATACTTTAAGAAAATATTTCTCAATAAGTATTTATCTCAAAATCTATAAATAATGATGGAGAGAGAATTTCTAAAGCTTAAGAAAAATGAGGGTGAATCGGTCATGGATTATGAGGAAAATTTCATAAGTATTATGATATATTCCATGATATTTGTTATAAAAAATGATTAAAAAATTAATATATTATTTAGTGGTTTAAAACCAAACCTTTGAAAGTATCTATCTACCTTAGACTTTGGGAGTTATGAATAATTAGTTTGATGTTATCTCAAAGTAGATATGGAGTTTGGTGAATGGTCTAATGGTTATAGAGATAAGACAAGAAGAATGGAGTTTTAAGATGGTGGGTCAAATGATAAAGGAGGAAAGAGGACCCAACCACCCATATGCAAAAATGTGTGAAGAAGCATCATAAGAATAACCTCAAAGGGACAGGGAAATGACTCAAGTGTGGGAGAGAAGTCCACCAAGATCATGAATGTTTAATATACATGAATAATATAGCTAACATTATAGAGTAAATAAAGGAACTTCCTAATGAACCACTGATGGTATAATGATTCAACTATAGATAGAAATGAAACCATACAATCTAGTGTAATAAACCATGGTTCCTTGAGCATAATAACCATAAAAACCCACTAAATCCAAAGGATCAAGGGAAATATTATTCCACCACTACTTATATAGTGGAGTGTGAAAACAAATTCATACAAGGTACAATTATTATTCATTCAATAATGGAAAAAGTTTTATTTGATTTTGGTTCTATGCATTCCTTTATATCCTATAAGTTTACTAGAACCATTGAATCGAATCCCCAATTACTTGAAGTAGAGATATCTATAAAAACACTTAGTGGTGCGATAATTGCAACCCAAGTGTTGGACCCTTATCCTATTATCATATGTTGGGAGATTATTATAGATAATCTCATAATACTTACCATAGTGAAATTTTACACTATACTGGGCATGGATTGGCTCTCATTATATAAAGCACACATCAACTATCGGGAAAATGAAATCTATTTCTATATTCAAAACCATCCAATTCCCTTTTACAAATGTATGTAATGTCATGAATATCCTCTAGAAAATACCTCAATGGTGTGGGTGATGATATCCTATGAAGAAGTATACCTTTCCCAAATGTTTGAGTCAGAGTAAAGTACCAAACTTGAGGAAATTAATTGTAAGGGAATATATTGATGTATTCCCCAAAGAGTTTCCCAAACTTCCACAAGATCATGTGGTATAGTTCTCAATAGAGGATATACCAGGAGCCACTCATATCTCCAAATTTCCCTATAGGATTACCCATATAGAACTAAGGAGTTAAATAAGCACCTGATTTTTTTTGGAAAAAGGGTTCATAAGCCCTTGTACATCACCTTATGGTGCTCCAGTGCTCTTTGTAAAGAAAAAGGATGGATCAATGTAGCTATATATCAATTACTGTGATCTCATCAATATCACCATAAAGAACAAGTATTCCCTTCCAAGTATTGATGACTTGTTTGATCCTCTATGAGGAGATCAATACTTCTCAAAGGTAGATCTTTGTTCTAGATATCATCAGCTAGAGGCGAAGAAGGAAGATATTTATAAGATGGCATTTCGTACAAGGTATTAGAATTATGCGTTCATAGATATTCCCTTTAGACTTAATAACTCCCCTAAAATCTTATAGATTTGATGAATAGAGTATTTAGAGACTACCATGACAAAATTTTTGGTAGTTTTTATCAAAGATATTATCATTTTCTCCAAGAGTAAGGTGGAACATAAAGATCATATAAAGATTATTTTGGAGACATTAAGGAAGGATAAAATGCACGATAATTAAATCAAGTTTGACTTTTGGATGAAGTAAGTCGAATTATTAGGGAACATGATCATAAGTGAGGGAATTTGTATAGACCCTTTAAAGAAAAAGGAAATTAAAGAATGACCCAGACCCACAAGTGTCACAAAAATTCATATTTTTCTTTGCTTAGCATGGTACCACCGATGTTTTGTGAGAAATTTATCATGATTGTCTAGCCTACTAATTAAGTAAACACAAAAATGGGTAAAGTATTTCTGGATAGAGGAATGTGGGGAAATATTTAAGGAGAATAAGAAGAGGATAACCAATGTGCCTATACTCACATTATTAATAAGTAAAGAAGGTTTTGTGATATACAGTAATGATTCGAAGAAAGGCTTGGGTTGCGAACTCATGCAGAAAGACAAAGTGATATCCCACTCCTCATGAAAATTGGATATCCATGAGAAAAATTACCAGACACATGATCGGGAGTTCATAGTTGTGATATTTTCCTTGAAGATTTTATGGAACTGCCTCTATGGTGAGAATTTTGACATAAATAGAGATCACAAGAGTCTAAAGTATATATTCACACAGAAAGAGCTCGATATGATTCAGATGATATGGTTATAGCTAATCAAAGACTACTATTACTCTATTTACTACCATCCTAGAAAGATGAACAAGGTAGTTGATGCTCTTAGAAGAAAATAACCTACTAATATATCCATGATGTGGATTGAGAAAGAACCTATCTTCATGGATATGAAAAAATGGATCTATAAATCACAATGACACGTAAGACATCCTACCTTTCCCAAATAATTTCCCAACCATATATCCAAGAGAAGATCAATGAGGAAAAAGGGATGATCTGGAGCTACAAAAAGGGTGAAAGAAGTAAAGGAAGGGAAGATTCATGAATTCTATATTGATGATGATGTTGTGATTCAATTTGGAACTAGGATTTTTGTACCTTCATCACCTAATATAAAAAAGTAACTATTGAATAATGCATATATCTCATCTTTCTCCATATATCATGGTAGTACCAATATGTACCGTGATCTTTGAGAGAACTTATTGTGGGTCAATATGAAGAGGTAGATCACTGAGTACAACTCAAAGTTCTTGGTATGTTAGCAAGTTAATGTTGAGAAAAAAAATACAAGGGGATGATGAAAACATTTCCAATACCCTTGTGGGAATGGGAGAACATCCCCATAGACTTTGTCATCGATCTCCCAAAGACATCCAAAGGAAATAATGCGATATGGGTTACGATGAATTGACTCATCAAGACATCCCACTTAATTTCTATTTGGGAATATTTATTTCTTAAACAATATTCCAATATATATATAAAGGATGTGGTGAGGCTACATGGGGAACCACTTTCGATCATCTCTCATCATGATCCAAGGTTCACTTCTAAATTCTGGATAAGTCTTCAACATGATCTAAATACTGAATTGAATTTCAGTATGATCTATAAACCCCAGAATGATGTCCAATCTAAAAGTAATATTCATACACTTGAGGAAATTCTAAGAGCCTACTCAATAGAATTTAAAGGAGGATGGGATCAACATCTACCATTAGTTTAGTTCTCATACAAAAAAGCTTCCACTATAGTATTCAAATGGATCCATATGAATCTTTTTATGGGAAGTAATGTAGAAATCCTACTTGTTAGGATGAAGTTGGGGAGAGAAAGCTACTTGGACCTAATATTGTCTAAGAGATGATAGATAAGGTTCAATCTATCCAAGAAAATATAAAATCTACTCAAAGTTGTAAGAAGAGATATGGTGACAAACATCGAAGGGGCTTCGAGTTCAAAGTTGGAGAGAAAGTTTTCCTTCAAATATCACTATCAAAGAGAGTCATGTAGTTTGGAAAGAAAGGGAATATTATCCCTAGGTACATTGGCCCCTTTAAGATCCTTGATTTCACAGTAGCAGTAGCCTATCAGCTTATACTTCCACCAAATTTGGCTCAATTTCATGATATGTTCCGTGTATCTCTCCCAAGGAAGTACACATCTAACCCCTCACATGTACTAAATCTAGAGGTGGTATAATTGGAGAATGACCTCTCATATGAAGAGCAGTCAGTGAAGATCTTGGAAGGTAGAGACAAAGTTCTATGCAACATGATAAATCACATTGTCAAAGTGTTACGGTGAAACCTTAAGTAGGAAGAGGTGACATGAGAACTAGAAGAAATAAGGAAACAAAAGTACCCTCACATATTCTCAACTGAGAATATGTGTTGAAATTTCAAGGATGAAATTTCTAAATAGGGGGTATAATGTAACAACCTATAGTTTATAAATGATATTTGTTTCTTGAAATAAATGTTGTTATATTATATAGGTATTATACACATAGAGATCATAGAGAAACCACTACAAAAAATTCATTTATTACGACATGTTATTTGCAACGAGAAAAGGTCCCATCGCAAATAGTTTTTCGGGATGTACTATTTGCAATGGGACTATTTTCACGTCGCAAATAAATAATTATTTGTGACAGGAATATGTGTCTCGTCACAAAAGGTTTGGCACACAGTGCGTGCCAAACCACGAGAAGGGTAATTGCGACGGGTCCTGTCGCAAATACCTTTTTCACCGGTTAGCTTTTGCGACGGGTCCCGTCGCAAATACTATGTTGACAGGTAGGTATTTGTGACGAGACCCGTCACAAATACATTTTTAACTGCCGCCCCTAATTAATAGGGGAGAGGGGTTAGTATTTGCGAGGGGTCCCGTCACAAATAATCTAACCTATATATACCCCCATTTGATTTTCCCCATTTCACAACTTTCTCAACTTCTTTCCCCCTCTATACTCTCATATTTTTCTCTTAAATTTTTTCAATGTTTAAAATTTTACATCTGAGTGATTTTTAAGGCCTTCTATCATATGGAAGATTCTGTTTTAAGGTATTTATCTATTGCTTTTATTTTTACTTAATTAATTTTATTTTATTCTAGTTATAATTATTGTTAATTAGCGATAATTAAATTAAATTAGAATTACATAATTTTATTTTGAAATAATTATTTTTACAAATATGTTGTTTCATTAAGATTTAATTTTTTTATTTAAAAGTAAATAGTATTAATTTGGTTCAACTATCATTAATTAATAATAATTACATGTAATTAGTATTAATTATTATTAATTAGTAGTAATTAGTATTAATTATTATTAATTAGTAATAATTAGTATTAATTATTATTAATTAGTAGTAATTACTATTAATTATTAATAAATAGTAATAATTAGCGGTAATTTGGAATAATTAGTAACAATTAGCGGTAATTAATAAAAATTAGCGGTAATTAGTAACAAATAGTAATAATATTTATAAATAGTAATAGATACTAATAATTAGCGGTAATTTGTAATAATTAACAGTAATTAGTAATAATTAGCATTAATTAGTAATAAATAGCCATAATTAGTAATAAATAGGAATATATAGTAATAAATAGTAGTAAACAGTAGTAAATAGTAATAAATAGTAATAAAAAGTAATAGATATTAATAAATAATAATAAATAGTAATAAATAGTAATAAATAGTAATAAATAACAGTAAATAGTAATAATTAATAATAATTAGTAGTAAATAGTAATAATTAGAGGTAAATAGTAATAATTAGTGCTAATTAGCAATAATTATTAATAAATATTAATAAATAGTAATAAATACTAATAAATAGTAATAAATATTAATAAATAGTAATAAACATTAATTAATAGTAGTAAATATTAATAAATAGTAACAAATAGCAGTAAATAGTAATAATTAATAATAATTAGCGGTAAATTGTAATAATTAGCGGTAAATAGTAATAATTAGCGCTAATTAGTAATAATTAGTAATAATTAGCAATAAATATTAATAAAAAATCATAAATAGTAATAAATATTAATAATTAGTAATAAATATTAATAAATAGTAATAAATATTAATAATTAGTAATAATTAGTGGTAAATAGTAATAATTAATGGTAAATAGTAATAATTAGCGATAAATAGTAATAATTAGTAATAAATAGTAATAATTACTAATAATTAGTAAAAATTAGTAAAATTTAGTAAAAATTAGAAAAAATAGTAATAATTAGTAAAAATTAGTAATAAATAAAAATAATTAGTAATAAATAGTAATAATTAACGTTAATTAGTAATAATTAATAATAATTAGCCGTAATTAGTAATAATTAGCGGTAATTAGTAATAAATAGTAATAAATAGTAATAAATAGAAATAAATAGTAATAATTAGTAATAATTAGTAATAAATATTAACAATTAGTGATAAATATTAATAAATAGTAATAAATATTAATAATTAGTAATAAATATTAATTATCAGAAGTAAATATTAATTAATAGTAATAAATATTAATAATTAGTAATAAATATTAATAATTAGTAATAATTAGCGGTAAATATTAATAATTAGTGATAAATAGTAATAATTAGCGATAAATAGTAATAATTAACTGTAAAGACCCAGAAATTCCATATATTTTGTTTAATTAAATGAGAATTTTATGAGTCCGTGAAAATTGACGACGCGTGATTCCGAGGCCTGGAGTGCCCGGAATGAATTTCTGAACTTTTATTCGGGTACATTCAGTAAACATGCGAGCGAGTTTTTGTAACTTTTGAACCGGTGCTCGGAATTGAAATCTGAATTAGTGCATGAAAACACCGATTGCATGTGTGTTTTCAAGAGTTTTCTTTGTGATATCTTTGCGTCAGATCACCAGGTACAACTTATTGACCGTGGTGCACCTATTTCTTTCAGGATGCCTCCACGCAGACTGCCAGCTAGGGTTCTAGATATTGTATGCACTGATAGCCCACCGAGCGACGAGGCCTCGGTGCAGGGCCCTCTTCCAGTAGAGGCACCAGTAGTACCATTAACTGTTGGGCCATCGATGCCACTAGCCCCCACAGTAGAGGGTGCACGCCGCTTGAGCGCATTGCATGAGTTCCAGTGCCACAGGCCACCTAGGTTCAGGGGAGAGACAGACCCACAGGCGGCTGAGGATTGGCTGAAGGCCGTAGTGAGAGTCTTCCGACTGGTAGGGACACCAGCTGATCTCATGGCGATCCTTACTGCCAGCCTTCTACAGGTAGCAACAGGCAGATGGTGGAGATTGATGCTCTAGGTTCACAATAAGGTGACGCTTATATGGCCAAACTTCGAGAGCTTGTTTTGGGCAGAGTTTTTCCCAGCAACTCTTCGCACAGTGCGCATACAAGAGCTTCTTCATCTGCAGTAGGGTAGCATGACTGTGGATCAGTACTCAGTGAGGTTCATTGACCTCTCACACTACTCCACTGATATGGTGTGGGACCCATACTTTAGGGCCCGAACCTTCGAGCAGGGACTCAGGCGAGAGATAAGGGCTTCGATGATTTCTCTTAGAATACCGAAACAGGCGGGGGTGTTAGAGTGATCCCTCTTAGTGGAGAGTTTCCTTGATGAGCAGTCACCAGCAGTGAGACCCACCACTGGACGTCACGTAGTGGAGTCTTATGCAGCTGGCAGCAGACAAATGTCATAGAGGTCCAAAATGTAACACCCCGAGATTTTATGAAAAATATTCTTTTTAATTTTATTGATGTATTGTGTTGTACGCTACACCAAAAGGATCTTGCACTACATCCATCCCTGACTTGGCTTGCATTACATGCAATCGTGACCTTCCACGATAGCGCGTGTTGTACGTAATACCGAGTTTCACTAAACAACGATATGTTATATAAACTAGCCATTATGAATAGTAATACCCATTTTTTAAAATTTTATAAATTTTATCTTTATAAATGGACTTCATTTTTGGATTCGGAATATCGAAATTAGCCTAGGGTGAAATTTTGGTATTTTTCTGAAAACTTTCAATTTTTGATGAACAGTGAAAACACCGGGTTACTATTTAAAAACCGACTTTTTATTTAAATAATTATTTATTTTATTTAAATTTATTTTAGGTCAAAATTGATACATAATACCTATATAAGATCAATGTAATTTATTGGAGTCATTTTATAATGATTTTAGATATATAAAAATTTTATTGAACTTTTTACCGTCTTTTACCCACCTCCTAGGAGAATTTGGAAATTCACATAAAACTTAACTTTACCGCTTCTGTGAGTGGAATTTCGAAAATCTGAGAGACATGGTTAATATCAAGGAATAAAATGTGGTTCAATGAGATGAAAATAATTTTTTTGTGAATAGTAACTTTTTACTTTTATTTACCATGGTTAAAAGTAAATAGGGTAATTAAGGGTAAAATGATATTATTATTACCCTAACACATGTACTAATTCTATTGGATAAGTATAATTTGACCAAAAACAACCTTAGGAATAAAATATGACCATTTAGATCCACTTGGATTAGATTATGACATTTATTATTAATTTATTTAAAGAAGGGTTAAAATAGTTAAAATCAAAGTTTAATAAATAATTCATTTTTAATATAGGGTTATACATAAGATAAATTAAACTATAAATATTATTTAGAAAGATAAAAATATTTCCTACCTAATGGTATTTTATTTATAATTTTTATACATTAAATAATTTAAGTTATTTATGACACAATGGTGATGCAGTAATTACCTAAATAATGAAATATTAAAATAATTGATATTATAAATACCCAAATAAATGTAATTTGAGACTTTTTATGAATTCCACTAATTTTATAGGTTAATATGACATGTTAGTATTTATTTAATTAACTTTTTTCGAACTAATCATGCTGTTATGATTTTCAGAAAGATCAATTACCAAATAGTGTCAAAATTGACATAAAATAGTTTTTAAAACAAATATTATATTATTAATTGTTATTTTATTCCTAAAAATCTAAGGTTCGGCAAAATGACTTAGATAAGGATATATATATTAATAATGAATCACTTGGGGTTCGTTTGGCTTGTTATAGTAAGTTTATCAACCATATAGTGTAAGAAAACAAGAAGACACGGTAAAAGTTAAATTATTTAACTTAGAGTTAAATATAAATGATAAGGTTAAAATTGTAACCTAAACTTGTCTAAAATCTATTTTTTGAGAGTATTTCGATCCATCCCCACTTTAGATTCGAAATAAATCAATTTTGAGCTATTATAAACCGAATATGACTTTATTATAAAATAATATTTTAAGTTTTTCCAAAGGTGCCCCTCTCCTCCCTTATAAAAAGGGCACCCCTTCCCTCTTCTCTTCACACCCTTTTGAACCTTGAAGATCGGCCAAAACCTGCCCATTCCTCTTCTACACTTCCATATAATCATTCTGGAGGTTATGGTCTTCTCAAAAGACCAACTCTACTTCCTTAAGAGAAGGCTTAAAGGAGGTGCGTCGAAGAAGAGGTAATCTCTTCTTCCGATTCTCTCAAGTTTCTTTCTTCTTCTACTTCTTCTTATTTAGTTGTCTCATTATAAATTAATAACATCATTATTACTTATATACTGATATGTTATTATAAATACGAAACAACCCTATTTCACCTTCTATCCATCCTACGGAAAATGAAATCACCACGCGTGCGTACGTACGGAATACCGTCTCCACGTCGTGGTGTAATCTGTTTTCGACCACCACCTTAATTGGATGGGTATAATGGTGTAAATAAATAACTATATATGATTATTTTAAACTGATATTGATTCTTAAATATTATACATACGCTTCAATACAATTCCACGATCATGGGAATGATATCATCGCTCGTGTGTACGTACGGACTACTGTCTCCACGACACGATGAGATTCATTCTCCATGTTAACCATTCATGAATGATTATAAAGTATATATAATGAATAATAATGAAATATATGAAATAATAATGATACTTGATTTATGTATATATATATGTATTTCATCTACATAATTCCATTCAATTCAATAAGGAAACGAAAACAACGTTCATGCGTACGTACGACCTACCGTCTCCATGAACGGTGTATTTCATTCCATTTATCGATATATCATATATATATGTATATGATGAATATATATTATATATAAATCATGTTTTACATTCTGTAATTAAGTAAATCAGGATATAAGTAATAATATCAAGAACAACAAGTCGAAACACGTACAATAAATGAAACGATTTTACCCAAATCGCTGCTTTTACATCGAATTTAAAAAAGAACGGGTAATATAAAGTCATAAGTAAACTATATATGATATCATAACAATGAATATTATTTTTTAATAAGTCAATAACATTATTTAAATCATTATACAGGAGTTTCGGATACATACGAGGCATATCAAACATAAGGTAAGGGATAATTATTCCAATCTCATTCTTATCTGAGATTGTTTATTCGTAAGTATTTATGGTGGTTATGTTTATTATCCATGTCCATATGTTCTCAAAAATGTTTTCATAAAATGTTTACTTTTCTTCCATGTATGTTTAAAGTCATTATTACCTTTTTTTTACTTTTACCACATCGTATGGAAGGAATCTTTCTTTTGTTTACCATACGAGGTACTTTTTCACTTTTCCGACAAAAGTATGAGAAGAATGTTATTTTTAACTTATACAGCATGAACGGATTTTTATGGTTTCATAACGCCTCATTTTCATGAAGCTTACTCTACAATATTTTATGACTATTTTCAACAAAATACTTTTCTTTTAAAATTGCATGGAATTTCGTGAAAAGAAAATGATTTTGAAGACGAAAGGATATTTTCCTCAAAAATTCATTTCAAGTGTTTTATCAAAACCATTTTCCATCTAAGATGACATTATTTTATATGTGTACGTTTCAAGTATAATGTCTCTATGATTTACATGGTTTAACTTTTCTTATGATGAAATATCCATTTGTTTTATATGGATTATGTGATGATGGGACGATGTTTATGAAACCCATTTTATTTTTTTGGGTTATGATGAATGTTTTAAGTTTATTTTGTGGCACAAGTAAGAATAATTTCATTATGAGATGGTTGGGACCTATATCTCCCTCCAATGCATTGGGTAAATATTTATATCTCATGAGATATACATAGATGGAATGATAAGTTAATCCGGTTCAGTGTTACAGGACTGGAACGAGGAGTGAACTCGATTCAGAATGGGACTTTGTCCACTAAGATGGTCTTGACAGCAATGCCTTGGCTACTATGGAAATCATAACATGTGATTAATGGATGCCACAATTACATGTTTTATTACCATGCTATTTTATCATGACTAATGTTCCTTTATGATCTATGCCTTGTGTACTTCCAAGATTTATGTCGTTGCTCATGATTTTGATGTTTAGATTTTATGTTCATGTTTTTGCATTCAAATGTTTATGGATTGTTTTATGTTCTCTATGCTTACCCTTACTGAGCATTTGAGCTCACCCTTTATATGTTTTCTTTTCCCTAGGATTTAAAGAAAGGTTTTAGGTAAGAAAACAAAAGGGGAAGATCTTTATGGGAGATGTTGAATATCTTTCACCATGATTAGAAGATTATTTTCTGAGTTTCCAAAGACACTAGACTACTACGGTCCTTGTGTGTCTGTTTTCATTATGTATTAAGTATTCCTCAAAAGTAATGTAATGTCCATGTACTTCAAGCTTTGTGTCTCTACACAAAAGGAACAGACCTATAGGTGGACGATCATAGGATTTAGGGTCGGTTGTGCGGAGCACCCGAGGCAGAGCCAGTCATGCCAGGAGTGGGCAGTGTTACACATGTGGCAGGTAGGGTCACATAGCTCCTGATTGTCCGAACCTCCATACGGATGATTAGCAGATGGTCGACGGACCGCCCAGGAAGAGACAAAAGTTCGACTGAGGAGGTCCGTAGGGAGCAGGAAGACGTGGAAGAGGAGCTGGCTGTGCAGCTGGTGGTGGATGACGATTTGAGATGTTACTACCACCACCACTAGGTGGTCCACCCCGACCACAGGGAGCAGGAGGACAGAGGCTAGCTCAGCTCCATGTAGCTGATGAATATGATCATGGTGCTTCGAAGATGATACTAGGTACGATCTGTGTCTAATCAACCTTATATGTAGTACTTATAGACACAGGTGCTAGTCATTATTTTATTTCCACTACCCTCATTCGGATCTCGAAGATTCTGACGGAGCCATTAGATCGATCCTTATGGCTAGAGACTCCTACGGGAGCAGATTCGACGATTACGAACTGGTGCCGGTAGTGTGATATTACTCTAGGAGGCGAGAGCTTCGGCTGGTATATCTTAGTAGTGGCATCGAGGCATTACGACGTCATCTTGGGTATAAACTAGTTATCTACAGTCCATGCTCATATTGACTATATTAGGCACAAAGTGCGGTGTGTCTGCACAGATGGGACAAGGTTTACCTTCACTGAAAAGAAGGGTGCCTTTGCAGCATAGGATGGACTTACCCGGAGGAGGGTGAAGTCGATCACTCATCAGTTGGCTAGCCTTACCCTCAGAGCGGTTGATGTGGAGATTCCGAGTTATCTTGTAGTGGTGGACCAGTATGCGGATGTCTTCCCTGATGATGTTCTGGGTCTACCTCCTCGTAGAGAGGTGTAATTTTACATTGAATTGTACCCTAGGACAACAACGATATCTACTCTAGCATATCGGATGGCTCCCGCAGAGCTTCGTGAGCTGTGGGTACCGCTAGAGGACTTGTAGGGGAAGGGATTCATTCATCCCAGTGTATCTCCTTGGGCAGCCCCGATTTTGTTTTCCAAGAAGGCAGATGGGAGCTTGAGGCTTTGTGTTGACTATCGATGCCTGAACCATGTGACCGTGAAGAACAAGTACCCACTTCTGAGGATTGTCGACCTCTTTGATCAGCTGAAGGGAGCACGGTGGTTCTCGAAGATAGACCTCAGATTAGGCTATCACCAGCTTAGAGTACAAGACGAGGATGTGCAGAAGACGACTTTAAGATGTCAGTACGACCATTACGAGTTCTTGGTTATGCCATTCAGCATGACCAACTCTCCAGCAGTGTTTATGGGACTCATGGATAGAATCTTCCAGCCATACCTTGATCACTTTGTATTAGTCTTCGTTGACAACATTCTAATCTACTCAGCTACTGAGGAGGAGCATGCCTATCATTTGCAGGTAGTACTGGACACACTCCGAGAGCACCAGCTTTATGGTAAGCTCTCTAAGTTCCAGTTCTAGATCCGAGAGGTTCAATTTCTGGGACATGTCCTCTTGGAGGCTAGAGTTGCAGTGGATCCAGTGAAGATTGAGGTGGTACTTTCTTGGAAGCCACCCAGGAGTGTGACGGAGGTATGGAGTTTCCTAGGTTTGGTTGTATACTACCAGAGATTTGTACCATATTTCTATAGATTTGTAGCACCTTTATCAGTGTTGATGAAGAAGGGGCAGCCCTTCATGTGGTCGGAGAGATGCCAATAGAGTTTTCAGAAGCTGAGGCAGAGGTTGACTAGTGATTCCCATATTGAGGCTTCCAAAGGAGGGCGTAGGGTACGTAGTCTACTGCGGTGCATCAGGGAACAGACTTAAATGTGTCCTGATGCAGGAGCGAGAAGTGATCGCTTATGGTTCTCGACAGCTGAGACAACATGAATAGAACTATGCTACCCATGACCTAGAGTTAGCAGCAGTGGTCTTAACCTCGAAGATGTGGTGACATTACTTGATGGGCGAACGTTTTACAGTCTACTCTAATCACAAGAGTCTCAGGTATATCTTCTCTCAGAAGGACCTGAACATGAGACAATTATGTTGGATTGAGTTCCTCCAGGACTATGACTTCGAGATAGTCTATACTCCTAAGAAGGGGAAAGTTGTAGCAGATGCACTCAGAAGGAGGTCTGGTATATAGCTGCTATGAAAGGCGAAAGAGCAGCTGGCCGCTTTACAGATATCCTTTGTGGATCGGGATAGAGCAGATTTTCTTCAGTCTCTTACAGTCACTCTCCCACTTCTTCAGCGAGTCAGGGAGGCGCAGTGTGGGGACATTGACTGCGAGACACGACATGCTCAGATATCCACAGGGCAAGCACCTGATGGATTTTATGAAGGTGGGGAGCACGTCATTCTCTTCAGAGGACGTACCATGGTACCAATGTCTTTTTGGGAAGAAGTGTTGAGTGAGTTACACACATCCCCTCTGGAGATACATCTAGGAGTGGAGAAGATTTACCATGATCTCCGACGACAACACTGGTGGTCGGGAATGAAGAAAGCAGTTGCAGAGTTTGTCTCTCAGTGCCTCACTTGTCAGCAAGTGAAGGCAGAGCATCAGGTACTAGCAGGCTTGGTTCATCCTTTAGAGGTCCCAGAGTGGAAGTGGGATGAGATATCCATGGACTTCATGATAGGACTTCCACGTACATCCATAGGTCATGATTCTATCTGGGTGATCGTCGTCTGACTCACCAAGTCGGCCCACTTCCTACCAATCAGAGAGCATAGTTCAGTAGAGATCTTGAGACACCTCTATGTGCAGGAGATTGTGTGGCTATATGGAGTACCCTCAACGATTGTCTCCTATCGCGATACACATTTCACTTTCCAGCTATGGAAGGTGTTTCAGGAGGCTTTTGGGATGCAGCTTTGTTTGAACACCACCTTCCATCCTATGATGGATGGCTAGACTGAGTGGACCATTCAGACCCTTGAGGACATGCTGTGTGCTTGAGTCCTCGACTTCGGTCGCAACTGGGAGGATCAATTTACTTTGGTGGAGTTTTCATACAAAAAAGCTATCACTCTACCATTAGGATGAAACCTTTCAAGGATTTGTATGGGCGGCCTTGTAGATCACCTTGGTGCTAGACTGACCCAGGGGAGTTAGCTCTAGTGGGACCAGAGATGGTACATGCTACCATAGAGAAAGTGCAGATCATCTAGGAGCAGATGAAGACTATACAGAGCAGGAAGAGGTCTTATTCTGATAGGAGATGGAGACCTCTAGAGTTTCAAGGATGGTGACCACATTTTTCTATGGGTCTCACCCCGATGAGGTTTGCGGAGATTTGGCCGAGGCGAAAAGTTATCTATGAGGTTCATCAGAAATTTTTAGGTCCTCAGCAGAGTTGGAGAGGTGGATTACTGCCTAGAACTTCCACCTCAGTTGCACCGGGTGCATGACATCTTCCATGTATCCCAGCTGAGGAGATACGTGCATGACCCTTCTCACATCATCGACCACAGCGAGCTAGACATCGATGATGGGGCGACATTTGCAGAGGTTCCAGTGAAGATTGAGGATCAATAGGAGCGGGTCCTTTGTGGGTGGTCGATACCTCTGGTGCGCGTTCATTGGAAGCACAGGAACCTCCGGGAGAGCACATGGGAGCGGGAGGCTCATATTCATGCTCAGTAACCCCACGGGTTTTCCTAGTTTTGAGTTGTGGATTACGGGGACGTAAAGACCTGAGGTGGGGAGAATGTAAAGACCCATAAATTTCATGTAATTTTTTTTAATTAAATTGAAATTTTACGAGTCTGTGAAAATTGACGGCGCATGATTCTGAGGCCTGGAGTGCCCGTAATGAATTTCTGAACTTTTTTTCAAGTATGTTCAGTAAACGTGCGAGCGGGTTTTTGTAAATTTTGAACCGGTGCTTAGAATTGAAATTCGATGACACCGTTGAAATCACAGCACCGTTATTCACTTAAGGAGACCTTTACCTCAACTGCAATGGGTCGAGAGTGAAAGATACTTTTTTGTTCTTTACATGAAAGAATTAAATAAAATAAAAATGTCTAACATTTTTATTTTAGAAACCCCTCAACATGGGTTATGGTGGTGGGGAACACCCAAGCCTAAACCTCCCATATGAGTGTTAAGAGATGGGGACCACCTGAACTAACCTCCCAATTTGAAATTAATGGAAGGGACCACCCAAACCCTCTTAATGGGGGAGAAACCACTCAACTCCCTATTAAGTCTTTTCCTCCATTAATTTGATCCAATTAAATTGATACAATTAAATATGACAACACCCCATTTAATTATTGGATCCAACCAACAATTAATGAAATGTATCAGCATTTTAATTGTTCCAACCTTATTAATCTACTTATTTTAAATTAATAAGTTGGATATTCCTCATTTTGGTGGAATTGGGGAAACTGTTGGCAAAAGGGAGAAGCTTTGGAGAACCTTGGAGGAATTCTTCTTCTCCAACAAAGAACGCTCCTCCAACGAAGAACGCCAACACATGCCTTCGGCATCTTCCTCGGGACATCCTCCAATGGTGGACATCTTCAACAACGAAGAACCACCTACATCGAAGAGCGTTTATCTGACGAACAAGCTCAGGATATGAGGCGTGTGGTGGGCGCGATGAAAGTCAATATCTTCGAATTATTTCTCTTGCCAACATCAACGAACCTTCGAGGTAGGGTGGTTGTTTGAATTTCTTCCCCTTACCCATTCTTGATAATTCATCATAAAATCAGGAAGAGATTATAACCGTTTGCTACTGCTCTAATGCGGAGAGTGCGGGCTAAACAAACATGGCCCGAACTCTTCGCAAATCTTGTGTTTAACTATTGTGTTCTTCGCGATGGAGGAGGATGGAAACCAACCTCGGTGGGGCACGAGAACGGCGGCCAGCACCACCGCCAACCACGACGAAGACGATGGTGCAACGACGCTAACCCGCGGCCTTGCACCGCCCCGCGACCTTCGTCCCCGCCTCACGGACTCCGCCGCCCCGCGGCCTC
Source organism: Viscum album (assembly GCA_963277665.1). Classification (NCBI taxonomy): domain Eukaryota; kingdom Viridiplantae; phylum Streptophyta; class Magnoliopsida; order Santalales; family Viscaceae; genus Viscum; species Viscum album. The sequence goes on along the minus strand of OY728127.1, from coordinate 1,011,521,978 downwards.
CGCCGCCCTGTGGCCTCGCACCATTCGCGACCTCCCGCTGCCCAGGCTGGGCCGGGTCGGTCCGACCGGGTCAGACCAGACCCGGACCCCCTTCGACCCATTTATGCTCTTCTGGCCATAACTTTGGTACCATACGTCCGTTTGACGAACTGTCTACGACGCCGGAAACCCTGGAGTGAGATGTTTCCTTTGGTATACCCCACTTGATATTTGGTTAAAGTTGGGATATGTTCGGGTTGGATCGAGCACGAATCCAACCGGGCCCTCAAGACTAAAAGGATAATAAATTACAGACCGAGCGTCCGATTGATGCACCGTCTGTTGCGTTGTGACTCCTATGACATGGCGTTCCTTTGGGATACTTCTTCATGGGAATTTGTTGCAGTTGAAGTATCAACTAATGGATTGAGGAGCGGAATCTCTCAGAGATGAGAAAGCTTAGTGCGGGAACCTAGTAGATGGCTATGACATGAAGAATGAATAGCGATCCTGTGTGGGTCAGCACCGAGCGATCCTGTGTGGGTCAGCACCTAGCGATCCTGTGTGGGTCAGCACCTAGCGATCCTGTGTGGGTCAACACTGAGCAATCCTGTGTGGGTCAGCACCGAGCGATCCTGTGTGGGTCAGCACCTAGAGATCCTGTGTGGGTTTGATGATGATTTAGGATCCTCCGTGGGTCTGCCTCTTAACAGAGTAAGATGATTCAGTAGTTACATCTAATCATCTCTACTACTGTACCTGAGTTATACTTGTTGTGAGCTGAGTCCGTACCTGTGTGGTACTTTCCTTCGCGGTAATACCTTGGTGGTATTCTTCTGTGTGGTGTACCTGTGTGGTACTTTCCTTCGTGGTATTTTCTTCCTTTGTGGAACGGTTGATCTTGGGGCTTTGGAGTTGGACTCTGTGATTTCCTCATGATTGAGAGGGGTTTACTTGATAACTTAGGTATATGTATGGGCATATACCAAAGTAGGGTTGTCAGTTGTTTTCATGCTGTGTGGTTTATCCTTTGTAGATTTTGTGAGACCTTGAGGGTCTCGGGGTCCCTACTGAGTATCGTTATACTCACCGCTGCACGGGCTACGCCCGCACCTTGTTGTGTTTTGTGCAGACGACGGATAAAGCTGACCGAGGATGAGAGTACCAGGACTGGAGGTAGCTCGGAGGTGGATGTTAGACGAGGCGAACCACAAAGACGACTGTTCGTGAGCTGTACCTACCCTTCAGGTAGGATTTGTGGTGGACGATCCAGAAGCTGCTATTCACCTGTTAGTTGTCTTGCACTTTCCAATTTTCTTTGTACTTTTCAGTTGAGCTTGTATTCTGGCCCCTTTTTCTTACTGTACTCGCACTATTTACTATACAGTTTTCTTGAGTTCGTATCTTACTGTGTGCTTGTTCGTGTGTGTTTACAGGTTATAAAGGCAATGCTTTCCCAATTTTAGGGAATACTCCTTCGGTGCTAGTCGCCAGCCCCTGGCTTATGGAAGGCGGGCTTGGGGTAGTCACGGTACGGGCCCCGGGGGACGGGTCGTGACATTAACGATAAATAGTAATAATTAGTAATAAATAGTAATAATTAGTAAAAATTAGAAATAAATAGTAATAATCAGTAACAATTAGTAAAAATTAGTAAAGATTAGTAATAAATAGTAATAATTAGTAATAAATAGTAATAATTAGCAGTAATTTGTAATAATTAGTAATAATTAGCGGTAATTACTAATAATTAGCAGTAATTAGTAATAATTATCGGTAATTAGTAATAATTAGCGGTAATTAGTAATAAAAAGTAATAAAAAGTAATAATTAGTAACAATTAGTAATAAATAATAATAAATAAAAATAAATGTTAATAAATAGTAATAATTTGTGGTAATTAGTAATAATTAGTGGTAATTAGTAATAGTTAGCGGTAATTAGGAATAATTAGTGGTAATTAGTAATAAATAGTAATAATTAGTAATAAATAGTAATAATTAGTTGTAATTAGTAATAATTAGTAATAAACAACAGTAATTAGTTGTAATTAGTAATAATTAGTAATAAATAACGACAATTAGTAATAAATAGTGGTAATTAGTAATAATTAGTGGTAATTAGTAATAATTAGTAATAATTAGTAATAAATATAAATGATTAGTAATAAATATAAATAATTATTAATAAATATTAATAATTAGTAATAAATAATAAATAGTAATAAATATTAATAATTTGCAATAATTTGTAATAATTAGCGTTAATTAGTGATAATTAGTAATAATCAGCAGTAATTAGTAATAATTAGTGGTAAATAGTAATAATTAATAGTAAATAGTAATAATTAGTAATAATCAAGGATAATTAGTGGTAATTAGTAATAATTAGTGATAATTAGTGGTAATAATAATAATTAGCGGTAAATAGTAATAATTAGCAGTAAATAGTAATAATTTGCGGTAATTAGTAACAATTAGTGGTAAATAGTAACAATTAGCGGTAAACTGTAATAATTAGTGGCAAATAGTAATAAATAGTGGTAAACAGTAATAATTTTCGGTAAATATTAATAATAGAGATAAATATTAACAATTAGCAGTAAATATTAATAATCAGTAATAAATAGTAATAAATAGTAATAAATAGTAATAAATATTAATAATTAGTAATAAATAGTAATAAATAGTAATAATTAGTAATAATTAGCGGAAATTAGTAATAATTAGTGCTAATTAGTAATAAATAGCGGTAATTAGAAATAATTAGTAATAAATAGCAGTAATTAGTAATAATTAGTCATAATTTGTAATAAATAGTGCTAAATAGTAATAAATAGCGGTAATTAGTAATCAATAGCAGTAATTTGTAATAAATAGCGGTAATTAGTAATAATTAGTAGTAAATTGCAATAATTAGTAATGAGTTGTAATAAATTGTAATAAATTGTAATAATTATTAAAAATTGTAATAATTATTAATAAATTGTAATAATTAGTAATAAATTGTAATAATTCATAATAAATAGTAATAAATAGTAATAATTAGTAATGAATTGTAATAATTAGTAATAATTCATAATAATTAGTAACAATTAGCGGTGATTAAAAGTGATTAATGGTAATTAGGAATAATTAACAGTAATTGGAAGTAATTAGCAGTAATTAGAAATAATTTGTGATAATTACCAATAATTAGAAATAATTAGAAATAATTAGCAATAATTAGAGATAATTAGTAATAATTAGCAATAATTATCTATAATTAGTAATAATTAAAAATAATTAGCAATAATTTGAAATAATTAGCAATAATTAGTAATAATTACCAGTAATTAGAAATATTTAGAAATAATTAGTAATAATTAGGAACACTTAGGAACAATTAACATTTTTTGGATCATTTTTTTCTTATATCAAATTATTCATAAAAAACTAATTATTTTATATTTTTTAGAGAAACATGGAACAAGGAAGTCGAAAACAGTCATTATTAGATGACTGTGCTTGTATAAATTAATGTAGGAATCCAAATGATTTTGGTATAAATCCTATATATATTGAGGGTGTTAAAAAATTCTTATCATTAACATCATTAAAACCAAAATTTGTTTAAGAAGGGATAATTAAGTGTCCATGTAAAAAATGTGGTCTAAGGACGTTTGAAGCATTTGACATCATTGGAGGTTATCTATTGCATTTTGGTTTTCAAACAGATTATGTTTTTTGATATCAACATGGTGAACACAAATCTAGAGAGGATACTAATAATTTGGTTCCAGATCCATCATGGTTTAAAAATTTAGTACTAGATGTGGAAGGTCTATATTTTCAACAAATTGAAACTCAGGATGATATTGATTTAACTCTTGAGTTGAAACCATCTCAATTTTATGAGTTGCTAAGGTCCGATGAGGATGCCTTATTTCCTGGTTGCAAGATAAGAAAATTTGAAGCGACTGCAAAATTTATGTCTATTAAATCAGATAATGGAATATAAAATAGTTGTTTTCATCAAATATCCTCTTTGGTTAAAACACTGTTACCTGAAAAAAATGTGTTGCCTATAAATTTCTATGAGAGAAAGAGGCTGGTTCATAATCTGGGTCTTGGTTATCAGAAAATTCATGCATGTTAAAATGATTGCATATTATATTATGGTGAAAATGAGTTGTTGGATAGTTGTCCTACATGTGAACAATCAAGGTATAAAGAGGCTCAACTAGGGAAATATGGATTGATTCATGTTAAATAGTTAAGGTATTTCCAGCTTGCACCTAGATTATAGCATTTATTTATGTCTCAAAACATAGTGTCATTGATGTCATGGTACAAAACCAATATTTCAACTGGTAAAATATTAAATAATCTCTCTGGTGGTGATTCATGGAAACATTTTAACTAAGTACATCCGTCTTTTGCTTCAAAAGTAAAAAATGTGTGATTGGGTCTTTCTACTGATGGTTTCTTTCCATTTGGTTCTTACGGTAGTCAATTGAAATAGTCATATGAGGCCACAACGTCTCATACATAGAATGTGAGTTAGCCTGAGACCAATGATCAGACTAGTGCAACAAGATTTGATGAGCCATCATGGATACAAACAACCTAGTATTCCTTCAAGAAAGGTTGAGTTGTTGGTATTAACTCTCGATTGACGCATGAGAGTTATTATGGTATTACAATGATGTTGGCATGTAGATCGAGAGGAGATCATGGAGAGTCATCATCATCTGCTGTATAGTATCAGGAGCAGCTAGAAGCTCAGGGTGAGCTTATAGAGAGTATGCGCAGAGAGCAAGAAGAGCTCCATCGACAACAGCAACAATATCAGGAGGAGATGTGTCGATGACAACAACAACAACATGAGTAGATGATGAAGTACATGCGATGTCTGACTCATGGTTTATGGATGGAGTTCCCTCCACCATTTCCTCCAGCTCCTCCAGCTCCTCCAGAAGACCCTCCCTCTCAGTGATGTATTTACTTTTTATGATAAAACATTTGAATATATATATTTTTTGTAAAATTATATATTTACATTTCTATATAGTGATATTTTATATTGTTATGAAAATTTCATTTTTTTTATTTTACTATTTATTACTTTTTTTATTATTTTATTAAAATTATTATTTTTTATATTATTATTATTATTATTTTGTTGTTATTATTATTTTGTTGTTATTTTTTTATATTTTTATGAATATTGAGGTTTTTATTATTTTATTATTATTATTATTATTAATTTTATTCATATTATTTTATTAATATCAATATTATATTATTATTATTTTTAATTTTATTAATATTATTTTATTAATATTAATATTAATATTAATATTAATATTATTAATATTATATTATTATTAATATAATAATAATAATAATTATTATTATATTAATATTATTTATATTATTATATTAATAATAATCATATTAATAATAATAATAATAATAATTTTTTAATTTTATTTTATTAATATTATTTTTTATTATTAATATTATTTTACACAATTTTATTAATATTAATTTTTTTATTTTTTAAGCTTTTTGCGACCAGCCTGTCGCAAATAGTTATTTACGATGGGCCCATCTCAAAAAATATTTGTGAGGGGCCCATCGCAATTGGTTTTTTAAAAAACTATGAGAAACTATTTGTGATGCCATTTTCTACAGTGGGGCATTTGCGACAAGGTCCTGTTGTAAAAGACCTGTCTCAAATAACTCCTTTTCTAGTAGTGAACTAAAAAATCATTATTTCATTAATGGAAATAATTACATTAGTTAATGTATAAACCCATTAAAATTTCAAAATATTACAAGGGGAACAAAATTGAAAATAGAAAAACTATAATGGGAAAATTTGGATCATCCCCATTGGCTAGAATCATCCCTCCCATGAAAAAATTATGGAAAAGAAACAAAATATTAGTAAACCAATCAAAATTTTAGAAAATGAAAATATAAAAACTTAAGAGAAATTGTAGTGAATATTAAATGAAATAATAAAGAGGTATTTATAGTAGGTAATATGACTATTGGAATATTAACATGACTATTAAGAATAAGAACATAACCATTGGAATAGGAATTTGACCTAAAAATAATAAAATACAATGTAAATAATATTTATCATGCAAAATTTTATAAAATATAAATATTATAATGCAATAAAATGAATATCAATATTAACAAACTCAAAGAATATATAATCATTTTTTTTAATAAACTCTATTTTACTGTATTTCCTAAAAATCACATTTTTTTATGTTATAAATTAAAATTAGCTATGATAGAAAATTATTTTTATAAAATTAATTTCATTTTTTAAATCATAATGTTGAAATTATTCAAGGGTGATGTTTTAGTAATTTTTTGAAATACTTCAATTTTTAGGTGAATAGTAAAAATACTGTTTTTTCATAACTGATGTATCTTGAATTACATCATTCATGATGTAATAATGACCTAATCATTTTTAAAACTTTATATTCAACTAAAAAACATTCAATCCTATAAATTATTCATTAAAATATAATAAACATGATTTTCAAACCTAAAAATTACTTTCCAAAGTCTAAAGGAAAAAGTATTCCTTAAAAAAACAATTTTATCATTTTTCAACTTTCCTTTTTAATAAACTAGTGAATTTGATTTATGAAGGGGTTTAAAGTACTAAAAAAATTCTATTATCTTAATATATTATTGATTATTTAAAAATATCACTATTATAAGGTTTACCTTTTAAATAATATTTTATTCTAAAAATACTCCTCTCCTCAAGTATAAATTACCCCTCTCCCTCCCCTTGTAAAACCACTCCCCAATCACTTACCAAAGTACAATATATACCTAAATAATCCCTATTAATCCCTTATCAACCTTAGGGATATGCTAGATTAAATTAACTCCATTCATCAAGGAAGTCTAGTGCTGTAAAATAGAAGTAACACCGAGAAAAGAGTAAGTTTTTATCAACTCTTGCCTCATTTTCCTTCTCTCCTATATTTTTCTTAATATCTTTTAAAAAAATATTCTATATAATGGCCCATACCCTCCAATTATATTACTTTTAAATTTTTATTGGTTGTATATGTTCAAGGGAGGTTCTAGTAGTTTTTGGTGGAGGCTAGAGCTACAATAAAGACGCTATAGGAAGTTCACATCATTTAATGTTTACATAATGTGTAAAGGTGATTCATGACTTGTGTAGCCGACTGGTTCATGGATTGTATGATTATAATGGGGAACTCATGACATTTATTACACATTATTTAATTTGAATTCATGACATGATTTAAATAAAGTCTTAGGCGATGTGATTTTCCATGAAAGTTGAGATTTTGGGGAACCCATGAATTATATGCCGTGTAATGTTTACACAATGTGAAAATGGTAGGATCTAGTTTTTAAAGTCATTTTTATAATATTATTATTTTTATTAATCCTCACATCCTTTCCTTTCATTTTTGATGATCCTTAGGCACCATGGGAGGATCTTCTAGCCCCTTCCTCCCGCTTCGATCCATTGGTTTTTGTGGTTATTGTTTGATGATACACAATGAGTGATTTATATTTTCCAAATTTCTTTATCTTGTTATTTTATTTATTATTCAATACAATGATGATTTTTTTGGTTTGGTTTGTGATTTGGGTTACATTTTGACAACCCTTTTATTTGGTTTAGGTTGATCCATGGTTTCCCGGGTGCAATTTTGGTTTGCGGGCATTTCTTCTTTACCCCACGGTGTGCAGAGAGTTGGAAAAGACTCTTTGAGGTAGAGAATCCCTCATTTATTTTTATTGTGTATCATGCATTAGGGTTTTACTCTTTTATCTATGTAATATGGTTATGATAGTTTAATCAAATTTAAAGAATTGGATAATTGATATTGAAGGTGGAAATGGGGGAATGATTCACATTATTTTATAGCTTTGATATTATTGTGATATTATGGATTGTATGAGCTTGATGTATTTCTAAAAAGTGGGTCCATTGGGGGATTTTTTTGCACTAGATGATATGTGACGTGAATACCATGTATATTATGATTTTTGTTATACCACCCTAAAAATGGAAATTGTCTAACCATTTATATTTGGCTAATGAAATGGTTTTCCCATAATTATGGCTTGTGTGATGACACCCCTAAAATAAAGTGTAATGTGATAAAATACCTTTCGTTAAATTTTTAAAATAGTCTTTGATGTGTTGTGATGTTTGACCATGTTTGTGGGGTGGTGATGTATAGTTTTTGATGTGATGTGGGACTAATGGGTGAGATGTGTCCATGCTTTTGGGGTGGTGAGGTGTTTGTTGTTTGGACATGCTTTTGGGGTGGTAAGGTGGTTATTGTTTGGATGTTATTTTGTGATAGTAAGGTGGTGTTTGTTTGGCCATGATTTTGGGGTGGTGAGGTGGTGGTCGTTTGGCCGTGCTTTTGGGGCAATGATGTGGTGGTTGTTTGACCATGATTTTGGGACGACGAGGTGATAATGTGATGAAGATGATGGGCTACTTGTGATGTGTGGTTGCATTGTGCTATAATCCTTGGTGGCAATGAAATATATAATTATTTAATGGGAAGTAAATGGATAATGAATAAATAAATGATGGGCTATGTAGTTTAATGTGGTTGATGCTTAACAATGAAATTAATGGACTGAATAATGGGTTTTTTTTGGAAATGTGAAATATGTCTTGGGGCTTGCAGCTTGTTGTGTGATACATTTAGAGGTGGAAGTGAATGTGGGGATGTTGTGAGTTTGTTAGTGTTTGAATGTGAACCAATATGTTTGGATTGTGTGTGGCTATATTTATATACTTTTATATTTCTTCTGATTTCTATATTCACTCCAACCATATCGAGCACTATGTTCCAACACACATATATTCACATGGGGGTGTTTTTCTCAATATCCTAGTGATGGGGATGGATGGTTGGCTACCCAATCTTCCCTTCTTTCTCTACCAGGAGAGTAGATATGCATAGTTTGTGATGATCAGAAGCTTGTTAGTGCACTAGAAGATGGACCAAGTGTTTTTGGGAGAGATTTGATATGTCTGTGCTATAGGGTATCTTATGGCTAGGGTCATGCATGGTAGGAGGAGGAAATGAGGTTTATTTACTTCATATTCATGATACCCTACTACTCTAGTTATGGTTGTGATGTGATGGACCGAGTGTCTACAGGCAAGATGAGATGGTACCATGCTATAGGGAGGTATCCTAGGTGTCTGCATGTGAGATATGATGTGAAAATGCTATAGGGTGGTGGTATATGTTATTCATAAGATATGGGATCTCTAGGATGTACAATGTTGGGGCGTGAGAGTGAAAAATAGTGGGAATTCTATATGGGGAACCCTTTATCGATATGATTATTATTTTGTTACTATACTTGGATTTTGTTATTTAGTGAGCATGAATTGGTGAGGTTGGGATGGATAGTTGACCTGTTTAGGCACTGTTGGTTCTACTATTTTCTCACGGGTGCATTAGTATGCTTCTTTCACATGTGAACATGAGACTTTGGTTTTCCTACTGAGTATACTTGTATGATCACCCTATGCATATAAACTAATTTTTAGGTTTCCAGGAGGACTACGTGGACCATGATGGACATCACTATCTCAAATATATAGATAACTACCATGTCGTTGCTTTATCTTTGATTTTTTGTATTTAATTTAGATACTTTTAACTATATTAGTTTTATTTATAAATGAATGTGGGATGGTTTTGGTTTATTTTTTATATTATTTCATGGAGTTATTTTTGGATGATCCATCTTATATTTTGATCTTATATTATTATAGAGGGTAATGCCTCCCATTTCATGAGATTTTTATACCCTTGGTGCTAGTCTCTAACCCAGGGCCTACTAGATGCAGGAATCAGGGGTCATTATCTCTCTCCCCTCATTGAGGTATCTTTGATGGGAGGTGGTCATGTTAGAGTGGTATCAGAGGTGATAATTGAGATATAGGATAGAGTTTGGAGTCAGGCATCATAAGGATTTCATGATTTGGTATGCAAGCGGTGCTAATTGACTTTAGTATGTGACATAGGTCAAAGATACTATCTAGGAAACAATATTTTAGGGCCCCACATGATCCAGTGCAAAAAATATGAGCTTATTGAATGACCAAGTGCGATTGACCTAGTTATAGGTTAGATACCTATGATAGATACATGCATCATGATGAATTGTGTTATTATTTTAATTGGGGTGTTTTTTAAAGGTTAAATTGAATAAAATTAATTAAAATAAATCTAAAAAAAATTCCATACTACCAAGATTAGGATATTATTGTTTTCTTTTCAGCTATGGCTCTTGGATTTCGTCTACATGTGGTTCAGATAGTTGAGTTTCATAAAGTTGTTCTAGTTGATCATCGTAGGGTTTATCTGATAGAGGAGGATGAGACTTGGCAGAGGTAATTATTCACTTTTAAGTGTCATTCTTTGGGGAAGTATGAGGGTAGTGTTTCAGATGTGGAGATAAAGAGATGACTAGAGGAGATAGAGATTTCATTTAGTTTAATTCAGGCCCTAGTTGGATAAAGGTTCCCTTTGGAAGTTAGTCAGATGTGGGGAGATGTGTATTAGTGGTGGGTGATATATCTGGGAGAGTGGAAGGAGGAAGATGTTTCATGGGTTGACTTTCAAAAAGAGTTTTGGGTAGAGTTCCTTTCATCAACTATGAAGGCAGTGAAGAGGTGGGAGCTTATTTCTCTTAAGAAGGGGAGTATGTCAGTGCAGAAGTTGGGAATTAAGATTATGGAACTTTTTAACTTTTACCCAGATCTTTTTCTAGATGAGGAGTCTCATACGAGACATCTTTAGGAGGCACTTCGTCCATATATCCATTATGCAGTTACCCCTTTTACATTTATAATGTATCTAGAGGTTCATAAGAAGGCATAAGTGATTAAGAATATTCACTCATGTAGAGGTTTTATGTGAGAGGGGAACTGGTAGGGTTCCTCAAGGAGCATAGTTTTTAGTGGTAAGTCTCAGGAACTAGTACATTTGAGGTTTCTACTAATGGGGAGTGAGCCTTAGCAGTTTCCCTTCTAGCTTTTTAGGGCCAGTGGTTTCCATGATTTTCTTAAGGACTTCAGGCTAGTGTGTTTTGGTTGCAGGGTTCATGTAAATCACCAAAATAAGTTCCAAGTGGTTATTTAATATCAGTTTGGTGGAGGTTCAACACTAGGCTTAGTAGAAGTTTCCAGTGAGACCATTTCAGCTATAGGGGTAGCAGTATTATGCTACACTGGGGGTAGATAGAGCAGGTAAAGGATGACATCAGGATGTTCCTTGTGTTTAGGGACTTAGAATTGATCATTTCCATGGAGGTGGTCATCAATAGAGAGTTAGAGTAGCTGAGTGTGGTCAATTACATACAGTAGTAGAAACAACGCTACAGGGGCCATATATCGTTCGAGGTACACTATTTTTTTCATTTACCCTTTTTTGTGCCTTGTTTGATTTAGGAGTTTCACACTCCTTTATTTTAAACACTCTAGTCTGTTCTCTAGGACCATCCATAGAGAGGCTTCCCATTCCCTTGGTTATGACTATTCTAGTTAGAGGCTAGACCAACTTTTTTGATGTGTGTTGGGGATGTAGATTGATGATGGGGCCACATCAGTCACATGTGGATATTTTCTTTGTATCAATATATCCATAAGATGTCATCCTAGGCATAGATTGGTTGTATTTCGTACATGATATTATTGAATTATTCCATAGGAGATTTATTTTTTTTAGATGTGGATGGCCAACATGTGGTTTTTTTTGGAAACCGAGGTTGTTAGGTGGGTAGTTGGCATGTGGATCACCTTCTTTTCTTGATGGTGAAGCTATTGGTAGAAGCTTAGGTAGGGGGTGTTCCCAGGGTTATGGAGGAGTCTTGGATTTTAATGACCTGAACCAATGAGGTTCTATATGCAACTACCCCAATCCCACCTCTATAGTCCATGGGCTGTTAGTAAGCACCGATAGGCATAAAAAATATGGGACCCCTTTTCCTAATGTATTGGTATGCACACACCCAAGCATATCCATGTAGAAGTGCAGATGAATAACAAATAAAATATGAAATATTTAGAAAATAACCATGCATGTGAAGCCTCTAGAGAGTAAAAGAGTATGAAAGTGTAATCTGAAAATAAAAAGGGGAAAAATACATTCCCAACCAAAAAGATGTCCCAACCTAAAAAAATGGAAAAGTAAAGTGCTGAGAGAGATTGAATCTAAATATTGAAGTACCGACCACCATATTCAATCAAATGCACTAGGGTATCCCTGTGATCCTCTGTAATCTCCACCGACCTATCCACCATATGTATAAGACATGACATGTGTGGGAAAATCCCTTATAGGGGTGAGCATATACAAACCTAGTAGAATGCCCCAAAAGCTGAAATGGGGAGTATTAAGAGACATAATAGAAATATATTGATCAAACCATAGAAAAAGAGTAACAAATCCAACATCATGGATACAAATATATATATTTTTGTAAAAAAAACCCCAATGAGAGAGAAAGGAGATCTCCATCTCACATCCTAGCCCAGGAAAAGAGTTTATCATTAGTTACAAGGTCCATCTAGAATTCCCAACATCTTGTGTGTATGTCCATAGGAGTAACCATGTAGAAGGCACACACATCTCCAATGTGTTTCACAATCGAGGGGGTACAATCTCCAAGTAGAGGAACCATGCTCTAGTGTGTCAGGGTGTGACACTAAGTGTAAGGAGGACCCACACCCTATCCTATGGTGGTGGGGGGGGGGGATGGAATCAGTAGGTATAAGACCCACTCCCTAGTCCGTCAGGGGGTACCACTCAGTATAAGGAGGAATCAAACCCTATACGATGGGGGGTGGGGTATCACTCAGTAGATAGAATACCCACACCCTAGTCTTATAGGGGGTTCCACTCAGCATAAGGAGGAACCATACCCTATCTAATAGGGGGTACCACTCAGTGTAAGGAGGATCCACACTCTATCCAACAGGGGGTCACCACTATATAGATAGAGGAGATATACTCTAGTCCATCAGGGGGGAACCACTTAGTAGATAAAGGAACCATTCCCTAATTACATAGGGGGGGGGGGGTACCCCTTTATAGATATAAGACCCAAACCGTAGTCCGTCAGGGGGTACCACTCTAATGATCCTGCCCGATCACTACCATTATCAAGCACCACCTAAAGAAGAGTCACACTCATAACACCCTGAGAGTATCTAAAAATACACTATGAAGTCCACCACTACGTTCTACATGAAAAAACTTAGGATAGTATACTCATGGAACAAAATCTGAGTCCATAATAATGAGATATGAGATGTATAAGTTTCCTAAAAAATGAGGGTACATGGCGTGTAAGGGGACCCACACGGTGTGTGGTCCCAGTCCGATTCCTATAATTTTCCTTATATATTACATGGGTTACTTTCATGTATCCATACACAACATGTAAGGATTATACATGATATTCCTCAGCCACTTGGGGTCTTTCCCATTCGCCTATCCATGTCCGTGTACCTTGGCTGTGTCTGTGTACACTGGCCATATGCTTGGCCGTGCCTATGTCCATGTACTCCCAGAGTACATGCCGAGTCTCAAAAAGTGGGTCACATGGTGTGTGGGGATCCCATATGGTGTGTGACATTTAAATCACCCTAAAAACCCTATCCATCGAATCTAGGGGTCTACACGGTATGTGTTCCTCAGACTACATGATGTATAGTTAGGTTTTCTACAGAAAGTCTAGATCTACTTCATGCATTCCCTAACCATGTCTACTGCTGCGAATCCGACCATTTGACCACCAAATAATGGTGTAAATATCCTCCAACCATCAATTTCGGCCCTCCATTGGCTGAAAATATAATTTTGATCCATTACTTGAAGCCTGTATGAATTCACTGTGCGCCGCTGCATCTCCAGTCATCACCCGTTGCATCACCAGATTCTTGATCTATAGTGAAATCAACAAAATACCAAAAAACATCCCAATTTATCCTATTATCTCCAATCCATTCATTACATATGAATCTTCTATAAATTTTGGGGTCAAATCACTCTCATCCTAACCTAAAAATAGTCAAATCATGACCTTGTGGTCCAACAATGAAGAACGTGACGAATAGTTGGGATAAAAGAAAAATAAAAATGGTGAAATAATCATTGTCCAAGAATTCTTGGACAAAGAACTAGATCATGGATATCTGGGGTGATAAATCATGTCAAAATGGTGGTTTAAAAAACTGAATAATCAATTTAATTTGACAAGGGTTCATGTGAAGGTTTCGATAATCACAGAATAATAAGAATATAGATAATCCATGCTTAAATTTTTTAATAAAGAGGTTAAAAACAAAAATTTATGAGTCATAATTTGATTCAAATCATTATTTAATGAATAACATGTTCACCAATGAATTAGGAATATCCATTGCGTTTGTTGTGCCTCAATTCACCTGGATTTGGAAGCTCGTCATCGCCCAATATCAATTCACCAATGATGGGTTGTGTAATTATATCTCAATGGTATTAGGGTTATGAGTATAAATATGGAAATATTATATAATGGCATATTTATAGAGAATTTAAGTTTAGTTTATTTAAAATAAGTAATTAAATTAATCAATTAATTTAATTTAAATGCATCTGCCAATGGTCGCTGTATCTGAATGCCCCGCGCCAACAAAATTTAGGCCGTTCCTTGGGTAAAACTTGTGTTTAGGATTCAACTGTGATATCAAATTTTATATCCAATACTATGTATAAGATTTATCTCATTTTTCATGAAAAAATGTGCATGATTAATAAAAAATATATTTAATATTTTTATAAAATTAATTCTGGGAACACCTGACCTCATAATCACGCATCGTCTCAGTGCCTGGCTCTAAAAATATCTATAGATATATTTCAAAGTCTTATAAGGAAAAACATGGTCTTTAAATTATTCCATCCTTCATGATATTTATCCTTTAAAATAAAAAATATGTAAAAATTTCAGGATACTGATCCATCATCTGGCTCCCCTACTCCTAGGTGCTCTCCTATATACTCTCATACTGCCCCAACACACCAACCAAGGGGATAGTCTATCCATGTTGGATCCTCTCCCACTAATACTATATTTCCATTAGGTTATTTTCAAAAGTGCCCCATCCTCAATGTCTACCTCTCCCCAGTTAATGAAA
This sequence comes from Viscum album, assembly GCA_963277665.1. NCBI lineage: Eukaryota > Viridiplantae > Streptophyta > Magnoliopsida > Santalales > Viscaceae > Viscum > Viscum album. The sequence goes on along the minus strand of OY728127.1, from coordinate 1,011,506,765 downwards.
TGCATGGGGTCAGGTGTGTATCTCCTCAGTTGTGATATGTGGAAGATGTCATGCACCCGTTATAACTGTGGGGGTAGGGAAAGGCAGTAAGAAATCTCACCAAACCTTTGCAAGATCATGAATGGACCTATGAACCTTAGGAATAACTTGGTTCCCTGGAAGAACCTTTTCAATCCTCATCATGGGGAGACTCTTAGGAAAACATAGTCTCCCTGCTCAAACTTCAAGGGCCTAATACATTGATTTTCATAATATTTATGCTAGATCTGGACTGTCCTAATCTACTCATAGACCACATAGAACTTCTCCATCATCACTCACACCATCTTCAACCCAAAAAAGACATCTCACCAACCTTATTTCAACATAAGGGCGACCTACAGGGTCTCCCATACAGGGCCTCAAAATGTGCCATGCCGATATTAGAGTAGTATATATTATTTTACTCAATCTCTATTAATGGGAAGTGATACTCCTAACTCTGAAAAAAGTATAACATGCAATACCTTAACATATACTCCATCACCTAGATAGTATGCTCGGTATACCCATTTTATGGTGGTGAAAGGGTGTACTCATCCTCATATGGGTCTCGAATGCATCATGCAGGACTCTTCAAAATTGTGATGTGAACCACACATCATGGTCAGAGAAAATAGTTGAAAAAACACATGAAGGTGAAATATATCTTGTATGTACAACTTCCCCAAATTCTCTATCAAACTTTGCTCCCTGATAGTAAGGAAGTGCATCGATTTTGTAAGTCGGACAACTATTACCCATATGGAATCATGATATCTCGATATCCACAGAAACGATGTCACAAAGTACATAGATATTCCATACCATATCCACTCCAGGATATCAAGAGGATGAAACAAACCTATCAGAACCTGATGCTCAACCTTCACCTGTCGGTAGATGAGACACTGAGAGATGAACTCAGCCACGCTATGTCTCATGCCTTCTCACTAAAACTGCCACTGAAAATCTCTATACATCTTCCCAATATTAATCTATACAACAAAAGAATATGTGTGAAAATATCTCATCACCTCCTCCTATATCATTACTGGTACCACCGTCCATCACTAGAATAGGATGACATGATTTACTCTAGAAAATCCATCTAGTGAATATCTTGAGGATATATGGTCATGAAAGACCTCGCAATTGATGTCCCCAAAATAGGACCCTCTCACACACTGGAGGAGTAGAGGATTAAACACCATCAACTAAAGAAAATCTGCAACCTCCTCCTTTACTAGGGTTTGATACAAGGAAGCTAAATGCTGAGATGCCACCTCCACCAAGTGTGCCCGAGACTTCCTACAAAGGGAATCTACCCCATGTTTCCCTTCCCAAGAGTATAAACCATCTAAAAGTCATAGTCCTATGGGAACTTCAACCAACACCTCTATCTCATGTTCAAGTCTCTCTATGTGAATACATACATGAGAATATGATGGTCTGAGTAAACAATAAAGCGCTCTCCCAGAAGATAGTGCCTCCACATACTCAGAGCGAAGACTATTTCTACCATCTATAGCTCATGATTCACATATTTCTACTAATGGGGTATCAAATTACTCAACCTATATGTGATAATTACTAGTATCTTCATTAACACGTAGATGATCCCATCCCCAGAGGAATCATAATATTTTACATACTCCATGACCTCCTTCAGTAGTCTTAAAATAAGAGAACTCTTCAACCTCATCCTCAACTCCTAGATGGATATCTAGCACTTCTTAGTTTAGGTAAATGGATTCCCATTCCAAATAAAGGTAATCATAGGGGATTTAAACTTAAAGAAGTATTCTACAAACCTCCTGTAGAATCACTATAAGATAATAAAACTACGCACCTCTAACATGCTCTTGGGTGGATCCCAAGTAAGAACTGCATCAATATTCATCAGTTACACAAATAATCCATGCTTAGAAATGACATGCCTCAGAAAGTGAACCTCATGGATCCAAAACCAGAACTTTGAGAGCTTACCATAAAGCTGGTGCTCCCAAAGAAAATATAGGACCATCCTCAAGTGCTCTTCACCCTCCTCCTCTAATGCAGAGTATATGAGTATCTCTTCAATGAAGATGATAAAAAATCTTTCCAAGTTTGGTTCATCCAATACATAAACACATTAGGGACATTAGTCACACCAAAAGTCATCCACATGAACTCATAGTGTCCATAGCAATATTGGAATTCCAGCTTCAAAATCTTAGTCTCGCGAACTCTCAACTGGTGGTAGATAGACCTAATATCGATCTTTGAGAACTATATCACGCCTAAAAAATAATCAAATAAGTTATAAATCCTCATTAAGGGGTACTTGTAATTTATTATAGTTTTTTTAGGTGAAGATAATTCATATAAATGCATAAGCTCCCATCTGCCTTTTTTATGAACAAAATTGGAGCTTCCAAGGGGACACATTGGGACTAATAAAACCCTTCTCTCTAAGGTCCTCTAACTACACCATCAGTTCCTATAGCTTGGTATAGGATATCCAATATTCCATATAATATATCAGAGCATACCAAATATGCAATTCGATACAAAACTCAATCTCCCTCCTCATAGGTAGTCCCGAAACATCCTTTAGGAAACATCCAAAAAATACTCCACAACTGAAGGAATATAGATGCCTAAATAACCTATTTCACTAAGGGATACTCTCACAAACTGATGGGTGATGGGTTGTAGCCTCTTTTTCACAAAACAAAATCATCCTTCCATGAGATATATCTCACCCACAAAGAATAATCTCATCTCATCAGTACAAATACATTTGAATCGTTTGTGGTGATAATCAATCTCGGCTCAGACTATGGAAAAATAGTCTATACCCAAAATGAAATCATATGGTATCATCATTAAAAACAAAAGGTACCATGAGAACCTTTCTCCACCAATAGATAAATCTTACTATCATTAGATAAAAGATATAAAAGAATCATTCCCCATAGGAACCTCAAGACAAATCTATTAGGCCAAAGCCTCTATTGGGAGCTCCATCTCTCACAATAGGAGTAAGGAGATGAAGAAATGAATTGAAACAATGTATAATAGTATTTAAGAAAGAGTATAATAAACATAGATCATATCTCTAATCATCTCATGTGCTACTGGGTTATACACATCCATAGCCCGCAGCTGCCCGCATCCCCGACCGCTAGATCACTGAGCCTGACTTGGGATACCTGATGGTGGTGGTGGGAGTAGCTCATAGAGTTTTCCACCACCCAAAGATCTTCCTCTTGGATCCCCACCTACTCCTCTACCAGATTCTCCTCTATAGGGTCCACCCTATCCTTGCATGAGAGATCCGTGATCATGCTGCTACCTTTGCTACAACGGTCTATCCACTATAAACCTACCCTTCTCAGCATGCCAGGTTGAAAAATAATGTGCCATGTAACCTCACCCATCACATGAATAACACCACCCCTATCTGAGCTTCTCTGTTACTCTATGCAGCCATTATT